>OY292411.1:6670560-7153060 GCA_958496275.1 Zele albiditarsus
GTAGGCTGTTAAATAGAAAATTATTTTTTGTGTCAAACACGCCTTAAAATTTCGGAAGAGTATCTGAAACTTCGTATCTCAATCCAATATGAGCTCTTAATATTGATATTTAGAGGTGCCCAATTTTCCCGTTTCCAAATTTTTGGATTATTTCCCCCAGTAAATAGTTCTACCTACAAAAAATGTGAGTACTGTCTTTGGTAGGAAATTTCTCGTTCTGTAAATAAGTGCAGAGATAAAATGTTTTGAATATCGTCATTTTCTAATATTGAAAATTATTAATTATGTCGTTGAAAAATTTGGTAACACTGTAAGTGCGAGCATGGGTTTGTGTGTGTACATGAGGTTATGTAACAACCTTAGCTTGTTCACCTAACCTACACATGAATATTCAGGAGTATGCCTTTGATTTCAATAATGGAATGAATTCTAATAAATAAATAAGTAACACGTTGTGTCACTTGATTTTAAATTCCCTCTTCTCTTACCGCCATATTGCAATGATGCATTGCCGTCTATTCTAACCTGAACGGTATGGTGCATAAATTTTTAAAAATATTGCATTTCAAATGTTTATTCTCGCAGTTATTATGTATCCTTTGAACATTGTTAATGTTTTAAATGATTCTTATCAAGCATAAATGATGTTTTTGAAACAGCTGACACCATTTTATACGTTTATTTTTCAATTTAATTGACAGTTGATCACAGTTATTATAGTGTGATAATGTTAAATTGCCGATTTGCAATAATTTGTTTCGGAATAAATATGAACCCTAATTCCATGAAATTTCAAAGGAAGGTATATTTTATATTTTTCTATCGAATCTGAAAATTTCGTATTTTTTTCACCATTTTTGCGAAGGTCCAATACCTCCTTGAGGCCCAGTTTTTTAAGGATAAACCTCTAGGCCCGGTTTTATGAAGGATAATCCCGATTAGCTAATCCTGACAAGCAATGGCGGCTGAGATTAAGTTCCCCCACCAAAGTCTGAACTTGAAGCGCCGCGTAGTGGCGTTCTTCGCCACTACAGTTTGAAGCCTCATCAAGTGCAGCGAGTTTATCCTAACCTCAAATATGTTAATTCCCATTATTGACTAGTATAAACAGAAGTACCCAAAATCGTCCAACGCGCAGCTAGGGGCACCAGGGGCGACAGGAGAAGGGACTCAAGGTGGGAGAACTTAATTTCAGCCGCCATTGTTTGTTAGGATTAGCTAATCGGGATTGTCCTTCATGAAACCGGGCCCTAGTTAGTTAACTGGCAAGGTTTAAGTTGAGTTCCCCCACCTGGATCCCGAAACTAGCGCCGCATAGTAGCGTTAATCAGAAGTTCGAAGCCTGTTTCAAGTCCAGCGTATTCATCATAACCTCAAATATTCTAATTCAAAGTGTTAAATATTTTATGCAGTGATATCAAGTTATTAACAAAGAGTGATTTTTGTGTAATTGTCTCTAAACTTGTGAAGTTTGCAACGTTATTGACATGTGTACAGTGCTTAGCACGCAATTGGATTAACTGAATGATAACAAAGATTATTATTTAAATAATAATTATCAACTAAGTATCTTAGATCACAATATTCTCAGTACAGAGTTCAAATCAGACAGCCGCCAATGGCGCCAATCGCACAAACATCATGCGGTTCGGGGAAAATAGATAGGGGAAGGGACTCAAAGTGGGGGAACTTAACTTAAACCGCGCCAGTTAACTGACTAGGTTCATCCTTAAAAAAACTGGGCCTGAGAGATATAATTTCGTGTATGCTTTTTTCATGCATATAGTTAGTTAACACTTATTCAGCGCAACATCGTAAAAAACTTATCGCGTTACTGTTTTTCGCACTAAAAACAAAATGGCTACCTCCATGAACTGCAATCTCAAATTTATCAATTCATATTTTTCATGTTGAAGACATATCGAATCTATAATTTCAATTACATCTATCAGGAACCGTATTTGTTTTAGTTGGTTATCATCATCATAGCCATTTCTTCATGGATCAGCTCAAAAATCATCACGAATTTCGATTATAATTTGAGTATTGGTTACCGCATTTTTTGCCTATCAGATACCGTATATTTACCGTATCGAATACGGTATATTACCGTATTTAGCTCCCGCTGGGTTTGATAGGGAAATTCAGTCTCAATGGGCGCGTCTGGACATCGCAGCGACGCGTCGCTGCCGTCGCTGCAAGTTTGTGGACTGGACAACATGAATCGGGTTTATCCCATCAACGTTATTTCTCTACAAATATGGCGACGCTGCATACTGCTCATTCTCATTTAGCAGCGCGACGCAGCAGCCTGTCCAGTCCAAAGTCGGGATTTTAACTGCGCAGCGCTGCGATGTCCAGAACACACCCAATGTTTTAGCTGATTGACGGCGAGACAGTTTATGGCGCCATTTTTGAACTAACGATTTGAAATGTTTTTGAATACCAATGAATCAATTCGCTGAATCAAGTCTCATAAGACAATGAATATACGCATATCACTGAAGAAAATACGAAACAAATTCCGTAATTACAAAACAGCTGAGAGACTTGATTGCTCTTTATTTTTAAACGAAGATTGATAAAAGTTTTATTTATACTGCTAATATAATATTAAAAGAATATGAAATACATGAGATATGTGTATATATATATATATATATAAAGATGATGTGCCTAACTATTCATTAATACGTTTGGACTGTCAGTAAGCCAGTTATTATGTTATATAAATAATTAATTGGCAGCGTCACACGCATCGATCCAATCGTTGTATACATCGACTGGATCGGATAAAACATTAACTGTTGTTTGATAATCCTCCAAGCAAATGCGGCAATTTATCCTTGCTGTTTTTCGTGCTTTATCCCTGAAAATTTGCATATTATTATTTATAGAACATCAAAATAATAAATAAGCAACAAAGTTTTCTTTCTATATTCGAACGCACATCTTTACTTCACAAGACTTTTCATGATTACAAAAAGGACATGTGAATTGAGTTTCAAGAGGTTGAATGCTCTTCACTCGTGTAGGAGCTTGCCTCTTACTCTTTTTACGTCCCATACTCCTTCAATCTGAAAAAACTCAAGCTTTCCAACGTCAAAATTTATCAGGAATTCTATTAGATGCAAATTGTAATGAATACGTCCGCCATGTTGAGTTGATTTGCATATATGTATCCAACACAGCGGCGATTTCCGATTATTGAATTACTCACCCTATATAATGTTTTTGAACAACGTTCTTGTTTTGTTTCAGACGACAATTGATCCTTTATAGAACACAAATGGCAGTTCTGACAGCAGTAGTTAGGTTATATACAATCGTATTCGTGCGTGGGTTTATATATGTGTATGTTATGTCGCCGCGCGACCCAACTATATTGAACTGAATCAAGAATCAACACAGAGGCGACATCATCCACACGTGGTGAAGAATGTAAAGACCAGAGATGAGTCTACTCATCTCTGTAAAGACTAAGAGTGACGCTCCCTATAAAAACAATTGTTGAACTATTTCAAATCGATTCCAAAGTAGCAGCTGATTGGATATGTATTGGCTATAATATAGTTATTATTTTGACATAATTTTTGAATTGATAATCTGGAATAATACCAGTACTTACATAAGCAGCGTAATTAAATATTTGGAATAATAAGAACGGGTATTGACGCAAATTTAATAACCAAGCAAGAAGAATTTTGTTCGGTTGCATTACCGTCCCTCATACGATCAGAATCACATGCAGCTAGCCACTCGTCAACCTTGGAAAATAGCTCAATTTCGACAAGTCCAACTGAAAATTTGGTCATTGAGTTATAGTGCAATACAGTGTTGATCAAGCGCTCACACGAGTACGCCTATTCTGCCCAGAAGATCTACGTAGGATGAGAAAGGTCCCATCAGCTACAGGCGTTTATGATTAGCGCCAACACAGCAGTATATCAGATGAGAATATCTAATTCATTATGGAAAAATTGAATGCAGTATTCCCATGAAATTGTGTATGACACATTATGACCACAAAATTATTATAACAATATTATCATTCAGGTTATCATTTTCTTAATCACAATGCCATGTATTAGACGGAAATATAACGTTGACAGTAATTTTAGATGTTACTACTCTATGAAATTTACTCATTGGGGAAAGTGGAATCCCGATCGAAGAGCAAATTACTGATCTAAAAGTTTGTCAGAATGGGAAAGTAGCGCCTTCAATTCTGTATACGTATTACTGGGTATACTCAATAAAAAAATTTTATTTTTTCGACGTAATATATTTCGTTAGACAATTTTTCCAATTCAAAGTTTTCTCCTGTAATCGGCAATTTCATTTACTTCTGCCATATCAATGGAAGAATGAAACTAAATATTTATAACACGCGATAGTTTTTGGACTCTATTTAGAAGAAGGTCGCCTTGCTTCACCATCGCTTGGTATTGCCAATTTTTGCTATCTGGACGGTTTGTCTCGACCACACCTCCAACACGATCAACCTTGCAGTGTAGTCTTCCAGCAGCGATGTAACGCGATAGCTCTCTAGTGAAATTGAATAAAAATAAAAGAAATTATGATCGCAGAACAGCGGTGGTTATTAATATACTCCAAAATAAACTCACTGATCAACGTATTCGATTGTGACGCCAAATGCTTCCGCCATGTATTGCAATGTCAATGATCTATAAGATTCTAAAAGTTGAGTGTACGCCAAAATACGCATTTCGCGCACATAATAACGATAGTGTGGAAATATCAAGTAATCACGACGCAATAGGCCTTCGACATGTGCTAAAATAGAAATTATAGTTAATGAAAGCCGAATGGAACAATAATATTTAATGAAGATGAAACTATTTGCACAATGAAATATCAATGTAAATAAATCTAACAATGTTCTCACCAAGATTTTTGAAAAAATCCGCATAATGACAGTTGTATAATGAAAACAGATATTCCTTGCAATCAGCATTATTATGTAGTACCTCCAATATTTCTGAGCCTTTGATAATTTTATCCCGCAATTCATTCCTTGGGAGACTAATCATACTCAAATACACTGTATATCTCACGAAAGTATTGTAATCCATCAGTTCATAACTAGTGAATGTGCTTATGGTATCAAGGAAAAAATTGGCAGCCTCCTTGAAATCGCGTACCGCTATGCAATAGGTTCCTTGATAAACTTTCAAACGATTCCTTCGATCCCAATCTCCACCCTCCTCAATCAAACTGAATAAGAATTCATTCAATCAAACGTAAATAAAATGTTTCTTTGGTTAGTGACAATCGGTCTGAAATGGAAACTTTACCTCTTAGCTTTGTCTATATTCCGAGTAATATGATCATGATCCAGGTAAAAAAGTCCAATTCTTATATTATGAAATACTATATCTAATCTATGACCCAGTGAAACAGTTTTTTCATACGTTTTCCTGAATGACGAAATGGATCCATCCTTATCACCAATACGACATAGATGTTCGGATTTTTTCAAATTGGCCTCTCGCACTTCCATTTCGCCCAAATTCTTTTCGGCATCTTCAATAGCATCGTCCAATGCTTTCAATTGTTCACGATTGCACGTTTTCATTTTTTCTAACAATGCCTCGTCCACAGGCCAATCAAGATCACGGCAGACTTCCTCATAGAACGGTGACATGTCTACAAACGGGAAAGAAAGTTGATTAAATGAATAATCAATATTTGGATGAAGAGTATCATTACTTCGTATGGAAGTAACGTTGTTTTCTCATTGTCAGTGCATCATAAAAGTAAAAAAAAATTTAGAGAAGTAAAATTACAACTTTTTCTTCCGCCTTTTCGAGCATAATGAATCGCAAGAAACTGAATAATGAACTGCTGCACATAGCAAACTTGGGGAAGTTAGAAAATGATCATACGCCGAATGCAATGGATGCAAGTGGTATGAGTTTCAGAATATATTTTCCATAATACAATAATAGAGGTGATATGCAATTCTAATGCTTGTTGTTAGTTGTAGAAATGATCGAATTTCCTACCAGTTTAAATCCCTGCGAAACGATGTGACTCTTTGTAACCTTTTTGACTTCTGGGAACGACAATCCAATCTTTTGGATAATTAAAACAATATTTGAAAAAAAAATTATACATATTATTATCCACCAATGTGGAGCGTCATTATTTTTACTATTTCACTTCGTACTGCTTTTGTTAATCGGAGAGAATAGAAACTTCCAAAATATGAATATAACTCTGCTGCCGACAAACCCCACTTCTAACAATAACAACAATGAAATCCTATTTAATTGTAGCTGAAGAGAAGTGTCACGGAGTCTGGGATAACGTTTGGATAAATTGTAGAGCACAAGAAATTCCATGGCTCATACAATCAATAAAAATGATTAAACTTGCATTTCATAACTTTTTTGTACTGCTGGGAATATATAAAAATGTATGTACAGACTTCTACAATGTCCTCTCACACAATTGCTCGGAGAAAATCACGTAAACAATAGCATTATAGACTTGAATACCTTTCCAAATTAATCCAAACTTTTTCATGTTAATGAAAGTGATGAATCAATAGAAGTGAAAAACTTTATAATAAAATGGATTGAGTACAACAGAAATACTAATTGTTTTACGGTCTACAGATAACTGATAGTCACAACATTATATATGTTTTTGAAATCCCAGTTCTGACCAGTGAGACAATTATAAGAGACTAAACAAAAGAGTCAATTATTCTTCGTGGTACAAGTCAGGGGTCTATGGAAGATATATCAAGTGGAGAAGGTTATGAAAAAGTGCTTGCTTTCAATATCAAAATATAGGATAGATAATTCCTCAACATAACCAAAAAAACATAATAGCAACATGAAATTGTTTAATATAAGAGAAATTGCTATGAACTGAAGCTAGCAAAAAATTAATAAATGAATAAATAATGAATATAATTCGTTGTTTGTAATATGAATAATAATATTATAAGATTCAAAATTGTCATCTCACTGTCGGCTTTTATGGCATCAAGCAACTTTGCCTTCAAGATTTCGTCGTTTTTGTGCTCCGGTAAACTCAGTAAAAACTTCGTCTGAGCAAGCTCAAGATTTGGATTCTTTTCCAATCCATCGTCTTCTAAATTTTCCAACGGCATTGTTTCTCAACTATTCAACACTAGATTAACACAATGATTGTAATGAATAAACACTTTCGGGATCTGTAAATCAGCACGAAGTGAATGTTGCTGCAAGAGATGTGAGTCAACAATACGAATAAAATTTTCTTCTCCACTGTATCATCAGAGACATTATTTTACATTATCATGTGTAGATGGCGCCACATTAATTAACAAATTGGTGTTTAACGAAATTGGAATTCGAGTATATATGTTAAGAAAAATTCAATTGGAAATAATTTGTTGATAATCGCCTCAAGCGCTGATGATTGTCCAAAAAAGCCTGTGATATTCTATTAATAGATGAAAATTGTTATATTTGGATTACACGGCAGAATGCCATGATTGCCAAGTGATGTTACATGACACGGAGTTCAATATGAAAATTAATCGCGCCGCAAAACTCCCGCTAAGATTCGTGTACAATTACCGGGGTATGTACTCGTCAGTGTTCTCTGCTCCTTTATTTTCAGTATTTTGTAATTTTACAAGTTCATCAAGAATATCGACTAATTGAGCTACTGACACGGATGTGAACTTTGAATAACGACGATCACTCACTCACTAACAGAATCTATGAAACGCCACTATCCGTCACACGCTGAATAAATTCAAATGTAATTGATATAATTGTTGACGTCTCTTGACATAATAACGAATCTATCAACGAGGAAATTAACGAATCAGTTGTGATGGTGCCAAATACTTTGGATAGGTATGAATGAATGGACCCTTTTATACTTGTTTTTTTCCTTTTTTTTCGGACAGCCTGCATTTATAATGACTATATATAGAATTAAAAGGGAAATAGTCGAGTATAATGCAATTTTCATATCTTCAATATGGTATTTCAATTCGACTATTACCTTTGTACCAATTAAACATACACAGATGTATGTTCAGCATAAAAATCATTTACTACACAATATTTCACTCATTTTTGAACGGACAGTAATTTCATTCTTGCGACGCTCACACTATCATTCACACTATTTTCTCACAATCACATTCGCTCGGTTTGTAATTTGCTTCAAATTAAGCAGAAAGAAAGTGTTTGTACACTCTTTGAAAAATTATCAAGAATTAATTTTAATTGTGTGTATAGAGTGTGGATGTTTAGATATGCAAATTTTGTGTATCATAGATGAAACTTGCGTCTGAATGTTATTTTTCATGTATTTGTCGGGCAAGCATGCCAGATTTATAAAAAAATACATTGCGGTCGGACAGATTAACGGATAAGTTCGAAGGATCACAAAATCAATTGAAACATGATATTGTATGTATATTCGATAACTATGATTACTTTTTTTGAGGAAGCGATCGACAAATATATACAAATCTCGTGATTATTCGGAGTAACACCGTGAAAAGAAATTCTATTTAGCTATGATTTTTCCATTTAAATATTTTTCTGTTAATAAAAAAATAAAAGGTGAATGCCGATCGACATCCAAATTAGCGAGTATATCATTTCAATCGAGAGCATTAGAGATATTCTGATCATTCAAACGGCGCCGTTGAACAGTCTAGTGATTGAATAGAATACATTGTTAGGTATTAAGGTACAGTATCATTAGGTAAAAGGAACAGTATTTAAGGTATTGAACAATAAAAGGATTTCTTTCCAAGCGATTAAAAAATATGTTGGTGGCCTCTTATCTGTGTGGGCCCAAGCTCTCTTTCACTTATTTTTTTGTTTTCTTCTGTTTTCTCGATTAAACTCGATGCGTGCAACAGCGATTCATTCAATCCGCCTGCATAATTGTTTCACTGTATACACTTAATTATTAATGTTTTCTTTTTTTATTATATATTAATTTACAATGTGTTTGTTTGTCGCTTGTGTATGGGTATGTGTGTGTGTGTGTGTTTTATTATTTTTTCAGTTTCTTCTTCATTCAGCCAGATAATTAAATCAATCAATGTTTATATTAATGAAACGATTACGCGATACAGTACACATTGGTTTTGTATACCATCAATAGGACATTATCGTCATTATTATTTGTTCAATCAACAAAATAATTTGATAACATAATCACGCAATAATTCGTTTTTGAATCAAAATTTTATTTGTTCTTTATTGGTTTTTCTCATGATCACGAACTAGCGCGCGCGCATTGCTGATATCAAACATCAAAATAGTGTGTAGCTATCGATTGATTTGCAATCACTTGAGGCCGATAGAATGAATGAAACACTATATATCATGTAATTATGTATATATAGACAGTATGTTATTTTTTTATAATAGTATCAACGACTTCATCTATACCCTGTGCATCATCTTAAAACGTTCTCCTATCTCTCGTCACATTCTATATATGGTTATTTGACAAAGTGTTAATTTTTATTTCATTATAATAATAATTATTATTATTTTTCCATACTTGGCTAATTTAATATAATATTTATATTTTCTTTTTAATTATAATAATATCTATGTATTTATATTCATATTTATGTATAATAAAACCGATGCATCATTTTACATGCGATAATAGCGTCGAGAGATGTTATCGATGTGTGTGATTGTGTGAGGGTAATCTGAGCATTTCTTCTTTTTTATCTCTCGCTTTCAATGTCTCCGCTGTTATTTTCATATTGTATCCATGATTTATATTCTATATGCCATACATCAGTCATTAAATCGCGATTACATAACGAACCTCGTAAAATAACACAATAGAATATTAATTATGTCATAAAACGTAACGTAACGCGACTATATATACCGTAATAATCTTCATCATCTTCATCATCGTTATACATCTCCGTATTACATTTATTTAATTCAGTTTACTTCTTTATTATTATTCGGCGCACATATGTTATTGACTTACGACTATCTGTTAAAATGAAAATTAATTACAACAATAAACAGAAATAATGCACTTTTTTTTCTCCTTTTGTTTGAATGAGTAATGTAATGTTTGTGTAATACCGAGGATGAAGATGACACAATTAGCGATGGCAATTAAATGTTTCATTCTTCATTTTTTTTTTCTTTTCCTGGCGACAATAAATCGTCAATGACAATGATAACAACATTGATGGGAAAACGTTGAGAACACGAGTTCATGCGAAAGTGAGGATTTGAATTGTACAGTTCAATTGCACCACAGTTTTGTTTCTTCTATTTCCCTGTTTTTTTCATTTATTTCGTTTTTTTTACTACTGATTTCAGTACCTGTGGAGTTCTGCAATTTTCCACAATTTAACTTTTCGCGACACACTATCGGAGCCCATTGATTTTCCGGAAGAACTTACTGACTCGCAGGTTTTGCCATAGTTCATAAATTTATTTAAAACTATGCATTGTATATATAAATATATACCTTTTTTTTTGTAATATTTCATTTTCATGAACTAGCTCGTGACGTCGTCTCCTCTCCCATTGTCGATAAAACGAGTGAAGCCACGCAAACTCGTTATCGGCCATTGGAAAACTTACTTAGAATTCGTTTTTGTTTATTTTATTTTCTTATTCTTTCATTTGTTTAGATTTCAATATAATTATCGTATATACAACGATTGCCAGTGAGTTACGGAGATCGGCGAAATTAAATTTGTTGGTCGACGTTAACAAAAGTTAGTTAATTGATTGTTAATTCACTTGATAATTCAATCTCTTTAATATAAATTCATTTTGCTTGCCATTCTCGAAATAATTGGTCAATTATTTAACCCCACTGACTCGCGCATTTGATAATCGAAAATTGGCCGAAAGTCTCCTGACCTGATACAGAAACTTATTATTATTTCAACACAAACACAATGAACTACGGGTGTAACACCACACATAGACTTGCAACGAAATAATCTTGTACTCTATAAGAATTGTAATAATATATTTACAGTAATATCGTTATAGTTAGGATGCATTTTTCGTATATCGTATGCACCAGATTTAACGATTGTCGAAAATATGCTCGTGAACTTCAATGACAAATTCATTTTGTAAATACACAATCAATGACGATGAAGTTATTTTTTAATTAAGGCAACAATAACAATTAACAATTAACAACAATACAGTCAGGAAACGTACGGTAGCAATTGCACGCTTTATATATAGCACCTCACTGGCCTCTTCATAAGTCCACACGAACCATAGTCGATTATTTTGAACGTTTTTCGCTTCTTTTTATTCAAATTGTAAATAGGCCAGACAATGGATATGAAAAAGAAAAAAAAGAAAAAGAAAGTGGATTACTTGAAAATTTGAGCAGAATGCCGAAAAATTACCAGTCAACGTGATACGAGGTACGTGAATAGCAATTTTTTTACTGTGTCCGTGTATTATTCATTTCGCCGGTCTCCGGATCATTTGGGCGTAGTGAAGATCCGACAATCGATTATTCTCCAATCAACGAGTGAAGTAGCGTAAGCTCCGGTGCCGAATCAATTCAACATCCGACACCGTGCATCACACTTATATTCGTTGCGGTTTGGACTAGATTAAATTCTAATCGCGTCGCCGTGAATCACGAATTAATAATCTCTACTTAAAAATTACTTTCCATTTTTTTTTCTTTTTTTCTTTTCCATTTTATGTATTTTATCATAATAATCATCATCGCCGTCATCAGCATTATTTATTACACATAATCCACGATTATCAATCATCGATAATCACATCTTCCATAAATCTGATTGCGCGAAATTAAAAAAAATAATAGATAAAAAAAAAACGGCGACGCAATCTCGCGAATAGTTGCGGCGAATGTCAATGGACATCACTTTTTATTTTATTTCTTAATGTTTTCTGCTATTCTTTCGGGTACGCACTGGCATAATCACCAGGCGTAATTTTCCTACCAAGTTGTGTGTATATTTGTATCGTGTGTGTCTGCGCTGCGTCTGTGTATGTGTCCTATGTGTAAAAATACGTAAAAAAGGTATAGGTGTAATTGGATCACGGATTTAAGGAGCATAATTCAATACATGTATTCACATTTATTATCATACGCCGTCGTAACCAAGATCAACTGGTGGCCTATGATGTGCTTGAAGGTAAGAAGGTGGCGTTGAATTTCCCGGACTACTCGACGTACTAGCTACACCATAACCGCCCGGATAATTTGGACTTGGTGCATGAATGCCGGCAGGTGGTGTCGGATATGCTTCAAAGGAACTCGAATACGATCCATTATACGGATATGGATTAGCCATATGGCCAAGTGACGGATGCATACCGCCCATACTGCTCATTCCACCCATACCATAAGTACGTTGCATGAAACTAGAATCGAGGCCACCAAATAGATAGCCATTCGTTGATCCCATTGTCGGCACAGGATAATGAGGTCCCGGGATAATATTTGAATAAGAATTCCCTGTTTGTGGATGACCCATGCTCGGTGTGTAATTACTCGACGCTAAATTTTCCACCGTATAAGATTTACTATGTTGTTGTTGCTGCTGCTGCTGCTGCTGCTGCTGTTGTTGTTGTTGTTGTTGTTGTTGCTGCTGTTGCTGCTGCACATCGTGGCGCCCACTCATACCGTAAATGGCGCCATAATTATCACCAGTCGAGTATAAATGCGACCCCGGATATATTCCACTAGCGGCGCTCAATGGTGGACTGTAATTCGCCATTCCTGAACCACCAAAACCGGACAAATACGATTGATGATGTGCCTCGAGTTTATCACCAAGCGTATCATCGGACATTCCAGAGTGTGAGTGTAATCGTTGATTTCCGCCATCAGCTATGCTTGGAATCTGATCAACAAGTGATTCCAAATCACTAAGACTTTTCGATGCCACATCTTGACCAGAATTTCTCTTCATACCGTATTGTTCGTGTGGATGCGGCGACATTGATGAATGTGTCGGCGTATGTGGATGACTGAGCGGTGGTGTTTGATGTGAATGATGCGAGTGTTGTTGTTGTTGTTGTTGTTCCTCAGATTGGCTCATTCCCGTAGGCGTTGTCTGATGTGCATGACCGGTATGCGACTCTGGTGTAGGTTGATCATGAAAACCCATATAACTTGTATAACTCGAATGTGACGGTGTCCCAGGACTACTGCTGTGATGCACCGAACCGTCATTGGTTCCCGGTGGGTTGTATTGACGATGTTCATTGAGATTCTGCTGAGAAATACTGGTTGGCGGTTCAAAATCTGGATGCTCAACACTTGGTGATGTTAATGGCGATGGTTCAAGATTATTTTCTGATGATATAGCTGTGTTTATTTCCGACGATAAATCAGAATGTGTAAACGACAGTGACATTGACTTTGGACTTTGGCTGTAATGTTGTTGAAGATGGACGGGACTGTGTTTAGCGCTCATATTGTACGGGCTATCATTCATTCCTTGTGAATAAAAATTATTATCGTTCATTGGCTGTGGATATGGTGCCATATGAGCAAAAGGTTTTGGTGGCGACATTAAAGGTGGTGAAAAACAATTGGGTACATTCCCATAATTTTCACCAAGGTGTCCCATACCCTGATGATGAAGATGTTGATGGTGCTGTTGCTGCTGTTGCTGTTGCTGTTGTTGCTGCTGCTGCTGCTGAGGTTGTAGGTGTTCACGATCTCTTGAATTACGATCTTCTTGTTTTTGTTGTTGATGAATTTTCTTTGGGCGGCCACGGCGTTTCTTTATTACTTCGCCATTGCCATCCATACGTTCAGGTTCGGGTAATGGTAATTCTTCTGGATTTTTGATTTTTTTTGGTCTACCTCGTTTCTTCTTCCCCGGCATTAATAAACCTTGATCTTGCTTTGTCATCGCACCATTTATATCTGAAATCCTATTTTCACCGTCGATATCATCGGCGAATGTTGGTTTCTTTTCTTCTAATGCGTCATGATCTTTTTTTCGTATTTTCGGATCGGCAAAAACAATATCCGATTCATCCAAATGTGCTATTGTGCCGTTTAGGTAATCACGAAATTTTTTTAACGCTGCATAATATGGCACTTTGTCCGCCGCGCGTGGTAATTGCGCGCATCTTGCGCTACTCGATGGCATTACCCACATATACTGCAATTGAAGAGAATCAAAGAAAAAAATCATTATTACCATAGCGAAAAATATTTGAAAATAAAATTAAACAAGAATATATTTGATATCGATCACTCACGGTATTTGTACCCTCAACTAGACTTGGTTGTCGCCCAAATCCAAACTCTTTTTTCCCGGAAAAAACTTCATAAATGAGCTTTCCATTGAATACTGCTATTTTTGGCTTGTACTTTTTCAACTTTTCAAGTAATACACTACTTCCTATAAAGATAAATAAAAACATAGTTCAAGTTAGCAATGTAACAATTAATTGAAATGGATATATCTAATGTTTTTTCATGATATTATGTGATTGGTGAATAAGATAATAATTTTCTGTTGCATTTGAGAATATATTGTTCTACATGTTAGAACGAGTATTGGTGTATAGTTCAATTGCCAGACGGTCATTCGACTCTTGAAGTACGATACGTCTCACTTTCTCTCTCTCTCTCTGTCTCTGATAAACAATGTCCGATAGTTTCGAGGTCAGATCAAGTTTACTTTTGCAGCACAAAAAGTGTTTTGGATGACTTTCTTCATATATAGTGTCGGATGAGTACAGTGGTATTTAAGTGCAACGAACAACAAGGAGAAAGCTCGACGTCAATCGCCATCAAATAGTTTGCCAATACTTGTGACTAGTAGGCCACTTGGTCAACATTCTCAAAACAACATAATACTGAAACCCCAAGTGCTCCACACGAATTAATGACGATCGATACTTAAGTAAACACTGCATAATACTAATTCTCCCTTCAACCATGTTTCACCGACTGTTCCAGCTCTCTCTTCATGTATACAAAAATGAATTTTCATTTAAAAGGCAGCGCAAGAGCGGTGACCCGCATAATTTATCTTGTTTCTTTTTTTTTTCAAACTTTTCCTCTCACAGATGTTTGGCACTAGAAAAGCTTATGAAGACTCAAAAATGTGATTATGTTCTCAAAGGAGATTCTAAAAAAAAATTCATTTCAGAAGCATTTTGACTTTTCCACGTTCTGAGGTACCAGACCGAGGTCATTACAGACATTCCGCCTTTTCCATATGAATCATGATGAATAGCTGAATTAAAAATTTATCAGAACCCTCAATACAGAACCATTGAATATTGACTGGGAAAAGTGCTGTAAGTGCGGTGATATACAGAACGGGCTCATGCACGGCTGCATGGTGGGTTACTACAGTGATGCCCACCTCAAAACCTTCTTGACTTAGATCGCCTCAATTAAAAGAGGAGTATTGGAAACAGCATAAATGATCCGAAAAAAGGCATACATATATTTCATTCGAGTCATTAATTTCTCGGTCACGATTTTCTCAGTCCCAAAGAATGCCATTTTACGAATAACCCGATCAAAGATTAGGTATAGATCGGCAATTTCAACTTCTACTCCGAAATACACCAGTGAGTGTTCTATCGTGAACTTATCCAGTTTGAATGTATTACTCTAACCTCAAATTGTTATGAATATATTGGTGAAAAATGTGCACAAAAAAAAACTGTAAATTTTTTCAAAAATATTACTCGTATCTCTCTTAAGACAAATCGTATACGTTCCTCTCTATCAATCCAAAGTAAGAACGTTGAGTAAGCAATGATATAAAACGAATTCCATCTCACCTTCCTTTATCTCCTTTCTTGTGAGATCTGCACTTCCTTTGGTCGCACGTGCAACCATATTAGTAAAACCAATTCCAAAACGCAAAAGTTTGTAATCATCGTCAGCGGTAAGTGGTTCAGGAGTCAGTCCACTCAAATGTAAACATTTCCCTATAAATAATAACAAAGAAAATTAATGAATATAATCAGTATCTTATATATAGATGAATTTATAGTTATATTTACATTGTACAATTGAAAATAAAATGGTTTTGACTCTTTAACGGGTCATTAAACTTTGTTCAACAAAGTATGACGAAACAACAATGAAGAAGAAAGAAAAAGTACGATAAAGGAAGTATCACCAAGTATTCTTTGGTATACGAAAGTGAGAGTTTGATGGGGAGTACACAGGAAAAGCAATGGAGGTAACGGTGAGGGCATAAGACGCGGTAGCAACGAGGGAACAAACTAAAAGTTTTGGAATACAGGAATTTATGACTTTACGGAAACTCGTTGGTGCGCGCGAACGACCCACAGCGAATGGCCCCGCGACCTTGGCTGAACTTCGGAAACAAAGTTAAGGGGTCGAAAGGAGAGCGCTTACCGCGTGTGCCTCTTCCTACCCAACATTTTCCATTTACCTTCGATGTGAAATGGAAAGGGGAAATAAAACGGCTAACGGCCGCCAATATAGAGCGAGGTGAACTTTATATCGAACATTCCCGCTATTTACTCTCCCTGCTTTACTCTCATTTTATCTATACCATCACCACCAACACCACCACCACTGTCACCTAATAATTCTTCCTAAGGTGAAATTTTAGGTGATTCAACCGCTAAATAATAATCGAAGATGCAAATCTGGATTTCCACTACGTTCTAAAGTAACACAAAAATCATTCAATCATGTAAATTGCCATGTTTTTGTGATATAAAATGACAAAGTTGAAGTTTTCATACACATCAGCTTGTATGAAAACGAAATCAGAAATTATCGACGATCGATCAATAAAATACGTGGGAATTTTTTAGTTTTATTATCAATATTTAGAATACGATTCTGTTCATTACGTGGATATTTGAAAGTAATGTGTTACAATGAAAAATGTTGCGAATTATTCATTCAAATTGTGTAAGATTAACGATAATCGAGAACGACGAACCAATTCCCAAGAATAAAGAATACAATATGTTGTATTGTCCGTTATATAGCGAATTATTCTACACCTTAAACTGTACGGTATTAAATGTGTATTTAATATACAATAAAATCCATTAGAACTTCCATTTAAAATTGATCATTAATTGTGATCACTACCATACACACTGAATTACTTTACACATGACACTCATATTACCCAATTCTCATCTGATTTGTTCAAGATTTTATATACCACTACAATTCTCTTTTTGATGCGGAAAAAAAAAAAAAAAATTCAACATACTTAAATACCATACACATTATATAAATACACAAATGCGGTTGGCAACGCGCCGGTCAGGTTTGAATCCAGGACGCAGGTCGATGGTATAACCTGTGTGACTCTGCGCTCCGGGATTCGTGCGTTGGTGCGCGCTCGAGAGAGACCGCGCCTGGAAAATCAATTTTCACGCGGGGGCTTTTCCCAACGTCGCGAACACACTCAACTTTTATAATAAACCTTTCACATAAAAACCCCTGTCATTTAGCAAACTATAATTCATAAACGGATAGCACACATGGTCGGTGTGAAAGAATAAAAATAAAAAGTATGGCAATATTTCCCCAGTAACCTTTATCTCATTATGTCGCAACCTACCGTTTAATCACTTAATCAAAAATTAATTATTGCAAACTTTTCTTTGTGACCTTGATCGTATATATATATATATATATACTAGTTGAACATTCACTGTAAACAACTGAATTATGTCTACTTTCAAAACACCATAATAATCAATTTCCTTTTACGAGTATAGAATTCTCGCTATTTTTTTTTTTTCTTCATATCCCGTTATCCATCGTCACTATTTAATTTTTTGGTCAATTTATATATCATTTTTATATCATACATTAAACACAAGTTGTAAACATTATTGTCATAGTAGTGTCGTCTATCTTGAGTTCACATTTATAACTGATGTCAAAGTGTTGAAAATGATCTTTGTTGATAATGTTCCACAGGTAAAATTGAACAGGGACAGAGTGAGAAATGCAAGTAAGAGAAAAAAAAAAAGTAAATATCGGCCCGTTTACTTGATTTGAAGCATAGGGCGTGCAAGAGGGTATTGGTGAACGTGGACAGAGTATGTAAGCCAGCTATCGAGCGAGTACGCGCGGGTTCGCCCTCCCTTCGGCCCTGCGTTCTCGCCCGGCTCCCTTTCTACCCCTCTTGCTACTGCTCGCTCCCTCGCCCCTTCTCTCTCTCTCTCTCTCTTTCCCTTTCTTTCTCTCTCACCCCCTCCACCTATGCCTCACTCCCTTCTGCCCTTCCCCATTCCCTTGACGGTAGATCGTGACGGTTGGGACGGCTGTTCTTGTGGGGTGGAAAAAGCAATGTATAGCATCGAGAAAGAAAGCGAACGAGTGAGGAATACGGAGAGAGATGGAGAGAACGGAAGAGAGGGATGAAGAGAAAGCTGAGAGGAAGTAGAAGATGTGGTGGCGGAGCAAGAGGAAAAGCACTCGGCTACACACATTTTGCCACACTTTACTTCTATTCTCTCTCGTACCTTTTTCTCTTTTTTTTTTCTTTTTTTTTCCATTCTTTTTCTCTTTCTCGTCTGTATCACTGCGACCACCTCCTCCACACTGTCACACCGCACTCATTATAGTTATACCTATACCTATACCTATACCTACACCTATACTACTATCACGACGAACCATTTGATGTATATGGTGTATAGAGAACGATCTATCTCACTTCCACTGCTATTTGCGTCATTACCTGATCCTATTGTGATGATGTATATCTGTACTTTATTATACGTTATTTTCGCTATTTTCATTTATTTTATATTAATATTTATTCATTCATTTTGATTCATGTATTTGCCGAAAGTTTGGTTTTCCACAGAATTTTTTTCATCCGATAACATGCAAGAAAAATCTATTTTGTTTCACACTCGTTATGGTACTTGAAGAAAAAACATGAGGTTGAGATATAATGGTGAAGCTTCGAAGAATTAACGAAACTAATAACTTTGTTATCTTGGGAAATGAACAATGAAAATTTGACGAGATCCTATACGATAATGAAATTATCAAAAACGAATTTAAATGAGAATTTGATTTTATTTAAATGTCAGATAATTGTTGTGGAAATATTCGTGAGCGTTTCTGTATATACGTTGATGTTATGTTGGTGTAGTGGAGGAGCAAGTCGAAAATTTCAGGAGCAAAATCCGCAGACTTGAAGTCAGACGTGTTGGCAAAGATTTCTTGCACTTGTAATACTGTAAGAAAGTTCATTCTGAAAGAAAACTTTTTCACCAACTTGCTGTATAAAATTTAAAACGAGGTCATTCACGTAACGTAAGTTCACGTTGAGTAATTTACTCTCAGTAATTTTGTGTACAAATAACAAAATTGCGTAATGAACAGAATTTTTTTTTCAATAAAACTTCAAAATTTGTCATTTTTCCCCATGAAAATGAATGACAAGTGTTCGAAAATGTGTCACGACATTCTCATTCTCGGAGTAAAATCTCGGCGTCACGGTGAAGGGCGATTCACTTTCGAAAAAGTTTGAGATTTCACATACGCGAAGAAACACAAAAATTGGTATCAATTCCTTCAGAATATTTTGCCAAAATTTCATTGGGTAATAAACAAAAATTTCGTATTTTACTTTCAAATGATCAAACAGTCGGCTCTAATTTTGAAAGCTAAATTAAGATTTTGAAAACATTTTTTCTCGAAACGGCGTTTTGAATATCAGTACGAGAAATATCTCAGACTACCCAGCTGATTTCGATGCAATACAACAGGAATATTCTTGAAACTGTTATTCACTATTCATCGAAACATTTTCTCGATCTTATATTTTGTTCTTATATTATAGACAAAAACTAAATATGAATATCAATGAAAAACTACATGGTCCGCTTCAAATCGATCCTAACGAAGACTGATTTTTTTTTTATAGTTTGAAATAAAATTTGAAAATTTGGTTCTGAACAAACCCGACGGAAATATACCTGATTACCGTGAATAGAATTGTCGTGAGTTGACCTTGGAAAACATCGGCCACGTTCACATTTCTGAAGGTATTCCATGCATCCAATAAGATGTATAATACTGTTACGATAAAACATCATTTTTAATGTTCAATCAAATTATTGGACTTGGCTAATTTTTCACCTTTCCAAGATATCTAATTCCATATAGAACACAGGAAATCCATGATCGACAAAGCTTTTAATGGAATTGAATAATTTATGAAAATTCAATTTGAATCAGATAATCTGTCCTCGAAATATTTCTCAAACCATTCCGAAAATAGTCGATTGGAGAAATACACACCAAGACTTTTAATATATTATACAAATTCGCTTCACCTGTTCGAATAAAAAAGCCATTGAATCCACAATTTTTCAAATTTCATCGGCACATTGAGAACATACTCTTGAAAAGACTAACTACACAATTGTGAAATAAGAATCTTCTATTTTTCCTTGATTCTACAATGATGTTCGTTCTCAACGGTTGAAAATAACCAAATCTCACGGTGCCAGTTTCTCCTACTGAGGTTCTG
Source organism: Zele albiditarsus (assembly GCA_958496275.1). NCBI lineage: Eukaryota > Metazoa > Arthropoda > Insecta > Hymenoptera > Braconidae > Zele > Zele albiditarsus. The sequence goes on from OY292411.1 coordinate 6,691,100, forward strand.
TTTATCGTCAGTCTTACTAGGATAAGAATGAAAATATACAGACATTACAATTGAAAAATATTTCGCATGATAGTCACACGTGAATAATGTTCAATGAACTTTTATATAGATATATGTATATATGTTCGAGTGCTCGCACAACCTTATGTGAAAGCTTCTGACATTTTTACCCTTTTCACTTATATATCGCGTCATCCCTCCATCCTTTTTATCCTACTCTGCCGCTTACCCGCAATACTCATTATAGTTTTCTCCCTCCTGCTGAACCCCCCGTCACTACCACCACTGAGCTGTCGTGGTCGTTGGACCGCGCGCCACCCTTTTACCACCCTTTTTTCACCACCCACCAATCCCACTGAGCCACCCACCTTGCTCAACTCACTCGCTCCGCTTGCTCAGACTCCCTTTTTCCATTCTCTCATCCCTTCCTGCTGCTCGCACTCTACTGGTTCTATATATCCCGTTCACTATACAAAACTATCGCCACCCCCGGGGAAAACCCTGGAAAATCGAGCGCGTTTACCTGACCCATCCGTTCCAGAGAATATGGACGATGTAAAATGCACGCACCCGTATACGCGTGCATAATAGGTTTGACGCGCGCGTAAAAGGCTCGGTCTGTCGAGCTGCAAAATTGTTTTAATTGAAGCAGCATCGGAACAGCAAGAGTAATAATGATACGTACTATATTACTGGTATAAAAATGAAGGAGGTAGAGGTTTATAACCATTTTTCCTTTTTTTTTTTAATAATTTTGAATATATATATATATATATATGGAACACGGTATTGATTTACTCACAAAAATGATTGCCAGGTCCTGCGTAATGATGACCCTTGTACGCTGCGAAAAGTCCTGGATTTATTCCAATCTGCAAAATTGACAATGTAAAAATGAATGGAAAGTAGATGCAACATACAAAACAAACATATTTTGATTAATCATGTTGTTCTTGGTTTGAATAATATATGCAATATAATATATGTAAATTCTATCTTGAAATCCCCTGTAACTCTCAATGAGCGTTAGAGTGGAAATGAGAGGAAAAAAAATTGAAAATGAAAAAAAAAAAAGTAAAATTGGATGAGGACGGAATGGAAGAACGCAAGGCTAAAAATTGGGTCGTGGATAATTTGTGGAAGTGAATAATATTTCCCGTCAGTTGAGAGAAAAAAAAAAAAAAAATAGAAATTCGTTATTTTTTTATCTGACGCGCGCGGTAATGGCCGCAATGAGGTTGGCAGAAACGAAGCGAAAGCACTGGGGCGGCGATAAATGGAGGCGGCAGAATCAGAGACATAGAGAGAAAGTGAGTTGAAACACGATTGTAAAGGGATGAGAGAGAGTGGCTCGTAGCAGTGGCGGTGGTGGTGGTGGTTCATCTGCATTCGGTAACAGAACGATGATTATGCAACGGTCCGACGGACACGCCGGTTACCTGTTGCGCAATCGAGACGTTATATTCGCTCTTCTACTTTTGAGGTTGGATAACTAATAACAGGCCGCACAACAGAGTCCAAGGATAAGACTAGTAGTTGTAGAAATATATAGTCGAGGGCGTCCGTTGATCGTACAAAACTCATGCGCTTGCGTAAGATTCAAATACGTGTTTGACAATAAAAATCTCTTATTATAATTGTTATTTTCATTTTCTTCTGCATTATAGATAACAAATCATGAGTTATCATTGGGACATTGAACCGTTTCGGTCGGGAAAAATGACTCAATATTGCATATACTGACGTTAAAAGATAATTTTGCGTCTATTTCATGAATAATTAATAAAATTACTTTCATTCATATGAAAACTCCCGACGTATTTTTGTCACGATTAAAGCCAAGCAAAAAAAAAGAAATACTACAGATTAATATTGGGAACGGTTTGCAATTTGCGACACTAAGAAAAAGTCTGTACTTTCAAAATGACCGCCTTGACGATATTGACCTGGCCGAGTTTTATTTAGGTGTTGAAAGTTAATGAACTTTTTTTTACCACGAGTCACTCTCGTTTGGAGAAATTTTTCGAATGATTGAAGTTTGACAGCGTTAAATATTTCTGTGAGAATGCTCTCACGATTCATTTCTTTTATTCACGATAGAAAAGAATCTACATTCAATAATACGATCCTGCATATTTCCGAATTCTTTTCTAAAATATCCATTCATGATATATCAACGAAATTATTGATGGGAATGGATATACAAGAGTGAAAACGTAGAATTGGGAAAATGACGGAACCTCGAAAAAAATGTACGGTCCTAGAAAGAAATATATTCTTATCTGCTACACACTCGATACAGCTCGTGGTGCCCAAGAACAAATATTTTTCAATTCAGTATAAACTTTCAGCGTGCACCACATTATTCTTCAACGAAAAAATCTTCGTACTTTTCTGTATGCATAACACATTATTTCTAAAAGTTTCAAACAAATTTATTGAAATGTATACTAGAAAAGAAATAAAGTTGTAGAAAGAAAAAAAAAACCCCTTTGGTTTCGGTGACTTTCGCTAAGCATTCCCTTCAATAAGTCATTTAATATACGACTCTATTGTGAATTAAATTCAAGGAGTTTGACCGTGAATATGTGATTGGGATATGGCGCAATAACCAAATTCCCGCGAATCGACACGACTCCCCCATACACACGGTCGAGTGACGAATGAACTATGAGGATGGGAAGCGCGTGAGCAATTATCGGCACATCGTGCTCCATCGTGCACTACGTTATTGTATTGAATTCCAGCAACTTTCTCTTTATCCACAGACGTACGTTAAATTAACATATACCACTTGAAAATAAATTTAAGCGTCACGAAAACGCCCAAAATTTCTCACACATAAATACTATTACTGAATATATAGTCAATAAATTGATGATATTTTCATCCGATCAATTGATGATGAATCAATAACTCACGATAATAATGTCGAGATTATTTTCAAGATGATCTGGAAGTACGCGTTTGCTCACTTCTTCCTCTGGCATTCCATCAAATCTGTCGTGTTTTTTTCTCTCCTTGTAAGTCTTGGCCCTTTTTTTTGCTTCAGCAAGCTCCGCCCTGCATAAATAAACCACACGTATATTGGTTTTATACATTTATGTATGCATATATATAGTTAAGGCACGTCGTTAGACTATTGAACTTTTCATTTTCACTACCTAGCCAAACACAGTCGGTCCTTACATTTCCTTATTTGCTCGACAGTAAATGAAGCAACCGACTGTGCATACTTATTAAGCAAGCATAGGAAGTCTGCAGTGTGAAATAAATATTTTACTTTGATTCAACATTGAGAATTATTTCAAATACCAAAGAACAAAGAAGTAATAAAACGAAAGAAAAAAAAATTTACTCACTCTTCAGGTGTAAGAATCATTTCCGACTTTTTCTTGCGTCCCCGTTTTTTTGGTTGATGTGGCAATTGTAACGTGTTTATTGCCCCATTGATCATCATATTCATTTGATGATGCTGCTGTTGTTGATGTGGCATCGGACTTGGCGACGATGATGTTGGTGTACCGAGACTCGACGGTGTACCACCTGGACAAGTCATACCCTCTGGATTGTCGTCCGGACTACTCGTTGTTCTCATTCCGCTGCCCATTGACATATCCTCATCCACAAATGAATATGGATCAACTGGCGTTTCGCATTTGATTGCAACCTAGATTATTCAAATAAATTAATTAATGAATAAATACATAACTGTAGAATGGATAATTAATTTCGAAATATGAATTTAAGGCCAACACCGTAGAAATTGATGGTTGAATTCAAACGAAAATATTGAGATCAATCCAGCCATCATTCCATGTTTCAACTATGTCAAACATGTTGCCTCCTCACAATGCCACCTCCTTTAATTCAAATTGATATCTATCACAATTATATTACAATGCTTCATAGTAGGTTTCCGATGCTTTTCATACCTGTTGATTATCAGAAATCCGGTATGGAACAGGCAATAAGAAATAGAAAATGAGGAACAGGAAATCGGAACAAGCTGTTCAAAATATTCCAATTTTGAAATAGGTTTGGCAATGCTTGGACTAACAACGTTTAAATGAAGAAATAGTTATTATATGAGCTTGTTCCCTATACTTATTATTCGCTCCTCTCTATCGTACACACCCTGTATATCAGAAGCAAAAGAACTGTGAAACATCGCTATTTTCATGGAATACATGGGATTATGACTATTCAATGATGGGCCTGAAGTGAAAAAAAAAAGGTATCTTCCGGATTTCTAGTACGACTGCGCATGAATCAAAGTCGCAAAAAAGAATGGCAGATTCAACGAAGGGAAGTAGATTTGAGATATGGCTTAGAATTTTCAAAACAAGATATATATCGCATTGGACTATTCCAAAATATAGAAATCTGTCTTAATGTTCATTATTACTGAAGTATTAAAACTTCCAAATCCGATTTTTGAATTGAGTAACGGACATTCACATCGATTCAGAATATATTTCAATGGTAAATGTTAAATGGACAAGTTTATACAATTCAATCAGCATTAGAAATTCAATACATACAATTCGCGAAGACTCGCATTACTTTGTAGATTCGAAAGACGAAAAGTGAAGAACTCATGATAAAAAGCAGAGGAAAAAAATGATACACGAGTAAACAGGAAACAATCGATGTGATTCAGTGATCCAATTTTTGTTGCAAATTGATTTTGAGGTGAAGGTGAAAAAAGAGAGACATGACAAAAGTAAAAAGATGAAAATATCTGGCGCATAGTACGTGGTCGAGTATGTGCTTCGTTAAGTCAAGCACTTACACCTGTTACCTATACAAGCGCACCATCAGAGAGTAAGAGAGTCACGAGAGTTAAGTGCGCCTACAGAAATTATACATAGATGCATCATATGTTGGAGTACATGTACATACGTCAAACAAAAAGGATAGAAAACATGGTGGCCATATGGATACGTTTTTCAAGTGGTATTAAAAAAGAGTGTCATTGGGTTGTGGCTGCGGCAAATGGTGACCATCTATACCAAGCTTGTGTTCCCATCTCGTTCTATTCAGTGCGCGTTGTCTCACCTGTCCTAACGTGGTTCCGGTGGAGCCTGGCTGTTGGGGCTGATGCGGCGTTGCCGATATTGGCGTCAGCGGTGTATGGGGTGTGTGTGGCGTGTGTGGCGTATGCGGCGTCATTGGTGTGTGGTACTGTTGGCTACTATCACCCCCATTGCTTCTCATCTCCAGATCTGGACTCGTCTCGTAACCGTCATCTCGTGCCTCTTGCTTCACCATTAGTCCTATAACAAGCATTAACAAAAGATCGTCTTTGGACTCTTTAGGAAAATACTTTTTAACCATATATATATATATGTATACCCGCTGCTTTTATGAATGTATATGAGTATAGGTATACATATATAGACATGATTTTAAATCCGATTATATTCTTTTCAAACTCACCTTGGCTACCCGAACAGTTCATCGCACTGCCATTCTGCACGACATTCTGTACTGGCGATGGATACGACCTGGAATCGAAAAAAACAACAAAAAAAATGAGTGATAAACGTGGTTGATTTTTATTCAATTTAAAATTTAATATTTAAAGTATTGTTGTATTAAAAATTGTCAGAAAGTATTCATTGATTGTTGATTTATTCATTTTTTCCTCATGTTTTTATGTGATTTTGAATAGGGTTTATGTACGAAGTTTCATCTCTGAATAACTTATGTCGTGAATGAGAAGTTTTTAATGGTGGCTTATCAACAATTTCGTTACAGAATTAATGTTGGATTATTCCGAATTAGAAATGGCGATTAAGTACGCGCGAATTTTTCTTTAAACATTCATGTCCATTAGCGATTAAATAATGAATTGTGGATTCGATTCGAATGAGAGAGAATTGAAATAAAAAATTCTACACATATAAATGTGATAGATAATAACATATATAAAATGGTAGCGTGAAAAAGTATATAGGTAAAATAGTATCACAAAATAAAAAGATAAAACGAAAAATGGGGAAAGACTCAAAGTAATAGAGAAAGAGAGCTTAGTTTTATACGCAATGAAAATTGGCAAGTGAGTGTTGTTCACGCAGTTGAAGCGCATGAATTACGTAATTACTATATACCGATAGAAAGTATTCCGAGTTTTTGCGCGACTGAAGAGACTGAAAACTCTCTCGCCTCACGAAGAAAATAACGATAACTTGATACAAGAATGACGGTAATCTGCCAGATGCAGTGTAATAGATGCCTGTCTTGGTTTTCTCAACAAGTCGAGAAGTATGCTTGAGACATTACAGACCATTTTGAAGTAATTTACCGTAAAATGGGGAAAAAAATAATAATGACAAACAAAAAATAAAAGAAACAATTCATCCACATAGATATTTATCAAAATGCACATCATATTCGTATAATTCTTCATATCACTATATAATATCCAAAGCATTTTCACATTGAATAATTAATAGAGAACTAAATTTGAATACAAAATCGTGATTGACTTCGATTGTTCTATGGTCATTTAATTGTATTATAAATGAAAAAATCGATGAAATTAATATTTGTATATGTGTGAAACAAATATTATAAAATATATAAATAATAAAATTCTAATAATTGAAATTGTGATTGACGTCTCGGAGAGTTATAACCGGAGATGCGTTGTCAAGAGAATAACGGAGAAAATAGATGAATAATCAATGCCTCCGCACATCAGCCAAAGATTTCAAGTGTGATTTTGTGGATAACGTTCTCTCTCACTTTGCTCACCGCAGTATAAATTATTCCACTGATCACATTTTCCATGTCTTCCATCTCCTCCATTAAATTCATGCCCATATATAAATAAATAACTGATGTATTCATAAATAAATAAATAATATATGCAGGTGAGTCGGGTAACACGGGAACTCTTGTGGAAGTTGAGCGTTTACAAGTCATCTCATATAATATTTTTGTTTTTTTTCTCAAATCATAATGAAATGTATATGAATATGCAGTCACCACATTATGATGAAAAATTCGAAAATGTATAAAGAATGATAGGCTATCCAGCAAAAAGAAAAAAAAAGGTGTCTCATTTTTTTCTAGGGGATTGTATTTTCTCTTATTTCATTTTTGGGAAACCAAAGCATAAAGGTAGAAATCTCGTTCCACTCATGACCCAAAAATGTAGTATTCTTGAAATGAGAATGAGATATTATGACATTTGTTTGTCATGTACAATGATCATTTTTGCTTTTCAAGTATTCTCAAAATTCAATCAGACATTTTTTATGTGAAAAAAATTATTGTGAGAAAAGAGCTCTATTTGTTATATTTCAATTTCACACAGTCTACAAAAATAAAATATGTTTTTGAATTAAGAATACTTTTTTTTCTCAGTGCATGCACAAATTACTATCTCACATCAATTCCATATAAGAAATCATAGCAAACATTTTATATATATGAATTATGAAGTGCTGAAAGAAGTCATTAAACATTAATCACTGTCGTGAGAATGCAGGTACATTTAACAGTACAATGACAAATATATATTTGATCGAACAGCTATCGATTGATAGAGAGTTGAAAGAAGAGTTGAAACTTCTCGTATATATCTGTAAATATGTGTGTGAAATGTTGTATTTTATTTTGAACGATACTGTTCAAATTTCTCTTTCAAAAAGATCAGCACGTTTCGTTTTCCCTATGTCAAAATTTGTTTTTTTTTTTTTCACAGTGTCATATCTTTTTTCACTGCTCAATGAAAATTCCTCTCGTTCTAAAATTATATCTTGAATACTACTGAAACTCTCATTTAAAACGGGAATCAACACATGATCTGAAATTCGACTTTATGCATCAACCTCCTTAACAGCACTCGAATGTCACAAAGTATAATACAAATTATTTTTAATTCAATATTCAATTCACTAAAGTGATGAAAAATATTGCACAAAACAATCAGCCAAAACTCCACTGTGACAATCAAATTTTCGATGAAATAAATCGCTTTTTATTGAAAACGGGATACAACAGTAAATAGCTCTATTAAAATATATGTACCTATACTCATCAAATGTATTGTTGCTTATGATAATAAACAAATTAACATATTTTCGATTTTTCATGCATGGTTCGTTTTCTCCACATATAGACATAAACATATCAATTATTCATACAAAAGAAAAAAAAAAAAAAAAATAACACATCTTCAGAAGGAAAAAAAAAAAATGCCCCGCGCCGACAATAATTTTGTAGCTGGACTATACCTGGCCTATGTAATTTTTATGTGAGCCTGTACCTTACATATACATAAATACATATAAAAATATAGCATGCATGGATATATATTTATATTATATGTGTGTATACGTATGTATACATATTATATATATGTAAAGGCTTGGTTATGTGCACATAGTGTGTACATAACGCACACAAATATATATATATATATATATATATGTAGATGTGACCGCGTTGGCTGGGCGTGCAAGCGAAGCAGATACATAAGCCCTCGTAAATATGTGCCGGGAGTTAAATACACAAGGTATATATGATATAGAATGGTGGAGAGGGGTTAAGCGGGGAAGGTTGGCGTGTGGGAGATGGTTGGTACATAGAAGTACTTGGTGGAAACGACGACTAGGGCACCCACCAGGAGGGGGGGAAAAAAGGAGAGCTGCAAAGCAGTCGTGGCAACCAGGGGGGATCAGCGGGGAAAGAGTGCGAGTCAGAGACTAGCGATAGCGACGAGTCGACCACGAGTTTCGAACAAATATTTATCGTTAACACATTTCGCATTTTGGGAGAAAAAAGACAAAACTCATCATCATCATCATCATCATCATCATCATCATCATCATCATCATCATCATCATCATCGAATTAACTATAAACAAATGAATGAATGATGAATAAATTTTTATCGAGTAAATCAAATTACTGAAGCATGACCCAATTTAATTTAATTTTTCAGTGATAGATACAATATTATAATTCGGCATCTTTTGTGTGTGTGTGTTTTTTTTTTTTATCACGATACAATTAAAACGCGAATTTAGAAACGAATGGTTAATTATTTAAAATTGAAAATATTTATACATAATTCTGTTATCGCATCTATTTATATATATATATGCATAATGCAAAGGTTTTTATTTAAAATATATGTAAAGAACATTATTTATCTCAATTGAAAACTAAATTTAATTTTTTATCCTGCTCCAAGTGCCAATTTCGCTTTCAATCAAATTTATAAGATTCGATTCAAAATATTTCTTCTGTGAGTGTACAATGGTTAAGGGTTGGAATTAATATATATTACATATTCGAGGATACGTGTCATGAAATTCGGGAAAACTAATTTTGGTATACCCTTATGACATTTAACAGGGCCTCAGCATAATACATATATGACATTTGGACAATGTTAATAATTATTCATATGAAATGTATTTTTGAGATGTGCAGACATAGTTGTGTGCATGAATTTGACAACATACCGGTTAAGAAATGATCATTGAACGAAGAATTATACAAAGTAAAAACAAGATATTTTCATAATTGTTTAAATATTATTTTTAAAGAGTAAAAAAAAATAAAAATAAAAATAATCCAAATATAAGTTTAGTTTCGCGTGGGTTTCAGCGCCACCCCTACAATGAGCGGCAAGCGAATACGAGAGAGCCCCGGTCGTAGCCGATCCGTATAGCCAGAGCTCTCTCGTTGCCAGGGGAAACCTCCAGAAAACTCTGTATATACATACACTATATATATATATATATATATAAAGTATATATGTATATATATAAACGCGCAGGCACACGCGGACGACGGAAACGAGCACGAACACGGGGGCCACACGCAAAGAGAGGGCGATGGGAGTTGGGTGGAAGTTGGCTGGGTGGTCGAAAGAGTCAGAGAGAGAGAGAGAGTGAGGGAGAGGGCAAGAGAACGAGAGAGACATAGAGAATGAGCGAAACGTCTACATAGAGCTGCGCCCAACACAACGCATGCATAACGCATACACACCTAAAGCTACAGCTTCTCTGTGTTAAAATGTCGATAATGAAAAATGGCGGGTGTGAAAGTTGAAAAGGAAAAAAAAAATAAATAGATGAATAGATAAATAGATAAACACATATATATATATATATATATATATATATATATAACTATTTGTATATGAAAATTATAAATTTTCAGGATAAATAGCTTATTGTATTTGTCGGTATAAAGTTCATCATCATTATCGTCATCAGCATTATCCGTTTATCATCACACCTTCTTGCTCCCACCCCTTTGCCACTTTTATTTTCATATTTTCTTATTTTATTTTATTTAATCGTATGATTATCATTGATATTCTTCTTATTATTCGTTTCGAATTTCATATATAACCAATTGACTATCAGTCAGAGAGTCACGTTGTCGGGATTCCCTGAGACACGCGTAATCGACATAATATGTATATATATATATATATATATATATATATATGTGCACAGGCACTTATGAAGTACAAAAAAATTGAGTATATACATATATAAATATATAAGCAAAAAAAAAAGGGGGAAAAGGCACGTGCGAAATGTCGGCAATCGAAGCGCCATATAATTCCATCACGTTCCACGCGAACTTCTCTCCCTTTTTATTCATCTTTTTACAGTTATTTATGTTTCTGTTTTTTTTTTTTATTTTTATTTATGATTATTTTTTTTTTTTCTTCACCCTCGATGGCATCAAATTCTACCAGACAGCCGCGAGACTGTGCGTGAACGGGAGGGAGAATAATTTATATCACTTTATTCTTTTTTTTTTTTCTCCCCATCGCTGTTATATACGTGTACACCAACATTCACCTCAGTCCCACTCTCTCGCTCTCTATTGTCCCCTCTATATATACACCTTCGAAACTTTTTTATATGTATATATACAGTTGTTGTCGATACGACGAGTGTTGTAAACTTGATCTCGAAAGAATTTTTTTTTTTTCATTCTTCACCGTTTGAAGTGCGTGAATATGATCGTGTATCATAACACCACAGTTCCATTCCAAAACTTTATTGCGAATAATAATTTGGTACAATTTAATATTTTTTTTTTTTCTCCCATTGTTAATTTGACACAGAGAAATATGAATTTATGTTTCGTACAAATTATTTTATTATTCTATACATTCTTTTTTTTGGTTTTCCAATGATTTAACTGACATAAATTAATTTGTCATTATTACACAGGCAGAGTGTAACGACAACTCTCTCTCTATGCACACCGGCATCGTTAAAAATACTCAAGACATTGGCGATAAAAATTTATGACCAATATAATGACACAACCGCAAGTATATATATATATATATATATATCTTCAGGTTTTCAGCCTCACCTTGGGCCTATCTGCACATTATCAGTCTTTTATATATAGATAAAACGCGTAAATGTTCCTGTTGTACATGTATATCTTTCTAGAGACTACTCAAGTTTCCGACAATCTATACAAGAAAAATTATTCAAACTTTAACGGGATCTTTGGCTGTTTCCAAGCTCCCGAATTATGTGATTTTTTGTCAATTTTATTTTCCAAAGAGATAAAAATGAATTCATCTTCAATATTTTTTACTACCAGTCTGTTGTGTGTCTACATAATGTATGCATCATGCTATGAATGTTATTTTTTTAATCTCAATGCCATCATGGCGTATAAGCCAATTTATATATGTTCCAATTAATTCCAAATTAATCAAGCAATAACAATTTTTTGGAATACGAAGTTGTTGGAAGCATGAAAACGTATTGTCCAACTATTAGAACAATTACAATCATGTTGAATGGGAAACAATTAAAAAGTAAATTTCAGTCGAACAAGAATCATTAGAAAATGGATAAATAGAATAAAAACATTACTACTGATAACTTTGGCGCGTACACAATTTTTGCATTGAAGGAATTTTATATTCTTCAATAAAGAAAAAATATATTAATGGCCCAATCATCAGCTTGAATGTTATATGAACATGATTTAAATTGTTCAGATAGTTGGACAATACGCCCTTTTGCACTTATCAACATTTTATGCCGAAAAATGACTATTGTTTGATTCATCAAGAATTAACTAAAACAGACAATTTGGCCAATATGCCCGTATGACGTCAAGGAAGTAAGTATATGAGGTTAAATTTCATATTAAGTGGAAATTCCTGTTTTCAATAAAATTGTATCTATCCACAACGGCAATTTGAAATAAAGTTTCAACATAGGACGAATAGAGAAACGGAAACAGAAGAACCTTCAAATAAAACACTGATGTTGAGCCAAATAAAAGAGTGTAAGATTCCGGCCCCTTTCATCTAGCTTTTTTTTTTTTTCTTGTAATAAATTATCACCCATAATTCAATCGCGATAAATTGAATGAGAAGAGTTGGTATTAGATCCAAATGTAGAATTGTGGCCGATACCTTTTGATTGTTTCCGTACCTACTATAAAGAATATAGTAACTTCATTTGACTCATGTCCTGCAACAAACAACGAAAACACATGATGGCGATGATGACTCCATCCTCTGCATTTGTCCATAATCGAAACGGAAAACTTACTCTTTTCATTTGAACCAGTGAAATTCAACTTATCACCACGGAGAACAGTGATTTGTTTTAAATTATGAATTTGAATGTTATGTAAAGATGAGTCATTACTCAAAACGTTTCCTATAAAATTCGTGAAATATTTCAAAATTAAAAAACTAATTATGTAATGGAAGTTGAAGAAACGCAGAAAATTCTATGTTAAAATAATTATAATTTGTTTATCATATTTTTCATGCATAACCTATAAACGATAATAAATATCAAATGTTCACTGATTAACCAGTACAGTTCACTGGTTAATCAGTGAATTAAAATGGCCGCCGAGGCCACTGGTTGTATCAGTGGAGTTTTTTCGTAACTTAGCGACGTTCCACTGGCAAATCACTGGGAATTCCACTGATTCAAATTAAGAGAATACATATTTCCGTAATCTGAAAAATTGTGTCTAATGCCCATGAAATACAATCATCGTGATACGGCTATCGGAAATAAATAAAAAAAAGCTTGAACTGGCAAGAAGAAGTGTTGTTTCCGTCACTAGTGTTCTTAATTCTGACCGACTGAGAAAAGAAAAAAAAAATTGTGATTTTTCGTGAATCGTTCAAACTCGAGAAGGTCCTCTGCTATATTTCATACGAAATTGTGATAGAACTTAGTTTGAATTGTATCAGTATATTGATTCTCAAAGTGTTGTATTTATAATAGCTTGAACGTAGAAAAGAAAATGATATGTATCGAATTCTAAAAAATTTCATTCAAGATAATATTGATACATGCAATAGAAATTTCAGATACACATCATGTTCCAAAATATCAATGTTAAATACAAATTTAATTCTGATGCCAATCTAGAATATCATTGCTTTCGACTTTCACATAGTAATTGTGCAACGAAACATATTCATAAGAATTTTAAGCAATATGTATATACATTGTTATCGATTAAAAATGCCCGCACTTTAGTTCAAAATCCATGACGAATTATTGAATTTAATCGAAACATCAGTCCCAAAATTCATACATATACCTTCTTTCAAGAGAAAAGCCTGGTTTCTGAATTCGGAGGATTCCTTTCTTTTTTCTGTATTTCAATCAATAATAGCAATTTCAAAGAATATATATTCGGGATTATGTACAGAAAATCAAAATAATTTGTGGTTGAAGCTCTGAGAAACGATAAAGATCGTACAAGCACACAAGTGGATTTAAGTTTTGAGCGATTCCTTCATTATCACTTTTCTTAAGTTGATGAGCAGAATAAGACGAAAACAAATCGATCAATTGACTTGGTTCATTTCAAGTTACATGATTCTGAACCATTTCATATAAACTCGAATGTTCTTGAAAAAGGTTTAGTTTTTACATTTTTTTTTGCTACAGTAATCTCAATTTTTCCCCATAAAAATCAATTTTTTCACCGTTTTAGTTAAAAATAGATGAACCACCGTATTTTTAATATAAGAAGTGAGCCGCAATTCTAATTAATATCGCATTTCCATAAATTGTTATTGAAGTTCACACTGAGCAGTTGTTATCCCGTGCTTTTAATTCCACTATTTATTGATCCCATGCGAGTGATTCAGGTATAGTTGAAATACAGATAATGCTTGCCACCGAGTTCTTCCACTTGTTGTTGATTCCATGCGACGGCAAATTTCCCACGAAAATGAATAATGTTTTGTACTCAAGCTTCAAATGATGTCGCCGGAACGGCACAAACATGTATGAATGACATCAGTCCAAAATAATCGTTGGTTTGTTTCAGGTTAAAGTAAAACATTTAAACAAATATTAATTGTAAATTGAATTAAAATTATTGGCTCAGACAACACACAATTTGTTTCTGTACATAGGTATGATTATAATAAATAAAAGTAGAATATGATTAAAAAAAAAAAATTGATTCTCTCAACAAGGATTAAGTGAATAAACCCGAAACTATTCTCATATTTTTTTCGTCGAATTCAAATATATGCTGCTGTCAAAACAAACTTGTGTCTATATTAATTCCCGAAAAGAAAAGAAGAAGAAAAAAACAAAATGGAACATTACATTTATCGTTCAAGAGAGAAAGGAATAAACGAGAAGAGAAAAAAAGTCGAGTTGGAATCTCTTTTTTGTTCTTATTCTCAACGTCTATCTCGGCAATGCGCCGCGAACCAAAGACGTCGGCAAAACATACACTCGATGATGATGATAATGATGATGAGAGAATATATAGTGAGTCGGTTGTCGCGCGCTCGTGCCATTTACAGCAAGTATTTATATTTCATTCTTTCTTATTTCCTCTTTGTTTTTTCTTGTTTTTATTGTTACCCTTCGGTGATGTCGTGGCATGACAGAGACGTGACGTTTTTTTTTTTTTTTTTTGTTGTTTTACTCTCAATATATATATGTATATACACCAAACGACATTATATACCTTGTAACAAAGTTGAATCACCCATCTTCGTTGTAGATATAATCGTGTCACGTGCTGACACAGCCAACGGCTGAGCTCCACCGAGTCCGCGCGCATTTCCGCGCGTGCTACTAATTGGAGCTGTGCCACGTGTTTCCCCGCGCAACTCTTCCCTATATATATATATATTGAATATGTATGTATGTGTATGTGTGTTCGCTGGAGAAGTCGGATCGCGAGGAATCCTCGCATCGTGTCCCGTTTCTCGTGGGTTGTTATTCCAAACACTCCAGCGACGCCACGACAATTTGCATTTTATGAATGGAAAAAAAAAAACAAATAAGAGTGAAATCATAAATAATGGTGTAAATGAAAAATGAATACTACATACTTTATCATCAGACTATTGAGAGCACTCTTCAGGTAGGATTTGATGTAGGAGAAAACAAAGAAAAGAAGGGTGATAATAGAATGAGTGAAAGTATGTGTATATGTATAATTAAAAAAAATTGAAACAAAGTGATATGGTAGAATATAAGATGAGGACGAGTAGCACGTGACGAATACCTAGTCAATAATGTTGTTATTGACTCCCACAATTCGATGACCTTTACCAGAAATGAATGAACGCAAAATGTGGGCATAGAGACAGAGAGGAAGAGAATAAACACGAGGTGCCTACTGAGGGATGAACCAATATATATCAATTGAATTCCTGTCCTCTCTTACTCCCTACATCTCGCCCTCCCTCCATCTCTCTCTGAATTGCCATTTCTCTGTGTACATACAAAACAAATGGAAGCTGTAGAGTACAAACGGTTTTGTGGGTATGAAACGGTACAAAACGATACTGTAGTTATTCATGGAGATAGTAAAAATTACCATAGAAATGTCAGTAACCGAACGACAATTTGTGATATCAAAAAAATATAATATTTCACTGAATGGTGTTTTTTACAATGTGTGCATTAACATTTTGTGCTAAACAAATGTAAAAATTAATTGCATAGACATTTATTGTAGGGTATATTATATTTTTAGACCTGTCGAGTTGTCTTCCCGTTACGTATATTTCAGTGGTAATTTTGACTATACCTTCTTTGTTTAAAGTTATAAAATAATATAGTCGGAATTTCCGTATTAAAATTTCAACTCTGGTATATTATACTAAATTGCTTCTTTGAAGTTGGCTTCTCTCGGGTGTAAAACTTCAAAAATTTGTAAAATCATATACAGGAGATTCAGATTGCGTGAAAATCAAATATATTTCGTATTAAATTTTTCAATATATTTTATTTTCCAATTTCAAACTTCAGATTGCAAATCGGCGAGTCGCAGGATCTCTAGAAAAAAACCAATTTTTCAAATACTCTATAGCATAATAGGAATCCGTAGATATCAAAGGAATCGACTGGTTCGCCATACATATATTGGAAAATATTTATTCATAACGAACAAATATGTTAACGCCAAATTAATATTATAATCACGTTATCATCTCAATTTGAGAAGGATTTGAACAGAGGAAATCAATTATTTGATTCAATCATTTCTTGTCACAAAAGTGGAAATGATATAACAAATAATTGAAAAATTGACAGTTACTGCGTATGAATATTGTGAGAATATAATCACTTCGTTCTCCGAACTATAGATTCTTTTATAATGAACAAATCTCATTTCAGTCAAACGCTCCAAGTTCGAATCGACTGTACGTTCATTTGTTATTCATACAGATGATAAATGCACCACTACTGTTTCCGCAAACGTTTGCTGCGTACAGCACAAAGAGTACAACGAAGTGAACAATATTCACGTTACAACCTTACAAAGTTCCGTCAATAACAATAAACGGTGTCGATTTCGAACCCAGAAGGTTTATGTATTGTACTGAACTACGTAGAGATTCACCGGAAAAATTATTTTTATTGAATGTGAAAAGTTACTTCAAAACATAGAAATGTATCCGATTGCCCATGATTATTATATCATAAAATAGAATGTAATAAAACAAAAATGAAGAACTTTTTCATTCGTCACTCAATGCGGCTTCCATATAGGAATTATTTTCTCCAAGTACTTCATTTATTCACTCAAATTTTCTAGTTATGTTCAATAAATAAAACATCGACGAATAATTGATCTATTAATATTGCCACAAATATATATATATATATATATATATATATATATATATATCCTTCAACTAGATAATCGTTGACTGCAAATACATGACTGTTCTATTATAAACAGTCATTGGCGCAAAAAACCGACGCCAACATTCAGTTTGTTAAATACAAATAAAATATTTATTTGACCATATTAGGAAAAGTAGTTTACTTATTACCATAATCACATCTCGTTTGTCGTGGCATAATTGTTTTTTTTCAGAGTTTAGTTCAGCTATAGTAGAATTTATTCCGAATCAAAACTCATACTTTAATATTTATTAATTCGCGGAAATACTTATCTCATATTCCTTCTTCACTACATTATCATTTTGGTATGCATATAACGGGTGATGAAACCAAAAAATCATCTGCGAATTTATGAGGGTGACAGTATACATACGACTTTTTCATTTTAGCCAAGTAATTTTTATGAAAAATGTTGTTCAGCAACGTCAAATAGTTTATGTAAATGGAAGTGTTATCGTAAAGACGGTAATGTAATATTCTTTTACTATTCAACTTCGACACAAATAATTGTGAATTTGGGATTAATTCATTCATTCAAAATTTCGTACCATTTGTATCGATTGTTTTCAGTGAAAATTCTATGACAATCCTTGCAAATTATCTTCATTCACATACTTATATATAGCTAGTATATATGTGTATATAATTAAATATACATGCTACGTAAGAACTGCGATTAAAGTTTTTTCCAATGCACTCTCATCGATTTTTTATTTTATTGTCTCCCTCTTTTATATTTCTCACGTTTCTGACCTACCACACGTTGCTTCATATATATATTCATATACAAACACACGTGTCTCTACATCATTTTCCCCCCGTCAACTTTCGTCGCTTGCCCAAACAAAACAAATGCCCAAGTCCACATTGTCAAGTTTTCCTTTCTCGCTAAAGTGGGAAAAGAAAAAAGACAAAAATAAACATAAAAAAGATGAATGACCTTCCCTTTTTTTTTTATCCTCCTGTGAACATAAATGGAAATGTCTGTTGTGTTGCCTATCACAGGAAATTCATGACCACAAAATTGACGTCATACGCCTATATACATATAAATATTTTTGTAGACACAAAAAAGTTGGCGAATAACGAGCAGAGGAACAGCGAAAAAATAGAACGTGCGCGGCAGACTATACGTATGTGTGTATGAGTATAGACGACGAATTGAAAGACTACGGTTATACCTACTAAGCAAAAACGAGAGGGAGAGTGATGGGTGTAGAGGGAAAATAGCGCGCGGTGTACGGAGGTACACAACCCTTCGAATCCCCAAAGCGAGTAAGAGGCAAGGCGACGCGACGAGACTTTGACCGAGTTTTCAGTCGACTGTTGAGAACCACCGGTGCCACCGTCAACCCGCCCCCACACTAGCACTCGCTCGCGCGTTTCTCGTCGTCTTCTTCCCACCCAACTGTGACGACGTAGTATAAACCAACCCCCGATACGGCACTCCCGGCCTACGACCCCCTTCGATATAAACCGCACTGTAGGGAAGGAAAGTTCGCGTCTGGTCACGCTTCCAGTCTCCCTCTCCTGCTTTTACTCTCGTCGTTCTTCTTCGTTTTTTTATTAACTCCACTTTTTACTCTTTTCCTTTCTCCTCAAGTATAATGCACGATTGAGTCTCCTGATAAAAACTTTGGCTTTTGTATTCTTAACCCATTGAACTAGAATAGAGAAAAAAAAATACTTACATAGACATTTATTAACTTTTTTTTTCTTTTTTATTACACTATTGAGTATCAAATTGTCTACATATGTTTTTTCCTATTTTTTTCCCGGCTTTCGAATGGAGATAAAATTTATCAACTCATGAAGAGTTGAATTTACTTTTTTACTGTATAGAAAGAATATTTATAAATGCATGATGGTTTATCTTCAACAGGTATTGATGTGTGACGTCTGTCGAAACAGGAAAATAAAGTCGCGTCAGTGTTTCAGCGAGAGATTTGTATTGGACATTTCACGTATACGTTTCCACTAAAAAATAATTATTGACTCATAGACTATTTTTACAGTCGAAGTAAGAATAAGTTTTTTTCAATAATTGAAGTGTAACTTCGAAAACTCCATTCAAGATTGGATATTATTCATTCGTTTCCTTCCAATTAATTAGAAGGATAAGATATGTCATTGCGACATTGATTTTTGTGCAAAAGGATGAGAAATCAGTGAAAAATTAACGAAAAAATAAGGAAATAAATGGATTTTGATACATGGTGACCAAATATTACCGACTTCTATATCTTATTCTTGATTCGAGATCCATATTATACTTGAATGTGGTACACGAATCTATGTTTTCATCGTTGAACTTCAAATACTTTAAACGATGACTTCGTTGATGTTGAATATATAAATATTTTTACAGTTTCAATTCGAAGAATCAACGAAGTTCGTTGTGTCCGTCATGAAATAAAAAATTAGAAATAGGAATGAAAAATTCGAATTTGTATATCATTCTCACACATTGAGCAACGGCCAAATATTTCATGCATCAATTGATGTATAAAAGCCATAATATGATGAAACTGCAATAATATTAGTCACATGATTTACTAAGATTGTACAACTTTGAAAAAAAAAAAAACGTCAAATCCTCAAAAATATCATTTATTATCAATATAATCTTCCGGGTTTAAAAGTCATTTATATCTCAAAGTTGAACAGCAAAGAACTGGAAAACTAAATTGATCAATGATTCTCCAACTTTAACTTTTGAACCAATAAAAGATTGACTTGAAATAATTTTTTTTCCAACTCATGACGCAAGATTGAATATTTTAAAACATCATGTATACATTGCACAATATATCCATAATACAATGTCAATAAACAAAAATATCAGATTACATGACAATCTAGAAAATATGGAATATCTATTCTTGGTAAACAAATCTCATTGATCCAATAGAAGTGATATGGATGAATCAGAAATGCAGATCTGGTATGGAACGAAAAAATCTTAATCATTTTCTTACATCGGGATGTTCTAAACAGAGTAATGGAACCATCGCTATAAACAATTGAACAAATCTACAGTAATGAAACACTAAATTGAATTAAAATTCTCTTCTCTCATTATTTTCACTGTTTCTCCACTCAGTTCATATCTTTTTCCATAGATTCTCCATTTGAACACGCTGATAAACATATATACTAATAATAGCATGAATATTCAAAAAGATAATAGAATATCACTTACAGTTTTCAGTAAAAAAAAAAGAAAAGAAAAAGGTAGGTGAGAAAAAAATATAAAATTCCGAAACAGTTGCTCGAAACAGGTGTCTCATGTATTCACAATTTATATGACAAGAACTTCAAGAGTCGTGTGGTAGCACCTCACGCCATGTACATGTATGCATAGACATAGACAAGGTCATACCAATAATGACGAAAAATGAAAAAAAAAACGAAAAAAAAAAATTCGGCGACACATACACAAATATCATAAGTATAATCATTAATTTCATTAATGACTTTGATGTTTTGTGTGAAGTGTTCGGGACAAAATATATGAAAACGGAAGTTAAGTGAATAGAAAAATGGTGTATAGAACGGTGGGATGGAGTGTAAGAAGTAAAGAAGCGAAATGAAGGTGGTAGTATACATATAGACTCGTGTGTTACGAAACGAATACGACTCGCGATACCGCGTCCGTCGACGAGCTCTCTCCTTGGTCTTTTATTCCGTTTCTATCTCGCTCTCTCACTCATACATACATATATGCATACATACACCCATACATATACACATATATGTATATTTTCTCCCTGTCTCTACGACCGCCTCGTCTCCCCTCACCGCCCACCCGCCAGTTCCCCGGACACTGTGCACAACACATTCTTGCTATTGCTCGCTCTTGCTCTGGGCTAAAATAAAAATTCAACTCAGGAGATGGCTGCGCGGGCGAACGTAAGAAGGAGAGGAAGAGCGAGAGAGAAAGAGGAAGAGTTGAAAGGAGAGGGATATGGAGAATTACAAAGTGAGGGACAGAGGAAGAGAGAATGGGAGTGAAAGAGCGTCATCAAGTCTGGGCCCTGCGATTCACGCACGTTAAATTCACGCGCGGCCGTTAAAGCTCGTACTCGCACTCTTCTTGTGCCAGCAAAAATATATTCTTCATACATATATATATATATATATGTATGTCATGTACATATATACATATATATGTGTATGTTTCTTCTGTCCAGTAGTTATTACACCTCACCTTTTCTACAACATTTTTTTTAACCGAAGTGTTCTCTCGGTGGCCCTTTTACCGCGCGCATTTTCTCTTTTGAAAACCTGTGCAAGAGTTTCTTCACATATATACAACAAAGAACAGGGGAAAAAAAAAAAAAGAAAATGGATAAAAAAAGTGAAAAAATAAAAATAAAAAATACTCAGGGTGAGTCGCATAAAACGTCTTTGTTCCAATGTGATATGTTTGCCGTGAGGTTGGTTCAGAACAGCATAAAAAAAATGGATAATCGTGCCATGAAAACGCATGAAAAAATAATCGCTAAAAACCTTTTTTTTTTTTTTTTCATGTGCTCCTTTTGTTTTATTTATTTATGTATTTATTTATTCATTTATATATTTATTTGTTTGCTATCTTTACTGTTTCATTCTTGCTGCGCATCGTTTTGTGAATCTATTCTGTGAAATTGGCTATGCAACGTATGTAATATACTGACAAAGTACATAGACATTGTCCGTCGCCACATTGTCGCGGTATATGTACATGGAGACATATACGATGGTGGTTTTCACTATATACCACTATGTATCGAAGATGAAGAGGTTCAGATAGCTGTTGAACATATAAACGCGTGTAAACGCACGTCTTTTACATGTTATTTCGAAATTTTATTATCATCAATTGCAATACGTAAATATATACATATATAAATATTTTTGATCTGGATGTATACGATATGTATAGTGAAAAATTTTCCAATAAGCGCTTTAGAAAAATTCATCATAATCGTGATTAAACTACTTATATTTAATCTCATTGTTTTGCGAGAATGATCAGGGTGATGACCTAAGTGCTGGACGTTATTCTCACATTTTTATCACGGAAATTATTGTGATGAGAAAAATGAACGAGAAATCGAAAGTTTCACTAATATAAAAATTCCAACAAATTTTGATTCCAAACAGATACTAAAAATTTAAGAAATTCCGTACGCCCAAACAAATGTTCAGTATTTAAACTTCTGAACTGAAAAATGGTCTGCGGTAAGTATAACATGTTCTCTTGAGCTGAAGACTTATAGTGGTCTTTTTTCGCAAAATTCTATTTTTTGACAAAACCATGACATCTACTATTATTACTTATTCATTATTCAATAATGTTTGATAGTGGTCCTAGACCAATTGCAACAGTTGCAATACTTTCTGGTATCCGAATACAATGTCTATTCGGGCGTAACTTAGAACTACGATATGATAATTATATATTCATGTTACAGTTATTTATGGCTTACACCCGACAGCAATATTCTACTGACTGCATATTCATCAGTTATCGAAACAACGTAAATGCTTATTAAAAATCAAATTTCGTAGAAAAAAGAAAATGAATAAAACAACGACCAGTTGAGGATTGCAATAATGAATTTGAGTTACATCGTGCGAGAATCATGTTAGTTGGATCATTAAATTTCGAGTTACAATTGTCACTGTCCCGGAAAACGTAATTTTATGATAAAAATCGAGACCAAAGATTGTTTTGCTGTGGCACGTCAAGCCGACATACTTCAAAACAAATTAGTATAATTTTTCCTTCAATCCTTCACAGAATTCGAATGTGACATTCCAACACACATAATGTTGAAAAAAATGTATTTAAAATTATAAGAATAAATGGACGTTCTTCCAATTTCACCCCACGAAGAAAACCACATATAGCCCGCTTCTTGTTCCTGCCGTGTTCCGTCTGGATTTGCGGTGCGAAAATATAAAGTTTCCCTTTTTAAGCGACTGAATAAAAGTCCCGTGTGTTGTCTCCCAATCCATATGTACACTTTTTGATTTATAAATGCAATGTAAATGCCCTCGGGGCAAGTGAGGTCATCTGCTACTATATATGCATATATAATCGTCCCGAACGCAAGGTCTTACTGTTTATATTCTATAGTCTACGTATACATTTCCTGCTTGACAATATACTATTATTATTATTATCAATCATTGCTATCATCATTTATTACAGATGCGCTTGCATACGAGGGTGAAATTTATAAGTGAAAAAATATCTGTACACGATTGTGAAAATAATAGTCATATCAACTTATTCCCCCTACTGGTAAAGACGTAGGTCTTTACTCTATCAATTGGACTGACCAAAAAATTTAAGGCAATAAATTATTCACAACGGTACTTTTTATACTATATAATTTTAGCAACTATTCAATTGCTATATTACAAACAACTGTATGCATACAAAAAGTTACAGTTGATAATATTCGAATGCATACACTCAAAGTAAATTAAATTTATTGCAAAAATGAATCAATTATCTTATACATGTGTTATTATCTTTATTTATTTTTTCTCTATTCATAGTGAATTCGTTTGCTATAAATCGCGTGGTGGACGACTTTGACCTTCTCCGATTGTGAGAGTACGACGAAAAAGAATAAAAAAAAAAAAACAAGAGAGCGGAGAAGAGAGAAAGGGAGATGAAAGGAAAAAAAAGGTAGCTGAAAGAACTTTATCGGAGCATGGATACGCTCACGTTCAATCGTTGGTAAGGGAGGAACGGCGAATGGCGGTGCCGCCACTATGTCTGACAAATGTTTTTCTTTCTTCGCCTGTACAAATTCAACCCAAAATCGCTGAGAGAGGCCGAGATAAAGTAAGTCAATTCTTTATCAGAATGAGAAAGAAGAAAAAAATGGCAGAAGAATAAAGACAGTGAGGAAAAAAACAACGGAACCATTCAGTGTTATATACCAATCAAATGCACATTTTCCGTTTTTTTCTATTCCGCGCGTTAACTTTCAATTCAAGTTCAAGGATAAATCCGTGACACTTTTTTTTTTCGTTTTTTATTGAAAACTTATGCACTTGACTTGATTTTCAATGCAGCTATATTACGAAATATCGCGTGTATTTCTCACAATGATGTGAAAGATCACCCACAACATTATCTCATTAAATACTATGATTTTATTACTGTCATAAAGCAAATTCATTGTGGGGCCATTTATGCATGCATATACGTACGTATATGTATATATATATATACATGTATATATGGGCGTATAATTGGCATTGCGATACACGTGCATATGGGAGACAGTTAGGTCGGTGGATAATCAACACGTGGCTCGTTCATCCGGTGCCAATTAAATCTCCGTACACACCTCCCGAGGAAAATTCGCCGCACAAATTCTCTCAAAAGAATTGATGGGGCAAATAATTGCAATCAAATTAAACAGAACAAAAGAACGGAATAATTCTCCATTGCTGTATATAATTCGGATGGTGTCATTTTTTCTCTGCTCACAATAATCGGTACAAAGGAAACAAAGTTAATATAATATGTAAGAAATAGTCCGCTGCATTGTTCTCCTTCCACTATCGTTGAAAAAAAAAAACCACCGAATCAATTTGTACACTTAATGGTTATATTAAGGAACGAGATACTAATTATGGATCGGCGGATGGATTGAGTTTTAACAATTCCACTAAAGTGTAACCTGTCTGACAACCACATCGTTGTCGTTGTACGCGCAGAATATCTTTTTCTGTTTTTACGTTCAATTCGCACGACCATTCTATTTCTCAGTGAGCCCCAATGGGTTACATCATGGGACTGCGGTGAGTCACGCGGTCGTGAGAAATAAGTCGTGTCTCGCGTGCAACTTTTTCTCTGTCCTATATCACCTCCACTCGACTTTACACCAGGATAACTATATACCATTCTGAGTTAAGAATTCTATTCTTCATCCGAAATAAGCCTCTGACTGGTATAGCGATTTACGCGTTTTTGCAACATTAAGCGTTCATATCATATAATACATGAAAATAAAAATAACGTTCGCTTCGCATACATCAATCTGCAGAAGAATTGAACAAAAATAAAGTTTGAATACCGAAAAACCACAGTAAAAACTTACATTTTGTAATGATGGTGCATGTGGTGCGCTAGATGCATTTCCGAATTATGTTGCGGCAACTGCTGATGATGCAATTGCTGTTGTTGCTGTTGTTGTTGCTGATGTTGTTGTTGTTGCTGTTGTTGTTGATGTTGATGGTGTTGTTGCTGGAGTGTTTGGTGATGGGTTTGCGGGGGATCGAGACTTGAGGCACCCAACAGGGTAGCGCTCTCTCGAAACAACGTTGCTACTTGCATCTTTGTGTTTTTCTGATACAGTCAACGCGGAGCGTGTCTGGCAACCGTGTGCTCACGTCGGCTGTGTGCCGAACCTTTTTTTTTTGTCTTCACTTCGCTGTTTCACGAAGGCTGAGTTGGAAAAAAAAAGAGGCAAAGGAAAGTTTAAGTGCTTCACAGTGACAATCACCACGAGCTAAGAGAGCCCTGCATCGTTTCTCTTGGCGCACTCATCATCATTATTATCATCATCCTCCACCAGGGATTTTTATGTTGTCCCTTGAAGGATGATTTTCTCCGGTGTGTTTCTAGTGTATCTATACAGGCTAACCATACAATGCGTAGATTGATCCTCCTTACTTGGCACTAAACTAGAGCCTAAGTGTGGGCACACACACGCACTCGCACATAGGCACTCGTACACGTCCGGTTTACTATCACTTTTCGACGAACTCGAAACTCAGTAGGTATAAAACCACGATGTGCCTATGGACAACAAAAAAAAAAAAAGTTAAAAGGACGAAGACAAAAATAAAACCACTGGGAATATGCCCACATGAACAATATGAAAAGCCAAAATTCCACCAGAACACGCAATTTCAAAAGTGTGTAAAGTAATATTATCTATTTTTGTTTGTGTGAGTGTGTATGCATGTATGTATGTATGTAGATATAGATGTATGGGTGTATGTATGTACTTTTGATTTTCCGAAATATTACGGTTAGGTGACAATTAAAAATGAATCAACTATAGGTAAATATATATACACAGCAAGAATGGAAACAAATTTTATTTTAACGTGTTTCTATTCAACGTACAACAATATTTCACTGAAAGCATGCCTAATCTGAACTGTGCAATCTCTTTACCTACCTATATTCTCAACTTGTGAAGATAGAAACGAAGCGTTCTCTCAATGCGTCACACATACACACATATACATATATAGATATGTGTATATAGATATATATGCTCACACACACACACACACACATGTACACTCATGCGATGTATCACAGTTATTTGTGTTCTATACTCAATTCTCCTCTTATTTATATTAAATATCCCTCCTTTATTATTATCTCAAGTCCACTTAACATATATATTTATATATATATATATATATATATATATATATATATACATGAAGAAAATTTTGGACAGTTGGCCGTTGATATTTTCTAATCGCCGTCGTCAGTATCCTCCCGACGGCGAACCATGGCCGTTATTCGACGATGTATTGTCGTTTTTCGTTTCTACCAAAGCCGCACAATACTTTTTTTTCCACCAACTTAACCTCAATTACCGTTTTTGTATCAAATTCACACTCAATTCTATACTATATTAGCATAATTCTCCCGCCTTCTTTCGTCCACATTTATCAAATTTTTTATTTCAATTTCTCCTCTTCCTCTATCTTGGGTTTAATTAACCTCACTCTTAGATTAAACTGCGCCCACCGCCGATATTTGTAAGAGAAAACACACGCACGATACACGCACGATAGAGCCTGAAATAAAGCACAGTAACCTAGCCGCGGCACCAGATTCGGCCGCACTGCCTTCGGCCGTGCCTCACTTCACTTCGGTTTGGCTCGGTGGACGTGTCGGTACACGTCGACGATTCTCGGCACACTTCGTTTATCAAACGAAACACGAACCCGCATGCCCGCCCCACTGTTCGGCCATCTTCGACAGCAATCGGCCACTCACAGTCACATGCTCATCGGTGTGTTCACCCTCATACATACGTGGTAATGTGTATATGTACAGTTGGGTACTCACCGACACAGAATGACACGAGTTAGAGGTTCGCGTGCGCGCGCCTCGTGATGCGTGAGCGCGCCGTGCTCACATTGGATATATGTGGATAATTGTGTTGGTTGTGTGTGTATATGTGTGACACGCGCGCGCACATACTAACTCGAAGACGTGCATGCGTGAGTGTGACCCTGCTGCTCGACCAGTGGGTGGGAATTTACTTGCAGGGCCGTAAGAATAGAAATCTTCGCACTTTCAAGGATTGTTGGCAAATTTTTTTTTTTTCTCCAATGAAAATGAAAGAATAAACAAACATTTCCCAAACATTTAAATAATGTTCATTTTATTAATTGGGATCATACACTGGATTCATTGGTTGGAACTACATTATAAACAAAAGTAGAAAACCAAGAGTTACTCTACAATTTAAAAGTAAATTGATTATAGTGAAAATTTTCTATTTTATCAGAATTTGATTATTCAACCCTGTCGTTTGGCGAAGAGTTGGCGAAACGTACGTACATTGCTTTACATAAATTTGGAAAAAAATAATTGAAAGATATTTTTTTTTTTTTTTTCTTTCAAATTATATAAATTTGTTGGGCATTAAGAAATGTTGTGGCGTGTGTGACTTGACTATGCGCGTGTTCCATACATGAGTACACGAGATTGTACGTTGCGCGGGAGGAAGAGAGAATATATATATATGTAGATATGCATATAAGAGAAGAGAGTCCGCAATTGCAAGAGCAAGCTAGGAACGAAGAAGGGCGATACGTTGAGATGAGGGGTGCGGGTTGCGGTGCGACAGGAGAGGTCGGATGAGGCGGGTCGAGACGAAAGACGGGAAGGTAACACACCGCGATCTTTACCAACACCAAGGCCGGTCGGGCCATGTCCGCGCGCACGACCGACAGTGAACTACTCCCACCATCCCAAACTTTCGGAAAAATCAATAGAACACGAGAAAAGCCTTTGCAATGTTGGGTAGCAGCGAGAGAGGCGGCGAGTGGAATGTCTGTAGACGCCCCACGGGACCATAGACCGAAGCTCCAGTGTTCTACACTTTCGTATACCACCCACGCATTTCAAATCCTCCTCTTATGCTTCTCATTTTTATCAACCCTTTCGCCATCCACCTGCTCCGCCGTCGTTTCCCTGCATACATCTGTTTTCCCTATTTGAACGATTCTATTGGGGCACTGTTGATGAAAATTGAGAACCTAACCTCAATATGAGTTATGGCTAACATTTCTTTTTCGTTAGGTCAAAGCATGGTGCAGATAGAGAGATCGACAAAACAATCATCTTTGGTTGCATTAGAACAGAGACGAAGATAAGATTCTGTTGTTGAGCGCCGAGACAAGGACAGAATGTGTATATCAGCGAGAAAAAAAAAAAAGGTGGCGGCGTATTTCAAAATGCATGTACATAGAAGAGTGGCCGAGGGGAAGAGAAGAAGAGAGTAAGTTGTTTGGCGCATGCGCGTTGATCTGCCCATGTGTTAGAACATGTACTCGAGGCTCTCACAGATATTCCGACTGGCGCCATTTCCGACGCACGTTCTCTCCCACAAATACAAAACATACAGATATATCCTATCTTTCTCTTTCTATCTCTGCTCACTTCTACTTTTGTATGTGTATGTGTATATGTGTGTCGAAAATCTGCACACGAAGCACTTTAGAGGGCTCATGCGGTCGCTCATGGTGTCCTGGGGATGTTTCTCTCAATTTCACGCACTCTCTTATTCCGTCTTTGTCTCTATCTTCTTTCCCCGCTCACTCTCCCTCTTCACCCAACCACCCCGCACTTACCGCACATTTTTTTCTTCTTTCGACTGTGCCCTAGATACAACGCATGCTTTGTCAAACTCTCAAGATGCGAACGAGAGAAATCTGGAGCATAAAATTATAAGTGTGTACGTGTGTTATGAATCTTTTAATATCACTTACACGCTGGAGATATATTCTGATGATATGTATTTATGCATCAAGGAAGAGAAAAAACGAATTTAGCCGAGTTAAAGTGGATTTACCTGATTTGAGTGCATCCCATTGATGGAGTTTAGTACAGAGTTTTTTTTCCATATAGTCAACCTTTATTTATGATGAATGTTTACAGGGTGAAATTGATAAAGTCTCTCGTCAGCCATTTTATGTGTTCATTTTTTTTTTTTCCACTGACTTCACCTCTTTCACCCTGTATTTTAAAAAAACCGGTCCTTACGTGTGCCTTTCTATTGTCGGTCGCATTTTATGTATATACCAATTCTCATTCTTTGACTCTCACTTCTGCTCGCGGAATCATGTTGTGGATAATAAAGAGCTTCAACAGGCGTCCTCATAAAATATTCAATTCAAATAGTCAAACATGTCACATAGATTATACCTATATGCGCATATTATTATTCCAGTATTATGTTGACACAGAAAAATATCCCATGTTCAGTCAATTTCTTTTTGTATATAAATATACAGACATAAATATCTTTTTTCTTCAAATGGCCCAAGTTAGTGTCATATTTGTAACGACTAGTCAACGCCCCCTCAATCAAAGTTAAAAAAACCAAAACTGACCTGACTATTTTCCCATAAATATGTCTCTCGACTTCCCTGGCCTGCCTCACTATTACTTTACTTCCTTCCCAAAGCCATCATTCAAACTGTAGAAGTTTTTTTTTCCTTCTTTCTTCATCTCTTCTACTCCCTCTATCTCCCTTTCTCCCGCTCTTTTTCAATTGATATCTCCATCACATTTTTTACTACTATTCACCCCATGCTTTTTATTCCCTCTATCCATCGAAATTTATTCCAAAATAATATGTTTGTGGGCAAATCATTTCACCCTACAATACAATGTTGACATAGGGCAAATAGAACGTGATAATTTTCCAACTTAATGCTATATGAGAAGCGATTTTTGTGTGTTTCTTTGTTTCGTTAATAGTGGTTTTATAGACATTCACAACTGCCAATTGGGTGGCAAATGACCCATCAAAGAATTTTAACAGCCCCTGTGTGTAGAACGTGGGGTTGACACAAAGTAGAAAAAAGAAGTTTGTTTGTCGGCCCCGCGCGAATACTCAAAAGCAAGAAAGAAAAGGAGTGGCGCTTTTAATCTCCCACCCTTCCTCATTCGTTGCGGCTGTTTTTCTTGGTTACGCGGCGAGAAAGACACCTGTCGTTGGGTACTATCGAGTTCATCGCATCGTGGGGCGGCACGAGCCCCTTTTTTGCTTGCCAACCAACCTCTTCTCGGTCTCTATATTCTGGCACTTTTCTACCCCCTCAGGGGTCCCTACCTCCTTTTTATTTCCTACGCTATTTTTTTTTTGGCTTTCTCCCTTTCTCTCACTTTCTCCCTCTCTCCCTCACTCTTTCGATGTGTTTATATTCGGCATCGCGCGAGCCACCGACGAACTTTATGAATGAATATTTCCGAGCCAAGTGTGAGCGAGCAAGTAAACTCTCTCTCTCTGTGTCGCCCCTTCTATGTGTATGCCGTTATAACCCGCCGACAAATGCGCTCGCGTTTTCATTCATCAGTTTTTCCCCATTTTTTTTCATTTTTTGTCGTCCCCATTCCATATCTATCTCTTGCCGCTTGCAGCCTCCCCTTTTTCTATACATTAGTCTCTTGCTCTGTAAAGAGCCACGAATTTGTAACACGTGCTTTTTTACTCATGCAATTGTGAAGTTTAAATACAAGATTTTCCAATGCGAATTTATAATGAATATTTTGGCCAATTTTTCATGATTATATTTCATTAATTCATATCCGCAGCTCAAGATTTAGTTCATGAGTAATCTCAACGAATATCGACTTTTGGTTCATTGTATTAGGATTCAAGAACACGTGACTATTTTTGTTTTCTCCACCATTTATTTATTCGATCTGATTAAATTCAATTACTTGTCATTACGATATTTCATACGAAAATATCCTCTTCGTGGATCGCGGTTCGTAGGCAAATTGGAATCACCACCACCACTATAAGGCACGCCAAATCTATTTAACTGCAATAAACCAGAAGGGACTGCCATGCATCCAATCAAGCAATTAACATGCTTCAATTCAGAAATTGATAACGGGGTGTTTATATATATATTTTTTTGTTCCATATCCACACCTCGTAAAATCCCTAACAAAACAAAAGATACAAATTAATCAATCTTTCTCATGTGTTAACTAATAAGTATTCCGAAAATTAATATCTTACCGAAACCATAACATGTTGACAATGGTGATCGTATCAACACTTCTGGATAAGATGGCGAATTTTCCTTGATTGATTTTTCTTTCTTATTATGTGAATTATTGCCGCAAAGTGCCACAATATTTCCATTCATTATTGATAAAATTTGCGGTGTCGCACAGTGTCCCAGCGACAGTTTTACTGCCGAAAAAGGCACTTGATATGGTATAACACCATTGATATTCTTTTGAATGTCATTATTATATGAATGAGATAACACCTGAGGTTTTGTTATTTCACTCAAATAAGCAAGCATGACTATTTCCCGTTGCTGATGCGGTTCAATGTTCCACGTTTCGCCGAAAGCACTTCTAATCTCAGCTTGACTGTTCACTATGTGAAGTTCATATTCAACAGCACTCGACGTTCCGTTATTTGTCGAACAACTCTCCCAAGCCGTCCAAGTGTGAAGCTTGAGATAGAACAAAAAAATTCCATTGTAATTGTCACAATTATTAATTTATATAACGCATAGAAAAAACAATTATTGATAGGTATCTTTTATCATCTTACTTGACGATTTATAATTTCATGGGTTAATAATTGATCAAAATTATTCTTTTGTCGTGTGGAGACAATCTGAATTACATCTGTAGGCTGAACGCACTTAATAATCGACGTCATAATATCCCAACCAATACCACGACAGAAACCCATTGTATTCACAATAATTGGAAGTTTCATTGTGTTCGAATACACATGCATATATCGGACTAATTTTTTAATCCCATTAATATAGTTCGATAGACAGCGAGTGACATCCACACCGCCTATGTAAAGATGATAATATGGCTTCTTGAGATGAGTGAAATTGGGTCCAAAAAGTGGATTTTTTACAACATTCAATGAAATACATCCAGGTGGTGTGAATTCAGCTTGACCGGGATCCAGATCGAGAACAATAACTCCATCAGATCTCTCCAATAATTTGTTCACAAGATATCGCATTGCTGTAGATTTTCCGACACTTTTTCCACCAGCCAATAAAACTGATGAATTTCTATTGTTTGTCCATTTGATCAAAATTTTATCAATGTGTTCGTCTACATTACTAAAGTTGATTGTTTGTTTTCCCGAATTATTGCAATGAATATTTGTTTGCAATATAACTTCCGCCCTTTTTATATCTGACCACGAATAATTTGATACATCTTCGATTTTTGGAAAAAGCTTATAGTTGCAATTTGCTTCGAGAAATGTCGTCAAGTTATCGTCAAAATTCTGCATTGTCATCACTGCCCAACCTTCTTTAACATTATTTATATCTGACTGCAGTGCATTTGAAATATTACAATCAATATTGTCTTCTTTCAGAGCGTCCCATATGCTCGATAAACTATCCAAACATTTTTCCAGTGTTGTAGCTTGAATACTAACAAGATTATTGCCCCTCGATGAATAAACTTCAATTGGTATTACAGTATTTGATTTGCTTACAGTTGTTCCATAAATTTTTACTCCTCCATACAATACTTTGATCTTTAATTTCCCGTGAAATGAAAATTTACATTGCGGTTCCATCACACAAATAACTTTGTTTCGTAAACTGTAAAAGTGCGGCAATGGACCAGCATCTAAATTTTCAGACGATTCATTAAGATTAGCAGATGTGGCAGAGCCCTCATCCACAATCATCGATCCATCTATTCCAACTCTGGGAGACTTAACATTTTTATTTTTGGAATCAACAGTATCTGGCATGATAGGTGTACCAATAGTGATACTCGCAATCGATTTCTCTCCACTCGATTTGGCTATGAAGTTACTCAGCAAACTATTTTTATTTTGTGTTATTTTGGATTTTTTATTGACACGTAAAACGTTTGGAATTGGCATGGATGGAATATCATTCAAGTCCGATGACACGATAACTGGCGTTCCAAATTTTTTTCCCTCTTTTATCAGTGAGATAGATTTATTTGAGCTCTGAAAAAAAAATATTGCATTAGTATTTATGGAGGCTATATTTGCACAAAATAATGATTTACTATGATGTAAAAGATGTTCCCCACATTTAGCCCAAATGATATATCTCTGAAACTATTCGATACCATCTCTAGTTCTGTGTTAGCTGGAATTTCATCCCGACTTTCAATCAACTTGTGACAATTTTCTTTAACGTGAATTCCATTTGTCAAATCTTCATCAAGTGTGTTAGATACTTTAGACTTATGTTTCCGTGTTTTCATCTTTATTAAAATGTTGTCTATGTATGACACAGTGTATTCATTCCTTTATTGAGCAGTTTGCAGCTAGTTCAACCGATATATCTTTGCAACAACATTTACACGTGTGTTTATGATATCCATGTAAAAAATTCCAGGATATCAGGGTTGCCAAAACTGCAAGACCACCACCAGTACCGACAATAAAAAGGAAAAATTTGAAATTGAAAATTCGACCAATGAATTCCAAAATGACAGCTGATTGGCTAAAGTTACGGGCATATATCTTTCAGCGCCATTTTTGAACTCACATTTTTGTTTATGATTAAAATAATGTCAATGTTGCTAATCACATAATCAATTAATACAAATATTCGGAATAGGGTGAATATACGAATGGTGGAGCACCTACTAATAAATCAACATTTTTGTGTATTTCGCTTTAAATTGATGCAAAATCTAAATTTCCGCGCCGGATTTTTTTTTTCATAATTATTTATACGCTCACAGATAGCGTTGGTGTATGGACTTTGTCGGTGGCTTGCGCAGTTCACACAAATGATTTATTCCCGCCCAACATAACCTACAATTGTCAAGTGCAAGCCCAAATGTTAAGACTTGATTTTTCCCTAAAATATCCCGGTTAGATTTTCCAGTTGAACTGTTCAATATTTATGAGCAAATAAGAAAATATTTGTTGGTATAAACGTTTCTTTTTCATGATGCGAAGGTATTGGAATACAGATATCTGTTAAATATGCGAATTTATCAATTCATCTCTGCTCATTTTCCGTTTCACTGTTTCGCTTATGTCAGTTAGGGTTCAAGATGGTGAAAAAAACCTCAAAAAACACTTTGAAAATTGAAACAAGGCAAAAAGCAAAGCATAGGTTTGAAAGAAAATATCAATGATTTCGATACAATGAATCGCAATTGATGTCGGCTGTTGGAGCCGAAGAAAATAATTGTTTATTTCTGAGCAAACCTGCAGCTGCATGTAACATACCCTAAGAGTACTCTACTAGCAAAGCTGGGTTGCCCAATGCATCCTGCTGCTGGCAAAGATGCAGTTCAGCAAATTTTGAATCATAGAAGAATAGTCACTACTTTCGCTGATAACCGTTCAGATGATGTGCTTGAAACTATTTTTACCAAGCACAATCCTGGAGTGAACTCCAAAAGTCGTAACGCTGTCACAGAGAACAAATTGAGAGATTGATTTGCTGGTGTCAGAAAATACTTAGCCAATGAATATCATATAGACATTCTAGAAGATGCAAATACAATATTTAACCTTGAAGAAACAGGAGTGGAACTTTGTCCCAAAACTAGAATAGTATTTGGGTCGAAATACCTCAAAAATTTGTATGAGATAGCGGCAGGACATGAGAAATCTTGCATCACTGTTTTATGTAAATTTTCTGCAAATGGCAATATTTCTCTCCTGAAAATTGATCATTCATACTTTTCATATGTATGAAATCATTCATATGGACGGACACAAATCCCATGCAATTCTTGAATTATGTGAATTTTGTATCGAGAATAAGATCATTCTTTACACTATGTATCCAAATGCAACACATATCATACAACCTGCAGACCTCAGCATTTTCAAGCTACTGAAGAGTGAATGGGAAAAGCTAATCCGAAATTACAAGCAGTTTGATTCAAATGGAATATCTGAAGATAATTTTGTGCCATTATTCAGAGATAGATATCCTGATAGATATTACCAAAAATGGATTCCGGACATACGGTTTATTCCCATTCGATGGCAATGCTGTAGAATATGACAAGTGTTTCAATACAAGGAAACAAGAGATTTGATGAGAATGGAAGTCAGAATATTACAGAGGATGAATTCAAAATGGCTAAGCGAGTGTTAAAGTGCATTGTGTGTTCTCAGGAGACGAAAAAGCTCAGAAAAGTTGTTGGACAGGATAAAAAGAACTGTGCATCATGTAACCCTTCTGAACCCCTTATATTTGGCAACATATCATGGAAAAGTCTGGAAGTCGATTAGAATCGTTATCGTCATCTGTCAATTGGGTTACGAATACTGAGAATTTACAGGAACATGCGCATTATATCAACTATCAGAATGAAATACGAAGCGCTCATAGTTTGCAAGACAACCTGGATCTAAATATTTTTAACCTTTCATTCTCAGCCTC
The DNA here is from genome assembly GCA_958496275.1 of Zele albiditarsus. Classification (NCBI taxonomy): domain Eukaryota; kingdom Metazoa; phylum Arthropoda; class Insecta; order Hymenoptera; family Braconidae; genus Zele; species Zele albiditarsus. The sequence goes on from OY292411.1 coordinate 6,726,958, forward strand.
ATTTGATATTAACAGATTAGTAATCGTATTACCGGATGGTACGATTATTCCGAGTGCGCCATTTGAATATGTTATCACTGAACAGAATGAACCCATGTCCCCGGGATATCTAAATGTTTCGAAACAGCTGAATGATGAGTTAGATGCAACCGTATCAAACGTCCAATTGCGAAAACCGATCAAGAGGAGGAGATTTATACAAACAATTTTCTACCTTGGTCAAAAAAAGTGAAACATCGAAAACCCGAAGAAGCAGGAAAGGCTGCTAAGAAGGAAAGAAAAACCGAGAAAAGGCTGCAAACCACGCAGAAAAAATGAAAATATCAATAAAAAAAGTAATAAAGAAAACAAATTTTAAGAAGGAAGCTTAATTTATATTCATTTCTCAAATTTCTCATCATTAATATATGTTAAATGGTAACTTATAATGAATTAATTTCATTTTCCCTTCGAAATCAGACAATGTCTATTCCATGAAATTCATTCATTGCAATAATTAATTATTGAGTGTGAATGGCCAAAAAATTCATCAACTGTTCATTCATTGGCGTGCTTACCCTATGAGGAATGGCGAATGATAGAAAATTTAATGATCAGTCACTGAAAATCTTGCTACAGCGCTATAATATTTTGTTACTCAAAATAAATACGATTGCATAATTTACAATAAACAGTTAATTGTTTTACGCCGTAGATGACAAAAAAAATGTAATATTTAAAGGCTGACCAGCGATATCTAGGCCGTTCTGTATCATCGACGGATGATAAGAGGCTTGTATGTAATATCTTAGAATTTCCACCGCCATTTTGAGTGCGTTACGCTGTTGTGAGTTGGCCATAGCCGACGCTCCAGTAGTCCATTTGTACCTGACCCTTGTTGGTTCTACCACTGAAGAAATGACGGGCTTCAGTGAAAAGGTTTGTTAAAAATGCTTATATATTTGTTCAAACTATATGCCCTATATAGATTACAGTATTTTCGGTCATATATTATCACTACTATATCATTTGTTTGAATGGAATAAACACGACTTTAATACGTGTAATAAAAAAATTTGTAGGACCATGCGGTTAACGCTGCCGCCATGCACGTGTTTGTATAACCGACGGTTTTTTTTTCACGGTAATCATGGTTCGGGATTGCTACCTTCTGAATTAAATTATTGGTCGATCAAGACATCGTTTACATTGGGTGCAAATTAGTACGAATTCACAGACATATACTTTCTCCAGATGTTGAAAAAAATAACATCGATTTGAGGTTATGAATAACCCCAAAAAATAGTTATTGAAAACTATGAATTTAAATGTTAATTATCTGGTTTTATTTTTCAGCCCATCTTGATTGATGGCCGTGGCCATCTTCTTGGTCGCTTGGCAGCAATTATCGCCAAAACAATATTGCAAGGTAATCGCGTCATAGTCGTTCGCTGTGAGCAATTGAATATTTCTGGGAATTTTTTCAGGTATGAAAATTCTGGTTCGCTTGTAATATTCATTCATTAGAAATATTATACCGCCAATAAACATATGATTACGAATTATCTACATTATTTGACTATAATGAAATAAACCTATAACTGGATGATGTTTTTTTTTATTCTTGGGCATTGTTCAAAACTATCTTATGATCAGAATCAAATAATATTCACAGATCTATTTTGTGATTTCAGAAACAAACTGAAGTTCATGTCATTCTTGCGTAAACGATGCAATGTGAATCCAGCTCGTGGACCATTCCACTTTCGAGCACCCAGCAAAATTCTCTGGAAAACCGTTAGAGGTATAATATGCAACAAATATTTTCTTTTCATCTATCGAATGTTTATTCATCTATATGATGTACACACAATTTTTACCTACATTATTTGAGTGCTATGACAAAAACTTACTTTCTGAAAATTCCATTACTATTCGCGATTATTGTATTTCACTGTAACGTTTTTACATGAGGATGTTTGTATTTCATATCAGGAATGATCCCACACAAGTCGGTACGAGGCAAGGATGCGCTCAGAAGATTGAAATGTTATGAAGGATGTCCACCTCCTTATGATCGTAGAAAACGTGTCGTTGTCCCCGGCGCTATGCGAATCATGTGTTTGAAACCTGGCAGAAAGGTAATACATGAGAATCAAACTGTTTACTGTTATATATTATTTCCCAAAGTAACCCTTTACTATGATGGTATGGTAATTTGCGCCTGAAATTAGAATTTTCATTCAATATTGTTGACAAATTTTTGACTGAGTTATTTGTACGAATAATTTTATGTAACAAAACGATTATATTGATTATGCATACTGATGAGATAATTTTTTTTTCTTTGTGTCAGTATTGTCATGTTGGCCGTCTGTCCCATGAAGTCGGCTGGAAATACAAGGCCGTTGTTCGTACTCTGGAAAATAAGAGGAAGGTTAAATCTATACTTGATGTACAGAAACGAGATAAACTCAAGGTATGAGCACATCAAACTTTTTCTCAATTGTACAAATGTTCCCAAATGTTTCTCATTGCATATATGAATTGCAACTTCAATTTATTTTCAGAAACTCACCAAGGAAGCTGGAGAGAAGGTGGCCAGAATTGCAGTCCCTTATACTGCCGTCATCAACAGTTTTGGTTATAATTAAGTGTATGACGATAATAAAGCCTTTTAAACATTAATGTGTCAACGATTTTCATTTTTACTCTCAATTGTGACCGCCCTCATTACATGTTTCAACATATATATGAGGTATTTCGCTCCATGGTTTGACAATGATCAATCGATATTGTGATCGAATAAATTTATCCCTACAGTCGATTAAAATTGGAATATTTGTGTCCCAAAGTTCGGTAAACGGGTGTTCATTCAGTGTAATTTGTTTACACCTTTACAGTACTCTTGTTCATTGCAATGGATTAATAATGAGAGTAATAGTTCTGATCCAAGATTCAATAAACAAAAGAAAGTATTGAATAGAATACATCCGAATTTGATATTCCAGGTGGGTTGAAGGTATCTGAAAAAGGACATCATATTGTTAGAATACGTAGAATAAGTACATTATATTTGAGTTAGTGCAGTAGTATGATTTTTGCCTAGGACGTCGAGCAATTTTATCGCTTCATAAGTAGGCGGATTTCTAATTGTAAATAGCGCTGTATGATTGGTGAATGTTAGTATTCCATTGCGCCGCCATGGGGAATCAGTAGCTACATTCACGCATATGCTCTGTTATATGTGATTGTGTTCACTTTTGTGTATACAACGTTTGCCGGGCGTTCATTTGGCGCCGCAAATTTTTCTATTTTCATAAAATTGTTGAGCAACTGCAAATCAGCACAAACAATAATGTAAGTTTATCAATTAATTTTATTGATATATTATAATTTAAGTCGTAGCACAATTTTTTTTTTTATATCCAAAATGCACCATCGAACATAACCTGTCCCACATGATACCAAATAATTATTTTCGTTTACTAAAATTTAGGGCATCTCTCGCCAAACCAAAGTCTGAAATGACACCAGAGGAATTAGCAAAACGTGAGGAGGAAGAATTTAATACAGGGCCACTATCAGTTTTGACACAATCAGTGAAAAATAATACTCAAGTATTAATCAATTGTCGAAATAATAAAAAGTTACTTGGTAGAGTTAAAGCATTTGACAGACATTGTAACATGGTATTGGAGAACGTGAAAGAAATGTGGACGGAACTCCCTCGCACTGGGAAAGGCAAGAAAAAAGTAAGTAATTTTTAAATCCTACTATTGAGACATGATATTTGGTTTAATTTTCATCTATAACAGTGAATTGAATTCATTAATTTACAGGCGAAGCCAGTTAATAAAGATCGCTTTATCTCCAAAATGTTCCTCCGTGGCGACTCTGTAATTTTAGTTCTACGAAATCCATTAGCAACCGCCTCAGGGAAGTAATTTGAGCGAACATATTTATATTTGTGTTTTTTTTAAATAAAATGAATTTAAATGCCACAATTTGATTTACAAATGTGTGTTTTATTTCCACCATGACAATTCTTCCATCCATAATATTGAAAATCATTCATTTATGGTTGCAAATGTGATATAGAGCAAAATTTTTGAAAAAGAAATATTAAAATAAAAATTGATAGAGTGCAACCTGATGCATTTATTATTCACGTTACAGATGATTAATTAATCTTTTTCAGCGATGGCGGTGAGATGCTTATCAACTTCTGGTTCCGTCAAAACACTAAAAACAGAACAACAAAATAAATAAGAGAGCAATTCCAAATATGTAGCAATAATTGAAATTAATACGATCAATAGTAAATTCACCGGAATTTTGGATTATCCTTGGAAACAACACCAACTTCGATCTCGGAAGGTTTGAAGTCCACGGATAAAACTGTAGACAAGCAAGTGATAGCCAATTGTATAGTTTCTTCGTCATTATAATTTTGCTTCTTCTTTAGTTTCTTCTCTAAATACGAATTGGCCTCAGTTTGTCTAGCACCAACGGATATTGCTCGATATCCACAGAAATAACCAGCTGGATCGGCTTTATAAATGGAAGGACCCTTTTCTTTATCGTACGCAATGAGCATCATTGAACAACCTAGTGGTCGCATTTCAGCATTTTGCGTGTAAACTTGGCCTATATCAGCAACACGGCGACACAATGTATCCACAGGAATTTCATATCCAAACTTATATTTGAAATTAGCGGCTTCATATCGTGCACGTTGAACTTGGGACTTGCTGTCCGCTACAACGAAACAAAAATACAATCAAGGTCAATAATGAATTCGAAATGTTTCCATTTATTTAATAATTTTAGCTGCAATCGTTCATTTTACCAATCATGCCAGTCATGACACATCCAATATTCTCAGTGAGTTGGAATATATGGGTAACGCTGGAGGCATCGAGTAACTTATCCTGTCAAAATATTATCAATTGCGATATATGAATTTTTATCTCTTTTCATAAATAGCAAATCGCATTAGAGGTTATACATACGGGTACTTTCTTTTGTGTGGCAAAAACAGCGGTATCAACACCCTTCACGGCAACAGATGTAAGACCACCTTGATTGATCGCCTTAAATGCATATTCTGTAAGGTATAAATGTAAAAATTAAACGTATACAATTTTTTTGAGACAAATTAAAAAGTGCATATCACGCTATGTCATCTTGTACACAAATAACTTAGGTTATGATATGGAATATTTGACAATTGATCTCAAATTTCATCTATTTCAATAATATATCAAATTCCAATGATATTGTACTTGCCTACTTGATAAAGTCGACCTTCAGGTGAAAAAATAGTAATATGCCTGTCAAAACCAGCACTACTGCCCCGCGACATTTTTGCCGTATAATATTTTATATTATATTGTAAAATTAAACAGGAATTTTCAATGGTAGTGTCCTCGGAACACACGCGCTCTCTGGCGGTGGATGGACTAACAATTTCAATGATGCTTGAAAAACAACAACAAAAAATTATGATTTTATTGAATTCAATCTGCTCTTTCAACTATTTCAATACCTTAATTTTTTATTGGAAATTTCATACAGGTAAGAACTTGCAAATGAATATTACAACAAACCGCAAAATGTTTTTTATTACCCGGGCCATGGATTGTTTAAATCAATCGCAACGCCACCTGTGTCATTAATATCAAAGAAAAATAAGTACTTGAATGCATCACACCACCGTCAAAAATCCCTGGGTTATGATTGCATGATGAAGGAACGATGTGGGAACTCAAAGAACCAATAAATGTGCAGCTACCGACGCATTGATGAATATATGTATACAACACGCGTACTCAAACACGTGTTCAGCACAGTATTTTTTTTTTTTGTATTAGTTAAACATCCTTCTATTAATCGGAATTTTATTCATTCCGACTGCAGTGGCACTCGATATACACGAAAGATTACAAAAAGTTATTTCCTACGAAACAGTAATTTTCCAATTGACTATGGCTCTTTCTATAGGTTGGTTACAAAATGCATTATCAAAAACCAATCATAATTTTTCCAATTTCAACCTATTTATACTTCATTATTCATTTCTAATTTATAGAACTGAGTCGTCATCTTACTGATGATGACAACCAACCACTACCAAAACGTTTAAAACTGGCCGAGAATGCTTTCACAAGTTTAGATTTAATGGTTTCACGTAAAGAAGATGTTATTTTGAATTGGTTATGCGAAGTATCGAAACAATCCAATGATATTGCCATTTGGCAAACATTAAAAAGATGTTTAGAATTTCAACATATTCATTCGCACAGTTCAATTATTAAAGCACCAGTGAAAACTGCACTTATTGAAACTCTCATGAATGGTTTGGAAACAGTTGATGAATTGGAGTTGGCACGTGTCATTTTTAATTGCTATCAACTAATTTTGATCAATAGAGAAATGCATAGATATTTCATATATAGACCAATTCTCGTTATTGATATGTTAGAGAAATTATTGTCTCAATCGTATATAAATAGTTGTGATGATGGAATTAATAAATTGTCTGAATTACAAGACTGCATCATCGACTCGTTGAATGTAATTAACGAATGCCATCGTCGTCTGACGAATAAAACAGAACTTAGAAATGATGTAATTGAACGACTCGTATACAAACTTTGTATATTTTGTGAAAAAGTTGCTAACGATAAAGTCAAATCAGTAGTAACTAAATGTATGCAGAGATTCATATTTGATAAATCAATCGAGATGGAAATGATGGAATCCGATAATTGGGCACAAGAATTATTTGTTGCCTTGACCAAACATGCTGGCAGTGTCTCGAACAACGATGATTTAACATTGATAATTTCACATATTTTCCATGCAGCTATTTTTTCTTACAAATCATCAACATCGAAGATAGATAGAATTTATCGGAGCATACTCAACTGTGCACCAAGTACAAAGTTGAAAATACAAGTTTGCAGTGATTTATTTCGACAATTAAATGATATCACTCTCGATATTCAAAATAAAATTAATGAAACAACACTAATAGTGTATTATCATGGAATAATCGATGAAATTCTTGCATTTGATCGTTTGGATGTTAATGCATATAAGTGTTTGGATGGAATGACCAACTTTAATCCACTGATTGTTGAAGGCAAGCTGCAAAATGTTTTCAAAAAAATTCTTTTGACGGACAAATCGGATGATGTAATAAAATCTTCATACGCCAACCTTCTCTCTGATGTTTTGGACGCATGCATTCGATTGCGACGTGAAAATAAACTTGTTCCGTGGATGTTGATGGCACTCAATGATAGTTTAACTAAGAATCCGGATCTTCGAGTTGATATAGACCATATACTTCCGCCAGATTTTCCAAATAAGTTTACCGCATCGATCAATAACATGACGAATGCTCTCGCAATGGAGGTGCTCATGTGTTTCATACATCATTTGAACACAAGCAGCTTGCAATCACCTGATAGTGGTGAGTGTTGAATAATAGATTCTCATTCAAAATATTCAGATCACAAATTTCAATTGTCAATTAAATTAAAAGATTTATCTGATTCTCAGACATGTTACCCATTTTCTTGGGAGTCACTAGCCGATTGACTACAGCATTTTTAGAAGGTATTCATGTGTTTGATCACTCTACTCCGCCAATTATGCAAAGAAAGTTTGTTGCTGGTCTTGTTAAGCTGGGAAAAGCTCTGGAGAAGCTTATAACAGTCGTGACACCCATGAACAAATATGAAACTATCGCAATTCATGTGTTATCAATGATAAACTGCTGGCAGCGGATTATCGCAGTTATGAAGAATTATGCCCCTGAATCATCGACAGAAGAGGATAAGCTTTCTATAACACAGATTATCAATAATATACATGAACAAATAAATAGAAAGGATAATTTGAATGTTAATAAAAATATGGTGAGTGGTAATATATCATGAAGCGATTTCAAAACCGATTAATGAATAAGTAATGTGTTCTTATTTTATTCTGATTCTCTAGAATCAATTGCTCATCTGTTGCCGGTTGGAAAGAAATAGGATCGATGGCATCACACTATCAGATAATAATGAGATTCTTCATGATATTGAAAATGATTGGATGATTTTAATAGATAATTGTTCATACATAATTGCAAATCTCAATGATTCCCAGCGATCTCGTCTAGCTCGAGTGATATTATCCGATGTTTATGATACAAAAATAACTGCGTTAACAAATACGCGTATTAAATCGCGTGTTGTGCAGCAAAACAAAAAATTGATAACTGCATTAATCTTCGAAATTTTTCTTGCAATTAAATCGGAGATGAAAGATTCTTCCAGTACTACGAGTAATTTATTAATTGGTATAACTGCCGTAAGTTGTATATTGTTACAGTATTTCAATCTGGTTCGTTTCACAATTCATATCAATTTTTTCTCCAATTTCTTGCAGAAAAATTCATTGGAAGATCAACGAACGGGAAAAATTTTGAAAGTCTGCAAGAAATTATTATCCAATGCACAGTGGACACAGAACGAAAATTCTATACCCATTATACGATATCTAGAAGTATTATTGATGTTGCCGTTACTTCATCTCAGTGTTGAATTGAAAACAATAATTTGTTTGGTTGTTTTTTCAATGACAAAAGAATGGTCAAATTCACCGGACATGATAGATTTATGCCACAAAATACTAATAGGTGAAAAATACAAAAGTTTCAATGTATATTGTATTTATCATCCGAATCTTGAATTGAATTTTCTTTCTTTTGATATTTAGATGTTTCGGAAGACGGTAATATTGACATTTTGCAATATATGTATCTCCAATGTTTCATTGAGGAGTTATCAAAATATCCAGCAGCATTGAGTAAAGTTCTTGAATGTTCTTTACGTAATGTTACAAATTACGATTCAATATCAACATTCATCAAAAGCCATAAGGATATTGAAGATTGTGCTGTACCAACTCTTATAGAGTGCATTGAAAAGATAAAACCCAGATTGAAACCGGATGAAAAATTAACTGTCAAAAAAATTGAAAAAAAATGGATTAAAAGAATATTGTGTGCTGTAGAGAGTGATACAAAAAATCCTCATCAAGTTCGGAGTTTAAGAATTGCTTTCAAAACTGCAGTGGCTACGAAAAAACTAGACGAATCTATGCTAGAAGTGATTCATTCAACTATACACAATATATTCCAAGTGAGTAGGATTCACTTTTGTTTTTCACCCAATTTGCAATTTTATTCAGTGCACAGTGACAGTAACGCAATCACTTTTTATTAGACAAGCGATAAGGATGAAGACCATCCAAAACTGCGACATAAATTTCACCATGACGATGTACTTGTCAGTGAGGGCTTGGAAATAATTAAAATTTTGCTTCAACCGACATTGAAACGTAATGAGCGGGTGAAGCTAATATTGAATAAAGACATCGTGAAAAGAACTTGGTCTTTAACACTGGAAAGAGCATCTCCTGATATTGTGTCCGATCTACTTGACGATCAACGGACTACATTGAAAATACTGAAAAAAGTGTTGACTTTACTTCACAAGCAGACGGTATGTTATAACTTAATTTTTTTAGATTTACAATTTATTTATCAATATTCAAGAACATATTATTAATTAGGTTGATGCGCATGATCATCAAGACGTGTCTCTCTTTGAAAATTGTATGACCATTTGGAGCTGTGTGGCTCGTGCTGACATGACCACAACCAATCACATTCGTCAATTATATTTACAACAGTTGATGCAATATTTCACCACTGTAACATCATCTAATGATGATCGTTTGAGTGTGTTGAAATTGTGCACAGTTATAATCAATTCAAAACGGGTACATATAACTGAGAAGATCATCGACTTAATACTTGTTACTACTGAACATTTTCTGACCAATTTAAAAAATATATCAACATTCGTGTGCGATCAAATATTGACACTGTCTTTAGCATTTCTCACACATCGTGTTAATACAATCACTGATCGTTTGCCAGCACTATTGGCTTTATATCGGAAAGTTATTCGTTTCATTATTGATGAATCTAGACAGAAGGATAGTTTATGTACTGAACATCAATTACAGTGTCTCGCATTGAACGCGAATAAGTGAGTAATGCAATAAGGTTTTTTTATTCCCTACGTCTTTTAATGAGTATCCGTGATGACATTTTCATCGAATTTTTTCAGACTTGCAGTTGCATTTGTAAAACTGAAGAAAGATATGAGTAGAGTGAGTCCATATATTATTGCAGACGTGGTTGAAATGTACTCTGAAGGTGTTGTTCCAACTCACGTGAAGGTAATTTCATAGTAATATGAATTCTTTTTAATATGAATCTTTTTTCCAATTCATAATATGTTCATGTATCTGTTTATTTTAGGGGCCGCTAGACGATAGTATCGGCATGTTTTTGAGTAATTGTGATCATCATGCAATACCATTGTTATTCCGTGCATTGCCGTCAGCAACGCAAGAAATATTCAAAACTTTATACAATACATATACGAAGTTCTATAAATTCGTGGGCAAAATATAGGATATAATTATTTTTTTAACCACAAATAACATGATAAATTAAATAAATGTAATGAAAAATACCTTTTAGTTTTCAACAGATATTAAAATTTTTATCAATTATAAGTTTTTATTGTTGACAGTGATTCCCAAAATTTAATTCAGATGTATTCATTGATGTAGAGCCACTCGTACAAGTTTTGTCCAGTTTGGAATCGCCATCCTAGCCATCCTAGCTAAACCGCGACTGATAAAACGTCTTTTGGAAGAAAGCCGAATTTATCATTCAATTGAACTATATGTAGGGCCAAATTTAACTGCAGACGATACGGACAGAATGGACTAATTGTAAAATTTACTTGGAAATAGATAAATCTTAATAAAAGTGAATTGCTCTATTGCAACGCAGTAATATCAGGATGATATATCTGCATATTGTTGTCTAGTCCAGCTCTACAAGAGTATGTTACTAGTACGATATCACCTCAATGGGGCAACCCTACGCCAATATGTAATCAAAGTGAGGTGATTGCAATATTCATACATACGCTTCTTCCGAAAAGCCCCGTATGCGCATAATACAGATATATCGTTAGCGCTTATATATGATAAGAGAAAAGAAAAAAATCGTGGTATTGATTAATGCACGGTGTTGTAGGTATGTATTGTATGTACAGTGATCTGCAGTTGTCGCTACTCGCTCCTTGGAGTTAATTTCTGATGAATAGGTTGTGTTCGCGACAGTTGACTTTATTCCGCACACCCTGGAGTGAACTTCTTCATCTCCCACTACCATTCTAGACAGCCAATCAGGTCAAGTGTTATATATATGTTTGATTTTCACTGTTTTTTCGCTGAGCCCTTATCTATCATACGCGCAAATCACTGTATGCGCGCGCATGAGTTAAGTGGGGATGAAATGTAAGTGAACTTAAGGGAGTATATGTGGACTCGACGAGTCAACTAAAGGGAGCGACTGCTATGTTAAGTACTATTCATTACTTTTGTTTGGAGTTACCGTGTACTTACGTACATACTCATTGAGTATTACTCAAATACAGAACAGCGATGAGAATTTCTATCAGATCTAGAATCACGAAACCGCAACTCGTGTTGATTACCATTTTCGGCGTAGTCGGTGGAGTATATCTCTGGAAGCCTTTGATTGACGAACATATTGTATCGGAACAAAAATCTACGGGAAAAGATCCACAATGATTAATTTTAAAAGGTATTATTGTTTATACTCAACTATAACCTATAAAATTGGATGATGCATTTTATGCAACGGCAAAACATCATGCCCTTCATCATATCAATTGAATTGATTCAATGTGTTACAGTTTTCGTCAAAAATTAGGGACACCAATGGGATATGGATTATCAGTTCTTGCTTTCACTGTAACATCAATAGTAACCTATAGGTAATTATCCGCAATATTTATATACACAGATTCAATTCTAATCACTGATTGAATCACGATCAATTTGTATAACTTTTTATGTGTTTGATGATTAAATCCATAGGTTCTTCTTTCGAAAAACATGGGAACGAAAAAAAGCACTAACTCACAAAACACATGCGGATTTGGTTTACGAAAATATGAAATTACCTGAAGGAGGGAAACAACAGTCAATTTTTCCCTGAATAATACATGTGTAAATAATGGAATAATAAATAGTACTGTTTTCTGTTGTCCAAAATCGTTGACCTTTACCATATTTTATAACAGAATGGAATTATTCTATATTATAATTTGATCTCGATTGGTAATTACTGTATCATTTACCTTGAAAAGATTTCGGCTCTTAGTCTTGCTGCACTTGAATGAATATCTCATGATCAGTTTTCCATGATATGTATATGGATAATAACTAATCAGTGATTTGATTATATGTATATTTTTCTGCATTATATTCAAACTATAACTTTACAGATAATAGCGCGTTGAGATTGAAACGCAAAATATGTAGACCTAATCAATAATATGCGAATTATATTTATGAATACCATGGAATTACAGGAAGAATAACATTTACGTAGAACGAAACATGTGCTGTGGCTATTCGATAATTAATATTTTATCTAATATTGTTGCTTCCTCAACTACATTTTATGGTACAATGTTACATATTTTATGCAATATTTTCATTTGTTCTGGTTGATGCTGCCTCATTTGCTCTCAGAAAACTTTCCACCGTAGTATGGTACATGCCGGAGCACTAATTCCCAATCAGTGAGATATAATACGTACAAACTCAGGGTTGTACCATAAACTGCAGCCGATGGAACCCTATTGAAACATATAAAATTGATTCACATTTAGTATATTGAAACGAAAACAATGTATTCTACTCTTTCCTTATTGCATAACCAGACAAAGGTAATATAAGATATCAATTGGTTTCTTCCGTACTAAGATAACCTACAAATTGATATGATTGGTAATTAATAGAATATTTCACACACGAATACTGTTTGCCAGGTAAAGTAGATAGTAAGAATTGATTATGTGTTATTATTGAAACGAAATAATTACCATCTCGTCGCTATTTCCAAGTGTCTCTTTCCAAGTCTCACCATTTTTTTTTTATGTTCAATGTTCTTGTCTGGAATGGAAACAGTGGCAGAAAATTACTCGTTAATACTGTCAAACATATATACTTATAATGTTTAGGTGATTTCTACCGATGAAATGATTGTTCAAGTTACTAAATTTTATTGAATGTCGGAGCCAAAACCTCGAAGCGACTGAGCGTGATCGAAAATATTATAACCTCAAGATATAGGCGGCGCCACTCATTGACATAATTTTTTTTGTTATTTTTTTCCAAAATTTAGTTATGTATATAACATTTGTTTTTTTTTTCTCGTATAATGTTAATCTTCAAGTTTTCGATGAATCTCAGCATATATGGGGAATGTTGATCCAATCAACGTAATCATGTGACGAGTGAGGGAAATTATTTCTTGGATTTTTTAGTTTCATAGTACAGTGGTAGTTTCCAATTTCCCGCGCTCGGGTCCCCGCTGGGAAAATTCGGTGGTAGTATTGCACCCCACTATTCGCGAACGTGAGGGAGAAGGCAGGTGTCGCCATCTTCTTCTAACATCCCAGGAAAGGGATGCCACGTGACTGTATAGGTTGTGCACTGTGACAAAGATGGATGCAGAAGGTGAGAGAAAGTGCTACTGAGAATATGTAGTTGGGGAACATATTCCTACTCTCAAAGGGGAAATGGGATACGTAAAGAGATAGAAAATTCGGAGGTTTCACCGTAATTCTAAACTTTTATATCTTTTACTATTATTGTAAAGCTCCAATACGATAATAATTGAAATACAATTCAATACTTCTTATTTATCATTCTTTATTTTAGACCTTATTGATGATTTTTTTATTTAAACATATGTGAAACGAATGTTTCTAAGATTTTTATAATGACATTTTTCTTCCTTCAATAGATATATCAACTGCACGTCTTGCTGATTTGATCCTTTTACCATCGATGTAGTTTTTCATGTGACGTTCAAATCGATTCATTTGTTTCTTCGAACTCTGAATAAGGTGAAACAGGGATACAAACATGACAAGATTAAGTTCCAATATGAGGACGGAAATATAATATTCAAAATATAAATGATTAATGATTCTCACCCGACTTATGTCAACATCTGATTTCCAATCTGGTCGAACTACGTAATCTTTATTTGATGGCCTGGGTACTCGCGCCCTACCTACCCATCCTGGATCACCTGGCCTCAACGATCTGAAAGAATATGTTAAAAATTTTGAACTGTTTCCCGCCCACGTAAAACAATATCAAAAAGTAGAAGTATATTATTTACTTAGCATCACTCTTAAGTGCTTTATTTATGTCTTGTGATTTATGTGACGAGCTAGTTTCATCAGCTTTTCGCTTCTTCTGCGGAGTTTGTTCTAAATCCCGTTGCATACGTTCTTCTCTAGTTAATGCTTTGAAATCTGCCGAAAGGTTGAATATTGGGCGAGCCCAATCGTTGATTAACTTTCCTGCACGTTCTTTATTCTCTTTGGTTTCCCTTGGATGTTTGTAGAGGTACATAACAGCTTTACCTATACCAGAATGCTTCAACGCCGACTGTTCGATACGAGGGAACTGAAAAAAAAGTCATCTTTATCGAACTTTTCATAAGTCACAGTTTGAACAAACTTACCTCCCACAACAGTTTCAATAAACTGTCACGTATTCTCAACGATGGTAACGATCGATCGGGCATTGGCGCAAGCCAATCCGTCAAAATGGATAAAACGTTGTGTTCCAAAAAAGCTAATTGCAAATCATGTTTTTTCAATTGTGAAAGTACTTTAGGCAACATTGCAATTTTATTCGTCGCTGGTTTGGACTGTTCATTCAATCTTCTATCCTCATCCGATGCCGCTTTCATATCAGCTAATAATTGTGCGATGATATCATCATTGTCATTTATTATGTCAATATCTTTCCGTTTACGTCGCCGCGATTGCTCGTCCTTTTTGCGTGCCATCATACGATCAAAGTCCGACATAAAATCATCGGCTTCACCACGTGCAGCTCTTATTTCATCATCCGAATCAGCACCATCATCTTTATCAAGCAGATTCCCTTCGCCTGTTTGTGTTGGCTCAGGATTATCCTGTGCTTCTTCATCCTCTAATTCTGCGTTCGCATCGCTCTTCTCTAGTTTATTATCACCTTCCTCTTTTTCCTCATTTTCATTTTCATTCTCAGAATCCGCAAATTTATGTTTTGCTCGTTTCGACCGTTTAATTTGATCATCATCATCTGCCTCTGAGTCGGACAAATGTCTGCTACGTTTCGCGATACTCGCTGAACCAGTTGAATCTCGGCTGCGACTTCGACTTTTTCGCCCAATGGAAGACGGTTTTCTTGAGCCCGATCTGGATCTGGATCTGGATTTGGATTTGGACCTGGATCTGGATCTGGATTTGGACCTGGATCTGGATCTGGATCTGGATCTGGATCTGGATCTGGATCTGGATTTGGACCTGGACCTGGATCTGGATCTGGATCTGGATCTGGATCGTGAGTGCGATTTAGACGCTCTAGAGCCCGAAGCGGATCGTGAACGTGAACGTGATCGCGAATGTGAACGTGACCGAGACTTTGATCGCGGGGAATGTGATCCTGACCGGGATCTAGATCGAGACTTTGATCGTGGGGAACGTGATCGCGAACGAGACCGTGACTTTGATCGTGGGGAACGGGAACGGGAACGGGAACGGGAGTGAGATCGTGAACGTGATCGAGACGCGGAAACTGAACGTCGAGAACGTGGTGATCGTGATCGTGAACGCGAACGGGAACGCGAACGTGAATGTGGGCGTGGCGACTGTGGTGAAGCAGGTGCTTTTTTGGTGTCACCATTTGGCGACGGTGATCTCGAATTTCGTCTTGATGGATGATGCGAGCCGGATCTTGATCGTGATCGCGACCTTGATTTAGATGTTCTTGAGCCCACGCCGGATCTTGAACGTGAGCGTGAGCGAGATTTTGATCGTGGTGAACGGGAACGAGAATGAGACCGTGAACGTGATGCGGAAATTGAACGTTGCGAACGTGGTGATTGCGAACGTGAGCGTGAACGTGCGCGTGATGAGTGCGGTGAAGTTGGTGCTTTTTTATTGTCACTATTTGGTGATGGTGATCTTGAATGCGCTTTTGATGAATGATGTGAATGAGTTGGAGAATTGTCACGCGGCGAGTTTGATCGTGAACGGGAACCAGATACTTTTTTCGAGATGACACTTGGTGAACGCGATCGCGACTTGGAAGACTTTCCTGCTGATCTCTGTCTGGACACCGAATTCGACCGAGATCGTGAACGCGATCGTGATGCGTCTCTTGACTGTGCACGTGATCTACTTATTGGCGATTGAGATGGGGATTTTTGATGTTCTGATGGTCCAGGTGATTTCGATGCCTCACGCGAACCCACTGAAGATTTCGATTTCGACCTCGACCTCGACCTCGATTTTGACTTCGATCGCGATTTCGATCTTGATCTTGATCTGCTTGCCCTACTTTTATTGTCCGGTGATTGAGAACCAATTCGTGTAGGTGAACGGGAAGCACTTCTGTTTGATGATTTAGATCGTGATCTGGACAATCGAGTATTCACATTTGCTAATGATGGTGATCCATTAGCTGGATGATTCCTCGAACTCGCATTTGAATGCATTGACGATTGAGAATGTGGCCGTTCTGGTGATGCCGAATATGCTCTTGATCTAAATATGTTCATTCAAATTGTTACAAGTTATTTATTCTCGTCTTCCATTTGATTAGTTAATCCTCAGATCGGTGTAACATTAATAATTACAGACTTAATTTCATTACCCTTCCCAATCGATATCACACTTTATCTGTCCACCCGTATTCCTTTCTCCGTCACTATGCCATTCAACACACATGCATGAATTTGACTTGGAGATAACATGAACGCATGTTGTAACATAAGCCACAATAATGAATGAATATAGAAAGTCAATATTGCTGCGATGTGTGAATTAATAAAATATGATATCGAACGAGAGGACTGCAAAATTGCGCCTTTGATTATAAGAATGCAAGGTATGTTGATTTATTTGATATTTTATCAACCATAAAAGTTTTAACGATAAATATCGTTTGGTTACCTTGCAGGGCTAGCATCATTTTTATCATTTTGATCATTCGGATTCAATGATTTGTCAGAGGTTCTTGAACTGGATCGTGATCGGCTTCGTGAATGCATATGTTTTTCCATGTTAGATATGTCCGTCTTCGCCTCTGAATCATCTTGGTCTAATTCATAACAGAAAAATCATTATTAATATATATATATTAATATAATAGATTATAATGAACTATAAATTAATTCCAGGAATTATATCAATTGATAGAAATAAAACATCTAGGATTCTAACCTATTGGTTCCATCAATATTAGAGTGTGAAACGTCGGGGTCAGGATTCGATACGAAAAAAATCTGAGATAATTTAGTTCAATTTGTCCGGGTTTAATGTAGATAGCGCTGTTATCTTTCGAATTCGCAGGCTCGCGCAAAATTCGAAAGATATACTGCTGTCGTGTAAACCCAGTGTACTCCTGCGGTTAAACATGACTCCATTATTCACCCATAACGCTTCATCCACGTTGATTGAAAATTTCATAGAATTAGTTGTTCCCTAATTTTGTATTTCGCTCTTGATGACGATGCTCCGTATTCACATATACAGCGGACGATTTCTTTGGGCAGTGTAGAGTTACTCTAGAAAGGAACTCGGTGGTTTAGTGTGCATTGTGCTGCCGCTATACGACGGAGTGACGCAATTTTTTAGATAAACAGTTATACAGTGCAGGCTTTAATTGGATCGCTAATGCTATTGGTTGTTGTATGAACTATACACACCAGACGTATTCAAGTGCAGGCGACACAGGCAAGCACGACGGAAATAATATTATTGTATATGCACATATATATATATATATATTTGTACCATTGGAGATAATCCTCAGATAAATTTACTTTATTTTGTAACACCATGTGTGTTTTTCTTCTGTATACGTAAAATGGTCACACCTCGTAAGACAACTCTCGCGAAGATTAAAAACTAACTACAATTTTTATATACATATATGAAAATAATATTATTCCCATGTGACTTTTACTAATAAAGAAAAAAAAAGTTGGATTTCAATGATCAAATCCAATTATCACTGATTTTCTTTATGTATATAAAACGAGAGAGTATGTTTGCTCAATATTTATCGTAGTTTTTAACGAGTTCAATAAATACGTGGCATGATGTTTCTGGTGAATAGAAAAGAAAATTTGGTGAAGTATATAGGAAAGAAATTTTAATACGTAATTATACATATTTGGATGAGTAAGTGGTTTTGAAGAAATTGAAGCTGTGTAACGAGATAAGGAATTCAATTTCATTGATGGAGTCGAGTACCTGTTACAGTTATGTTTATTAGTATATTAATGATAACGAAATTTGAGTATTTCTTCTCATGACAAACATTGTTTGATCAATTTGAGAAATGTCTGAAGCATCTTGTTCAACCAGTGAGGTCGAGCCATGCAATGGTACATCATCACAAGAACGTATATCAACAACAAAACGTAAATGGGATAATTTTAATAGTTGGATACATTGTATTTGTATTGTAACATTTGACTTAGAATTGGGACAAGCAGTAGAGGTAATTTAAATTTTAATCTAATTAAGATAAAACTACTTTATTTTGTTACTGGCATAAATTGAATGAATTCTTACAGGCAATATATCCAAGTCATGTGAAATTATCTGAATCTGAACGTTCCAATATATGCTACCTGGCATTCCCTGATTCGAATTCAGGTTGTATGGGTGATACTCAATATCATGTACGAATTCGTCAGGGTGATGTTTTATTACGCGATCCACCGGCGTTGAGAGAATACAATCGAAAGTCTGCTACATTTTTACAGTATGATAGAAATTATTATTGGGGTTATGTTTATTTTCGACAAGTAAAAAATAAAAGTCTACCTCGAGGTTACTTTCAAAAGGTAAAACTTATTCAGTCTTCTGATGTCACACCGATTCCTTTTTGGGGATCGGGTTTTTTGGATGGATAATATCATACTTCAGTTTTCGTTTGTTCGACACAATTTCTCACAATGTTTTGTGAGAAAGGCAGTGCTCAACAGCTGATATTAATACAATAACCTCGAGCATATATGCGATCAAAGTAGCGAGTAGAGAACCAATTTTGGTACGGTGTGATATTGAAGGGTCAGGATATTTCTAAGATGAAAAATTTCTTTGAAATGTGTATTATACAAAATTCGAAAATGATTTCAGAGCGTTGTTATTATATCAAAACTGCCATTCGTTACTCTATTCAGCGAACTATGTGCCCTCTTGGCACAAGAATTTTTCGATGCGGGAGAAAAAATTATGGAAGTCGCCACTCGTGAAATTGATCAATGGGCTTCTCCTATACCTGGTCGGTTAATACATTTGCCACTTCTCGGAGTTCTCTTCCAGGTATTATGAGATGTTCATGTTTTCATTCAAATTTGTCACTGCGATGGTAACTGATGTTTATATAATTTCTCCATTACTCAGACGTACATTCCGAATAAAAATTACAAAGCTAATGTGCCGTCGGTGAATGCATTAGAAAATGCGCCCAGCAAACGACCATTACGGCGACTTATCCTTGCGTCAGCATATGAAGCAGATATGTTCCAAAGCTTAGCGAATATCGTGAGCCATGTGCATCTGCTGTGGGAATTGGTATTGCTCGGTGAACCAATTGTAGTCATGGCAGGGTCGCCCAAAATATGCGCGGATATGGTACAGGCTCTTGTAGCGTGAGTTTCCGAAATGAATAATTCTTTTGCAAATAGCTGTATTGGAAACACCAATAATGAAATCCATTCTCAACAGGACCATAGCGCCATTGAAATACTGTTCAGATTATCGTCCGTATTTTACTATTCATGATTCTGAATTCAAGGAATATACAGCCGATGCACCAACACCACCGTCTGTTATTCTTGGCGTTACGAATCCATTTTTTGCCAAGACATTACAGCGATGGCCGCATATAATCAGAGTTAGCGATGCATCAAATGTCGGTATGCTCGATAAAAAACATTGAAATCATTAAAACTTCATCAGCCATAATAATTGTTTTAATTATAAATATGTATCGTATATTTGATTTTTTAGATAGTCAAAAATGCAGAATAAAAAAATCTGAAAGTCTGAAAGTGCTCGATTCAAAGCCCGGTGTTTATACTCAATATAAGCCATTTTTGCAAAAAGATAAAGTTATATTGAAGAAACTCCTTCGGGGTATTCAAACAAAAAGACCCAGAGAAGTACAAACTGCATTACTCAAACGTCATTTGATGGATTTAACTGAGAGTTTCATGATTCCACTTGAACGATACATTGCGAGTTTGATGCCGTTACAAAAAAACATATCCCCATTTAAGGTCCGTACTCATACATTCCATGGCGTTTATTTTAATGTAATTCCATAATAATTTTCATTCATGTCTGTATTTGTTTTTTCTTCTGTAACATCAGGCTACGCCAAAACCTCAAATGTTCAATCCGGACGATTTTTTGGCAACTTTAACTACCTCTGGGCCACAATTAACGATAGGAATTAAAGGCGATTGGGTCGGATTGTACAAACGATTTTTTCGATCACCCAATTTTTCAGGATGGTTTCATTCGCGCTATACTGAGCTTACCCAAAAATTGCAAGCATTACAACTGGAAGCATTGTCACACGCGGTAATATTTCTACAATCATTGCACATTCTTTATGAAGCGAGAAAAAAAAAACAGTATCGCATATCACATTGGATTTTATATCATGTCAACTAATTAACATGCAAATATTTCAGGATTTGAAGACGTGGGTGCAAGGCAAGCAAGAAGTGGAAATAGTCGACATGATTTTACGTATTCGCCAAAAAATAGAAAAAAGTTACAACGAAGATGTCCCAATTAGTCAAATTATGCGCGATAGATTATGTGAGAGAATAGACGATATAATGCTTACGCTCACTGACGATTTGAAAATTATACTCAAACAAGAGTCTTGACGTTGGAATTTGTACATGATTGAATATGAAACAAGGTGCCGTCTAAAAACATATGGCATATCCATAGGACGACAATTATAATAGCTATTATTATGGCTGTATTCCTTTTTTTATTCTCTATCGATTACTTTCAAACTCGATCCAAGAAAAGAAAAAATCAATATATATATAATCATGTTCCATGACATTTGGGCAGATCCTTGAATTTTAGAGTGTACTATAAGTACCGGTTGTTCCGTAATTCAATAATGCCATTGGTATTTCCATGTTTTAAAACTCGTTTATTATTCCATTTTATTTCATTTTATCCATCATCAACGTATCAATATTAATATTACAAATGATTTCATATACAATTTTCCAAGAGATCTTTAAGATAATGTTTGTATATAGAGTTATCATTATTATTATTTTTATTTTTATTACAATTTTATCATTTATACTCGTAATCTCATTATAAAAGTAACAGCGAATACTCTTGGCGACGTCTGAATTAAATCTAACATATATATTATGCAGTTATTGAAAATATTAAAGAAAATCAAAATATTTTATTACATTTTGTCTATATATTGATTGAAAATGAATCCTTATGAATTATTCAACGGAAAATATCATGGTGATGACGCGGAAAATTTTACTGTTTGATATAGAAAAAGTACACCTTTGAAATCTTCCGATGGTGCAAATCATTAGATTAGAATGGCTGATGGGGGATGAAATCGCTTCAAACACGGAGGATGTGACGCTCGGATCAATCGAATTATGCTAAAATGACGATAGAAATTGATTTCTTGAGAAAAAGTTTACGTTTAATCGGATTATATGTCTCCGAGTACGATTGATGTTGTTTCGAAGAACGTAGCGTCACGAAACAATCGATCTTAATTCAACTATGGCCTTAGCGAGTTGACATCGAGTTTAACACCAATCAGTATAATCTTAACAGTTTTTGGAACTTTGATACAATATCTCAAACACATATTTTCAGAACTACAAACTTTGAGAATGTGGGAAACGAAACACCGAATTCTTCAAAACTTTACCTAGGTCACTCTCTCAATATGCTCAACATGCTGTTTTTAACGTAAGGAAATATGCTTGAAAGTAGTGACCGCAATGATGTCACACAGCAATTGGTATTTTTCTTCTCGTCGCCACCCACCTCTTGCAGCTCCCCGATTCATTCGTTAGATAATTTCCCTCTCTCAGTTTCTATTATCTCATGGAAATCCGCTGATATTCCCGCGTTTCCGTATAATATTTTACTAGTGATCAACACAGGTGATATTATTCTATGGGCGTTTCATTGTCGGCGACAAGAAAAAAAAATTCATATGATATAGTATGAAGTTCACTGATCTCGTGCCCTACCTACTCCATATCTGCGGTGTTCCCGTATTATATTACAGCATTCAACAGGTGAGTGTGGGCTGATTCGTTATGTAAAAAATAATTGAAATTGAATATTTGATGAAGGCTGGGAGTGAATTAAATAGAAAAGAGGAGTGGGCTCAGAACATTCTTGTTCTACTGCGTTATTGCAAAAAATAAATACTTTTAATGTTATAACTAAACGCCGATAGTTATACAAATAGTATAATAAACTAGAATGTAACTTATCATGTCGTTCTCACTTCCTTTTGCCGAGTAGCGAAAGTGAAATCGGATATCTATTGAGCACGTTAATTTACTGGCAACGTTGCCTTTTTTTTTTTAGATTAGACAAAAAAAGGAAGAAAAAATTTCTACTGACTGACGTTAGGTACATGATTGTTTGACGGGTTTATGTCAATGAATGAATAAATGGCGCGCTTCGAATTAAACAAGGTAGAGTTTTTTTTAGCTTCAACCATTGACCTTACACTTCAACAACTTTTCGATCAACTATTGCGATTACGTACTTGAATAGATATTAGTTATTAATGATCCTCTGATATATCGATTCGATAAACTTGTATTCTTTTATTTTACGGTTTCGAATCTATTATTACACATGACAGAATACATTCAGCAACAATAACTGTTATAACCGCGTATATATTTATATAGGATAAAAATATCACAAAAGAAAAATCATCAACTTTATTCCAACATTAATTAATGGATAAATGCCCTTAGGATTGAAGGTCTAGCGTTTGCCCCAACATTTTTCAGTTACATAATTGAAACTTATTGAATGACCTTGTCAATCGGCGATTCATTATCGAGCAGAATATATACCTGGATATTGGACATCCACATACATCTCTTCAAGTGATTAATGCGCTATGAATGCACTCTTGCTGTTGTTACTTCTGTTCATTGGCGATTCGATAGCTCGCGATGTGGAATCTTGCTATGTGGATGACTATGATCCTTATCTGAATATGGGTACAAAAACTGCCTACACATTTGTCGGCGGTGACGGGTCACAAATGGGATCGATACCAAGTGAGTTAATTGAATTTTCTGCTGATTATTATTCTTGAAATTATTGACGTTACTCGAAAATATCATTAAATTGGTGACTAATTTATTTTACAGATTGTAAACCGATGCAACTTTGGATGGTAGCCAAACATGAGGCTCGATATCCATCAGGGAAGAAAGTTGCTACACTATCTCATCTTCCACAATTACGCGATCTTATTATTTTAAATCATGAAGTGGAACACAGTAAGTACTACATAAAGATAAATATAACTGGATGATGCGATTAATTGTATCAATGAAAAAAAATTTTGTCAGGCGGCCATATGTGTGACGGGGATTTGCATTATTTGAAATCTTGGTGGCCCGATCCAAATATGAGATTGGCGAAAGCGCTAGAGTTAGCACCGGGTGCTATAAATGACATGAGACTTTTTGCCAGACGACTTCATTCCAGTTTTCCAGAGCTTCTTCAATCTTTCAACAGAGGACAATCATTAGACAATTATGTGGTACGATATGGATGGATATAATAACTGATTTTAAACTCGATAGTTCAAGTTTCTGTTACTGTTTCTTTAGTTCCGCAGTTCAGGTAGTACAGCCGCACAAATTACAATGAAATCATTCACCGAGGGTCTTCTTTATAGTAAATATGAACTCCGTAATCTATCAATGGTGACAGGCGAGGATACATTGATGATGGTAACAAATTAATATATGAAAAAATGCATTGGAGATCAATTTCCTTTCTTTCATCACTGATAAATGTTTATCGCAGGCGTATTCAAATTGTTCTCGGTTGAGTGAATTTGAGGAATTTCTGGCACACAATGCTTTGTATGAACGCAATGAATTTTTGAATTCGGCTGAGTATTTGAGTGTAATTAGAAATGTGAGCCGTCGTACGGGCTTTAAATATGTATTGAAATCAGGTATTAATAATTTTGAAATTATCATGTTAAAAATATTAATTTACTAGGGATTTACATATTTTTGTGTCTCATATTAAGAGAGTGTACTGATGATGTACGACATGTGTCGTTTCCAAAAAGCATGGATACCAAATGAATTATCACCATGGTGCGCAGTTTTCAGCACTGAAGATCTCAAGGTGATCGAATATTCGGAAGATATTATTTATTATTACGGTGCTGGTTATGGCCGCCGAAATAAACCTCAATTAGGATGTTTGGTTCTCATGGATATGATGAAGTGGTTCAGGTTCGTTTCACTTGAATTCATAAGGATTAATTTAATAATAGTATTGAATCAAAATCGTTGACTGATGTACAATTAGGGAGCTCGAGACCCAACAGGATATTGGTACAAAACCGAAAGGTGTCTTTTACTTCACTGGAACAATGACTATGTTGGGCTTTTTAACGTCCATGGGCATTCAAAAGGATGACGAAGACTTGCAGCCAACCAACTACATGGAAATGGTGAAACGCCGGTGGCGAACGTCATTCATGGCACCATTCAATTCAAACCTGATCGCTGTATTTTACAGGTGACATTGAAAATTTATTATATTTCATTCTGGTGTTAAATCACTTTTCGAAGGTGTGCTGTTTATTTATATTCAAGCATTGACCGCGCGAGCATTAGAAAGGGTGGGAAATGAGAATAGAGTGGCGTTGAAAATGATATACGATATAATAAGCTTGGTCACGATTTAATGTTAAAAGGCTTTTTATCTTTCGATGATCGAAGAAATACAAAGTGGATCATCATGATTGTGGCCGTGTCGTTTAGTTTGAATAACCGTTGACTGTTTGCAGACTAAAAAAAACGTTGAACTTGTCGCGTGTGTTAACTGATGAAGGGAATTGTTTTCACTATTTTGCGATCCGTTTCTTACGATAATACGATATGATAATACAAATCGATATGCCCTTTAGCGTATTATCATACGCCACCTTTCAGTTAATGCAGTGGCACCATATCTCACACTTGATATTGTTGAGTTGACAATACTGCATATATTGCTTCTTCAATTATGCTCGGAATATTTTCATTTGTTAGTGGATTGCTAAATGTTGTGGTGTTCTCGATATTATCAACGGACGCACTGCCTAATTGGATTACTGAATTAGAAAAAGACATTGCTGATAATCTTGTAGATTATGATATAATGGTGGTAACATCAGCTTCTCAAAATAACTTATTGGATGATCCGTGCATACGTGATCTTTTAATCGATACAGTGAATAATAATCCCACTCAGCGAATGAGTATCAATCTCAGCGCACTCAATCATGAAGAAAAATTGGGTGATAATCAGGACTCAGCCGCGACATTCTTCATTTTTATAAATGATTTCCGTGATAATGATATTTATTCATCAACAGAGATAATAAATGTTATGGAAAATCTTTCACTCAGTAAAGTTCAAGTGAGGTATTTATTGATAATCTTTTCGTGTGACCGTGAACAGAGTATGGATACAATGTTGCGATACGCATGGGAAAAACAAATGGTGGAATTTACAATTATTGAATTCATTGATTTTCGCAATGAAGGGAATAAAATGTTTAAAAATTACTATCCGACAATACCGAAAATACATCAATTTAATCCTTTCTTAAATTCATTCACGAATAACTTCTATTCACCACGTTATCAGTTGTTCCCCGATATTATGAAGAATTTACATCGCTATCCTATTAGAGTTGGACTTTTTCATAATCCACCATTTTCATATGTACAATGGTATGATAATGATACATTAATGAATGTGTCGGGTGCTGCTATTACAGTGATCGAAACATTGGCATTCAAAATGAATTTTTCAATACAGATAATGCCTCGGCTGGCGTCTTTTCTCGAAATAAAAGATAATGACTTACCGAACGGTTTTTTCAAGCTGATGAATTCAGGACAATTGGATATCTTGGCCGATATAAGTCCGCATTTTACTGAAAATCTCTTGGAAAGTGCATTTCGTCCTAAGCCAATATTTCTTGGAGAATTTTGCGCATTGATCCCTATAACTTATGAAACTCGATTTCCATTCTCATGGACACTCTTCGAAGCCATTTTTGTTACAATGAGTATTGTATTTGCTTTTTGGATCGCAGCCTTACCGTTGGGATTCACCAAAAATCATTGGAATATGTTTGACATATCATGTGTACTGTTCGGAATTCCTGTAACGGGTCGTCCTACACCAAATTCTCAGCGTGTTTTGTTCAGCTTTCTCATACTTATTTCTTTGAACTACTCAGCAATTATTTATGGCTCGTTAGCTCAAGTTAGTTTTGAAACTGACAGTGAAATCGACTATCATAATTTTGATGATCTTGCGGATTCCAATCTAATACCAATTATTCCGCAATATCTCTATGAAAAAACTTTTGGCAAGAGTGAAGGTGCTATATTGCGACTCAAAAACAAATCGATTAACACAACAAAAATATGGAATTGTCCATCAAACGTTGTTAAATACAAAAATGTCACTTGTCTAATAGAAAGACTCGCGGGTGAGATGTTTATCAGATTAGAAGAACGCAGTGGACGGCGGACAATTAAATTCATGAGACCATGTTTATGGTCAGACAGTTTTACATTTCTCTTGAGAAAAGGATCGTCATATCGGCAAGCAATGGAGTACATTCTAACACGATTTTTCGAGGTTGGGCTACAGATAAAATGGTTTCAGTCAGACCTTGAGCAACCGAACATGCACGATAGCTATGATAATTTCGAAGAAGAGTCCAATAGTCCACAGAGCGTTTTAATGCATCAGCTTTTGGCAGTTTCGATAATTGGTTCCGTTACGGCAATAATTGTCTTCATTGGCGAACATTTACATTATAATATGAAGATGCGACAAAAAATTAAAGGTCATTCCACGTTGAATAATAAATAATCAACGGCATCGAATGAATAATATTATATATTATTAATATTTGTATAATTCTTTATTGATAGTAACAGAATGTTGATGAATTCCAGATGCCAGAACGAGGAATCACCGAACAAAGTCATGTTTTATTTACAAGAGAAGCCGCTTATGATTGAGGGTTGTCAAGTGGGTTTATGCGACTGGGAATACTTGAAAAATAGATTCCAAAAAGTTTTGGATCAATGTAATGCACGTGATTGTCATGCTAGAAGTTCATCGATTCCGAATCATCATTATATCTCTACACTTCTTATCAGCCTCTTATTAATTTTAACCTTGCAAACAGGGAACACATGATTGGTAATATACATACATAAGAAAATCCCAAATCATCCGTCCATAACGTAAAAGAAGTGTTCTCTTTGAAGAGTGTGATGCACAAGAGTAGAGATGGTTACAATGAATTTTGTTTCTAATTATTTAATACTATATGTTTGAATGTTATATGACCCTTCACAGCTTTATGATGCAAATTTACATAGCAATAAATATATTCTCAATGCTATTCCATAATGAATTGTGAATATTATTACAGTGGGTTATTGACGACTCTTCACAATTTCGAACATTTCTACCGTCTTTTTTGTCCTTTCACAATTATCCCCTAATTCCAGATTCAGAGATATCAGCATTCGTATCGGTTATTTACCACATAATTGGTGGTATCCTCATTTCACGGGATGATCCGAAAGAAGAGGAAAATAATACGGTTCTACTTACATAGTTATGGCGAAGTGATTGGTTACCACATAATATTTATTGATGAACAAATTTTGGTCACGTTGTTTCTGATACTTTTCTCGCCCTATTACTTTTCTTCATTTTAACTGCTTCGCCTGTTCCATCATCAGACGTAGATGAATCTCTCAGTGATTTTCGGCCACGTCCAACATTCCTCTCTTCATTTTCAGTACCGGCGGACTCGCGATTGGACTTTCGTCTCTGTCGTGGTGGTGGATGATTTTGTGCACCCATTACTTCTTTTAATTGTTTACGCTTCGCTTCCCAAAACATTTCTTGGCGTTGAGCAATCTCAGGATGTCTATTTGGAAAATCTGTATCTGGTGGTATTATTAATTGCCATCCTTTTTTTGGTTTAGATCGTCCCAAATTATCGAATATTTCTTTTATATCCTCTGCTGGCAATTTGATCACGGCAGAAATTGCTTTTCTATTAACGTATTCATTCTCGGCGAATGACAACAGCTGGAATGAAAAAATATGTCAACGATAATGTGAAATTAAAATTGAATATTTAAAATATTAAAAACAACAGATATTTGAAATGTTTCGTACAATGTAGTCTCGTGCTCTGTACATAAGTTCATCCTTTGGGTAAACAAGGTCACTATTAACAACCCAATTTCCCTGAACAAGAACAGCGACTTGCTGCAAATATTTCAATATAGCGCCAGAATCGTGTTCTGATGATATAATTGATCTCAATTGCAAAAATGACATCACTTTGGCTAAGAGAAACGGTAAAAATTAAGATAAATTTACTATTCAGTTATATATGAGGAGATAAAAAAACAAACTAATCAATGCGTACTCACCATCTTTCATTATTGAACGAACTTGATCTAATAACGGAAGAGTACGAATATAATTCAGAGAAGTGCCATGGAGAGGTATATTAGATTTAGAATGTTCCTCATGTTTAACAGGTGGTGCTAAAAGATCTAGATATTCTTTGGCAGTGAGTTTCAAATTATTTGCTGATGCTTCGGTCGATGGACAAAACATTTCTAAACGTGTTAATTCTGCTTGGCTACTGAGTGCATCTCGATAATCAGTTTGAATCCATTGCTCTTCCAAGCTCTTTTTTGCATGTGTTTGGAATGATTGTTCATGTATTTTTTTACTCAATTCAGATTTTTGCCGGGTAAATTTGACATTCACTTGTTTAACTTCCTCCTCATCTGAATCATTACCTTGTTTCTTTCCAGAAGCAACCTTCCCCTGTTTTTTTTCCTTATCAAGATAATTAAATTGCGGTCTCAATTGTACAATTCCTTTCAAAGGTGTTATATGCAATTCACCATCTTGAAAAATACCTATTGAATAATTAGAGCAATCAGCCATTGCTTTCGATGATTGCAATACAATTTTATCCATTATTTGCGATTCAAACATCCTTTCATTGCTATCATCGTCAGTATTTTTATCTAATGGACCGTCAATATTCAATGCAATTTGTTCGCCCATGCTCTGATCATAATTTACACTACTGGAGTCCAATGATATTTCAAGTTCAATTTCTTGATTTTCCGGTTTAATAGCAGATTTAAAAATTGTAGAATTATCATAGCCCTGAGTCGCAGGACGTATGGGATATTGGAAAATGAATAATTTATCAGCCAGAGTTTGAGAAAGATACACTGGAATCTGAAATTAATAAAAATAAAAAATATCTCATTGGTTGTTTATCATTAAAATTCATCATGTATCCATGAGACATTCCACACCGAAAAAAAACCATTCAATCCTAAAGTTTTTTCACTAACCAACAGTCGTTATTGACAAAGAGAACCAACAGTTCGTTTTTTTTTAATTGTATTTTTAATTGTGCGACATATGCAGACCAAATCATTGGAATACAAAAAAAAATTGAAGTCCCTGAGGGGTTATGATAGTAAATTATAACCTGCAAAACTTTCATGTCCCATATATTATACATTTATATTGAAGTTTTATATGAATGATTATGATAGAACCCTGAAATTTTATACCTCTTTCACCACTGGATCCTCCTCGTCTTTCACCAGCTTTAAATCAGTCATTTTTTACGGTTTGCTGTACAAATTTGAAAAGCACAACACCACACACAGATAGACATGTGTGTGCGTATTTCACAGTATTTTTCAAATAAAGTTGAATATTTAAACTCAATAAGATGAAAGGTACGTAAGTTGGGTACATATACAAGTATCTAGACTATCTTGATATAATCTATACATGCGCACTAGTAACTTAGTATTATATATATGTGTGTATATGGTACTGTGTGGTGAAATGTTGAATGCATTCATGACAAATGACAGATTGCTATTGTTTGACAATTAATTTATATCATGTTTGAATGAGAATGAAAATGCTCTATAAGTCTATATTTGAAATGCCGTAATTAGTTATATATATGTGTATATCAATGAACTATTTCAATTGATAGTGAATATTATTTGATGAACAATTCTGTGAAATCAAAACCTTTTTCGCATTGTGAAGATGAGGTTATCTTCATATATAAATAAATAAATAAATACTTATTGTCAATTGTGCAACAATTAGTAGCGTGTGTGGCAATTATTTTCATCGAGAAGTTGAAAGATTTTCAATACAATATCAATTGAAGTATTGTACATTAAGATAAAAAATAATGACGTCAATGTTTGATCAGTATGAGAGAGCATCGCAAAGATCAAAACCATCAGGTCCAGAACCTATGAAGCCTGATATAAGCACTGCTGGTTTTATTCAAATGAAATTACAAGATGAGGAGCCAATATTTATTAGACAAAGGGTGAATTTTCGGCCACCAGATAATATTTTACATCTAGCTGTCAGCAGTAATTTTATTATGATTGCTATGGCTAATAATGTAATATTGAGAATTGATGTCAAATGTCCAGAGAAAAAGGAAGAGATTGATATATCAAAGTACACCACAAATATGAAAATATCGGGATTATTCCTGGACCCATTAGGCAATCATTTACTTATTGCTTTGGTGCCTAAAAATGGTGATAGTCCACCACCCGATTTATTTTATTTGCACAGAACGTCGACGAAACTCAAGCAGGTGTGTGAGAAAGGATAAAAAAAATGTCGATGAGTGATAGTAAATTTTTATTTGTTTATTGTCAAATTTTAATGATATCGTGATTTTGTTAGGCTGGGAAATTTAGGGGTCATGAAATTACTGCACTTGGATGGAATTTCGGGAATGTGACTGAAACAACATCGGGCCCAATTTTACTTGGTACATCGAAAGGATTGATATTTGAAACAGAAATTGGTTTAGATGGTGATAAAATATTTAATACAAGTTTGGAACAGTATTGGAAACAGGTAATTTTATATGAAGAATTATCATATCAATATTCGCCGATCAAAAATAAAATTTTAATACTTCTAAAATCCTTCATCAAATTATTTGTTTTATCAAAAAAGCTTCCTAATTATTTGCCTCTTTATGGCAATAAGGAGGTAGATGGATTGGTGAGTTAGCAATGATTCCTCATGATGCAACACATACGCATAAATGCACAAAATATAGCTTGTAATACTCGATAAATAGATTGATTGTAGAAAAAAATGTAATGCAATGACAGCTGTTAATTCTATAAAGAATATTATGATGTGTGTAGGTATTTGACATTGGTGAGGACAGTAAACCGCCTATTACTGGAATAGTATTTCATAAAATACCTCATTCTGATAAATATGTCATTATTGTAACAACACTCATAAGGATTTATCAGTATATTGGTACGATAACGAATCCTCAAGAGAAACCATTACTCCAGCAGATATTCAGCAGATATCTTAATGTGCAAGGTAGGAGAAATAATAACATGAAATAACGAATGAAAAATAAAAAATGAGAATATGCTATTATTCAACTAATAAAATATTTCATTCCAGAACGTTTCAATCAGTTGGAGAGTTCTTTGCCGTATTCTCGCATGCAAGTATATTATCCATCACCAAAAGGTATTCCACAATCGGCTGGTTGGCTACCAGAAGCTGGAAAAGTGTATGCACAACGCATGCCACAATCTTTCGGATGGCTAACGGAAACTGGTATATTGTATGCAGAGGTATGTGAAATGAAAGGACTCATCAGTTTGTGCATTCACTTTGGCGTTAGTCAATGTTTTAATACGATTTTTATTGCAAGGTGGATACTAAAGCTGATGCAGACAATGTTTTAATAAATCAAGAAATGTTATGCTGTCCTGAAACGAGTCTGAGTGGAACAACAGTGTCGCATATGTCGATTGCACCAATTAATTTCATATTAACGAAATTTCATGCTTTATTACTTTATGCCGATCACGTCAAAGGCATATCATTGTTGAATCAAGAACTTATCTTCGAAGACATTTATAATGATGTATGTTATGATGCAGTATGATATGAATCAATATATTATATTTTTAAAAAAAGTCTTTACATAAAATTCGAAAGAATTTTCTTTGCTTTACAGACATTTGGAAAATTAGTTAATATTACAAAGGATCCGATAACTGGTGCTATTTGGGCACATACTGAACGCGCCTTGTTCAAATATAAAGTTACAAGAGAGGAGAGAAATGTTTGGCAGGTAATATTATCACCAATCACTCAACTCCTTACACAGAATAAATCAATTATGGGATTCCAATATTTATTGTGACAGATTTATATGGAAAAAGGTGAATTTGGACTGGCGAAACAGTATTGCAAAGAGAATGCTGCCCATTTCGATCAAGTACTCGTTAAAGAAGCGGAAATGTTGTTCAAAAACAGAGAGTAAATGAGAAAAAATATATTTGAAATATTTATGATCTGATATGAGTACTAAATCATTTTTCTTAATTTAGATTTGAAAGGAGCGCCATTATCTATGCGGATACTCACTCGTCTTTCGAAGAAATATCATTGAAATTTCTTCAAGAATCACAAATAGAAGCACTCAAGACTTTTCTGAAAAAGGTAGACACAATGTTAGGATTGAAGAGATAAAAGTTGAGAGTTAATGAAAATGGTATGTTTTTAGAAATTGGAAGGATTACGGTCACAAGACAAGACTCAAATAACGATGATTGTTGTGTGGGTGGTAGAGTTATTTATGAATCAAATGGGTGCATTCCGAAGCAATCAAACCTCCCATCTTCACAATTCCAAGTACACGGAACTGCAGAAACAATTTGACAGTTTCTTATGTATACCTACAGTAGAAGAATGTATCAAGAAGAATTTGAGCACGATGTATAATTTGATGGCTAGCCATGGTGACAAAGATAATTTAATTCGTTTGACGATAATGCATCGAAATTATGAAGAAGTAATTCGTCAACATCTGTATAAGAATAATTACTTGGAGGCTCTTGAGGTGTTGAAAAGTCAAGCGAATCGCAATTTGTTTTATCAATTTGCTGGGATATTGGTTCAAGAATTGCCTAAGCCAACTGTCACAGCTCTCATTTCTCAAGGCGCTCAATTGCAACCATCAAAATTATTACCCGCATTAGTTTCATGCGACAGTGACGAAAAACATGTATTAAATTTATTTCGAAAATTTATCATAATTGAATAACTGATATCGATCGTGAATGATTAATTCCATCTGAATTTTAGGCAAGGGAAGTTGTCAAATATTTGGAATTTTGTGTTTACAAGCAAAGCTGTCCCGATCAAGCTATACACAATTTTCTTTTATCATTATACGCAAAATATAAACGGGACGAAGTTATGCGTTACATTGGGTCCCAAGGTTCTTTTTGTCTTGCTACTATCATGCGCGTTGAGACTTCCCATTTTCCGACATGTCTATCATAAATTTGTTAATTTCAGGTCGAGATATATCTATGGTACATTACGACGTCCATTATGCATTACGCCTATGCCAAGAAGCTGGTTTGACAGAGGCTTGCGTGCAGCTTTCAGCTCTCTTGGGATTATGGACTACGGCCGTTGATCTTGCGCTAACCATCAACGTAGATTTGGCCAAACAAATTGCCGCGATGCCATCGCACGACGATAAGGAGTTGAAAAAAAAATTATGGTTAAAGATAGGTACTTGAAAATTTATAGTGACGACTGCCGTGATGTACAAGAACAACAAAACAAATCACATTTATCTCTATTTTTCTTCTTCAGCGGAGCACGTTGTACGTGAACGTGATGACATCCAGCAGGCCATGAAATTTCTTCAGCAATGTGATCTAGTTAGGATCGAGGATATTTTACCGTTTTTTTCGGATTTCGTAACAATTGACCATTTTAAGGATGCTATTTGTAGTTCTCTTCAGGCAAGTTTTCACTCTGCATTTTACATTAATTGTTGATTGCATGAATACTATAGAGGCTGATTATTCTCGTTTCCCTCTCTTATCTCTCTCCGCAGGAATATAATCAGCATATTCAAGATCTCAAAGAGGAAATGCAAGAAGCAACAAAAGCAGCTGAGATAATAAGAAAAGACATTCAATCTTTTCGTACAAGGTGTGTTCATGACATGAAAGAAAATAGAATTACATTAATTAAAAATGATCAGTAAAGAAATGATAGGATTTTTGTAGATGCACATTTGTATATGTCAGAGATGCATGTAATTCCTGTGAGGTGCAATTACTATTGCGACCATTCTACGTATTCCCATGTGGCCATCGATTCCACAGTGATTGTTTAATTTCGGCGTTAACACCAATGTTGTCGATAGAACAACAAATAAAATTGGCTGATCTTCAACGACAACTAACGGTAATTTCAAAAAAACCTGAGGACACTACGTCTGTTGGATCTGTATCATTATCAACAAAAGATCAGATTAAAGCAGATTTGGATGATTTAGTTGCTTCAGAATGTTTATACTGCGGTGAATTCATGATTGAGTATGTATCACGCAATGAGAATTAACATCTATTCATTAATTTGATTCATACGACTCTCAATATTGGTTTAAAATTCAACAGATCGATCGATAAACCTTTCATTGAAGAAGAAAATTATGAACGAGTTATGGCTGAATGGGCGTGAGTTTATATACTTTCAAGTCATCATTGAGAGCACTTCCGATCACTTGTGTAAATAATACTAAAATACGTATTCAATAAATTTATTAAATATATAGTATGAATAGATGATCCTTCATTTTTTTTCAATCAACGCAGTTTCAGCTTTCTTATCACGTTTACTCACCGACGTATTCCCGTAAATGTAATATCGCATTGGTTTATTGGCCCATTCAGGTCCAGCTCTTTCAATCCCAATTCTGGGGCACTTAACAATTTTGATGTCTTCATTCGTTGAATCTGTATCGTTTTCTACCCACATACCTTTCCATGTTACTATCGAATATTTACAATGCTCTCTCTCAATTTGGAAAGCCATACATAGTTTCGATGGTCCATTGGATATTTCATGATTTTTCAATGCTTTAACATTTTTGGGTGGATTTTTCGATTTCGATTTCGAAAGTCGATGAGATATCATTTGATTGATACCTTCAATTGGCTCCAATGCTCTTAGAAGGACTGCCGCACCTTCGCCTAGAACCCAGAAACGAATCTATTGTGACAGAAAATCGACATTTTGTGCGATGAAGACATAAAAAAAAGGAACACGTTGAATTTATTACATAAACTCGATTTTCGCAAGATATATTTCGATTGGTGATACAGGAATTTCCCAACACATAAAACCGTGAAAATCTCTGAGGCGCTTGATTCTGTGGTGTACAATCGTCAACTCTTGGCACAGCGACAATACATATTGGGGATTGATCTGGATTACGTTCAATCCACAAAGAATTGGATACATCTACATTTTCTCCACCGAAAGTCTCTTCGTCAATGACAAAAGCTGCGCATATTTTCGAGGGAGTATTGCATAGTTCATGGGGTTTAATAGATTTGGCAGACGAGGTCATGTGAGTTTTTTCTGCGTTCGCAATTTCACGAGTTTGTATCATCAATTCAATGTACTCCAAATTAGTCAAAGGTTCAATACTTCGGATTAATACATAATCGTTTGTATCTACATATTCACAAAATTTGGGTTGCAACAATGTTATTATTAGTATTTGGTCTTCATTCCTTTATGATAGGAATAAAAAACTCACCCTGACATGTTATATTGACGCAGCAATACATCCCATAGGTCATATAAACGTAAATTGTCCCGGATGGCAAATAAATTGGTAGAGTGCGAGGCGTTAATTTATATTGATAAGTTAGAGAAGCTTTATCAACTCCAGCTAAATAACTCTCTGTTTCTACAATTTTTCCTTTCAATACGGTTCCATTCTCCAGTTTTCTCACCAATATCTTTCCTGTTAGTGACAATTTCATTATTTTTATTATTACATATAATTATATATTAATATTTTGAGTTTCATATGAATTCAACTCGAATACCCAGTAAATTTTGTGCTAACTCTTCACATGGAACGTTGAAAAAACTGTATTTGAGTCGATTGATACTCAACATCTTTTCTAAAGATGTTGCTGGTGGATCATCAAGCTGTTTTAACTCCTTCTTCATCATTTCTAAATCGACTTTTGTACGTACGATTTTTTTCTTTTGTTCTGTAGTCGTTTCTTCAATTTCTACAGCAGCAATCGGCATGCTTGATTGTTGTTTACTGTTGAGTTCATCATTGAGGTCTTTCACTTGACGATGTAAATAAACCCGTTTCATTGTTGCAATCTTCGAGACTTGTTTGCCTTATCAGAAGTTATAATTTATTTATGTGTTTTATGATATGAATTATCTATTGATATCGTATATTTTCGACGAATGAATAAAATTCATGGTATTTATAATCATTGGCATTTCAGAATGTCCCGTTGAATGGAAATATATACAATGAAGTTCGTTCCAGACAGTTATTTTCAAATTTCAGTGTAGCCAAGATAGGAAAAAAAAAAACGGTATAGATAATCACGTAATCTTCTGTTGATCAGATAATTCTTTCGTCATATGTTTTGGTCATGGTCTTTTTAGTAATGTCAATTAATATACATGAATAACAAATGATATTTTTTTCATTTTGTAACATTGATGTATTTTGCGTCGAAACATCTTGCAGAAATTAAATACTTACTTATCCTTTGTAACGTCGACGAAGATTTATATGTGGACGTCAATACATGAGCTTTGAGTATGTTGAATGCCATGTATGAAATTTCTATGTATCAGGTTTCAATAAAATCCTGATAAATATCTGGAAAAAGGTTCGCCACAATTTTTTTTATGCTCTTGATATATATAAGGAGAAAAATTATCGTTATAATAAATGAATTATGAAAACAATTGATGCAGTATTCATTCAAGATGTATGAACAGTATCGATGAACAATTATCGAGAATTTAAATCAATTATGCGACATGTTCAAGCGTGAGAAGAGATATCAAGTTTTTTTTTTGTAATCTCAGAAGTCTAAACAGGATCCGATCAATAATTCTATTATTGATAGAATTATTAATATGACAAAGAACCTTTTCTTGAGTTACTCGTGGTATTCATATATAGAAAGAAGCTGAATCATGATTGGTTGATATGAGCACGGGTTTATTTGAGAATGATCAAAGTAGTCGCTTGACAATGATAAAATAGCAAAATTCAAAATCGACATTGGATGTCCAAGAATATGAATTAATATTGGCAGCTTTTCTCTGTTAGTCAAATATAAATATAAAATGTTACAACCAGTAACACCATTTAATTTCATATGGAGTATTCTTGACTCGTGATATGAAATCATTAAATTATTGTAATAAGTGGAATTGTTATTCAAAAATGAATTTATATACATAATTTCATCGTGATTGGAGCTAAAGCCTGAAAGGTGCCATGCCAAATAGTCCGCAAAGAACATAATTCGGTATGAAAAACTCGTCGATATTCGACAAGCTCCTTTCCATTTTGCTGTCACGTCTGAGAGCTGTCTTTTATCAAAAGCTTTTCCACAACTATTGAATCTGACAATACAATGTACGGATGAGAATGGACAAAGAAAAAAGGAATCGTGGCACAAAGGCAAAATTCTCGAATAAAGAGGGCCGGACAAACGACATCAATTGTCGTTGCAAAAATTAGGGGGTTCTCTCATTGGCGATATAAATGTATATGAGGAACGCAGGTCCATCCGAATCCCAGTTTATTATTCTTCAGTGTTGGCAGCGCAACTTTATCATCAAGTATTATAATTTATTCAAGAACACGTTTTCGTTGTTTATGCGTCATTCAAATAAGTATTTTATTTCCAGGTTGGCAGTTTTCTA
Organism: Zele albiditarsus; assembly: GCA_958496275.1. Taxonomy (NCBI): domain Eukaryota; kingdom Metazoa; phylum Arthropoda; class Insecta; order Hymenoptera; family Braconidae; genus Zele; species Zele albiditarsus. Next base: position 6,765,426 of record OY292411.1, read on the forward strand.
CTAATGCGTGACTTGATACTCTGGCATCATGAATATTGCACCATACGTAAGAATATTGTGATAGGTTGTTTGAGTCGCGTGAGGACGGCATAGGGAGGTGGGAAGCAGGTGCATAAAGCGGCGGGTTGAAGTAGTTTGCGTGTTGCTACAATAAGGCAGAGTTCAGTTTTATATACGCAAAAGAAAGGAAATGAAGGGGCAATATTCAATAACTCTTTGATTTTGTTACATGACATGATAATAAGAAGGGACAACTTCGAAAGCGAACTTATTTATTTTTATTCCTTCTATTCACTTTATACTTTTTCCTTTTTTTTTCAACTTCCACCGTTTTCATATTCGTATAGTAATTATTTCCTATGGATGAACTTGTAAACTTGTGTCTGGAAAAATTTAGAGTGGTATACTGACATGAGAAACACTCACATCCATTTATAATACATCAAAGTGACTTGCGAAGTTTTCTCGATGCTGTTCAGTCAATTGACACGTCTGAAGTTTTGGCGAAACTTGAACACGGAAAGCATCTTCCCTCTCTTTTTTTTTCCGGCTTTCCTGTGGTGGCGCTATCGACCTGTCTCCATAATATCTATTTTACTTTTTTTCTCCATTTCCCCATTTTTTTGTATCTCCATCAGGGTTTTTCCTGTTGTTTCTGGTATCCACAAATATGTATAAGGTGTAGCGCTGAATGCCCCGAAAGCAAATATCCAAAAAACATATTTTTCATCCATGATGTCCATGAGCGGTTGGAATGTTTTTGTTACCGTGAATGCAATGAGTGCTGAACTACTGCTAAATAACATTGACGCTATAGTTTTCAAACTGGGTGGAAAAAGTTCACTTATTAGTGCATTTGGTACTGGTATAAGGCCATAGGTAATAGAAAAATTGAAGAGAAATAGAGAGAAGATTGGTAGCCAAGTCAGTGGTGCGGCTTCAAATCCAATTGACAGCAGATGAAAATGGCAACCGAGAAGTATCAATGCCAATGATGTGCCAAGACTTGAGGCAATTAATAATGATCTTCGGCCGAATCTATCCACGAAAATAGCCGCACTTGAACCAGCAATAACAGTGCACAAACTCAGTGCAGTTACAACAGTACTTGGGGTGATATTCGCCTCGCTCTTAATCACAATTATTTCGGAATAGTAACTTATTGTATTGTGACCACCGAAATATAGAAATATATTGAGCATAAACATCATAGTAAGATTACGAAGGTTTTTCGGTGTAGTAAAATCATGCCATTTTGTTGAAAAACTCACATTGGTACTGCCAATGAAGTCTTTTAATTCTTGAATTTCCTTGTATACATCCGCTTCACGTGTGAACCACTTGAGAGATAATTCAGCACGTTCCATATTACCGTTGAGCACATGATGATACGGTGATTCTGGTATGAAGTAGATGAGCACAATGAAGAGTACGATGATCGTTAGACTGACATACCCAAATTGATCCATTGGCAGATATGGTCCAATTGCCGTTCCAATAAATGCACCAACTGACGCCGCATTTGTGTTCAAGAATATCTGAGAATGTTATTTAGTAACGAAACGTTTCGCAAATTTTTATTTATTATGATGTTATGATGTTATGATCATCTCTATTGTTTTACTTTTGTTATTAATCAGGTTTTTGGAAGTAATTATACAAGACTTTCCGGGAGATTATTTTTACCAAGGAACCACGAATTGATGGATCAGCTATTTCACCAAGAAATAGCGATAGAGTTGTCCATATCATAGCTGAGCCAACGCCACAGGAAAATCTAGCAATGTAGAGCCACGTTACTGTTTTTGATGTAATGTTGGATACCCAGCCGAATACAAGCGGCAACATGGCCACGATCAGAGTCTTTCTCCTGCCAATAACACCTGTTAAGAAATTAATATGATATTATAATTATTTTTTAAAATTTTTCCCTCAATGATTTATGAATATATTTTCATTTTACCTTGAGTGATTGCTCCAATTATTGCACCACCAAATCTACCTAACGGTAGCAATGATGCAACCCATGATGCTTCATGGTTAGTGAGCTTCAATGGTGTATCAGCATGTGGTGATGTGAGCTGCGCTAGATAGGGCGATGTCCATCCGTTTGAAAGACCAGCCGTAAGTACAGCGAGACAAACTTTCCCAAAATTTAATCATTCAAATGATCAGTTATTAAATTTCATATCTATGAAACTTTTTTTTTCTACCGTTTAAGTATTCCAAATAATTTACCAGTAAAACCTGTGAACCACTGTGGCCATAGAGTTTTTTTAGTAGCAGTCATCATTCATACGAGGATGGAGTCGAAAACGGAATATCTATGGCTCGAAAAAATAGTAACAGCTACGAATTAATAAATGTACGTGTTACTAGCACGAGACAAACCGATACTGCTATTCGACTGTACTAGCAGCGAATAAAGATGTCAGTCAGTTTAACATGTTCAAGTTGGAAGTTAGATGTTGGATTGAATGGATTTTCATTAGTAAGATAAGGCATTACGTATTTATGGCTGTGTATCTATTCAGATTCTGTGATATTTCATCATCATCTGATGATTTTCACGATAATATTTGAAGATAAATTATTTTTACAGGATAATGAGTTATCTTATCATTGTCGAGCATGTGAGAGTTGTCTACACATCTTTCCTCAGCACGTGGTATTTATTCAAATTTCTGTATTTTATGCAATTGTTGCACTTTAAATATTTATTTTTTTATTACTCATCGTAAACTGGTTTTAGTTTTTTTCGGGACGGGAACGTGCTCCGCAAGATTAAATCATTAACAAATAATTGCTCATTTTGCTCTTACTGTTCATTATTCTTTTGTTTGTGTCGAGATTATATATGACAGTATGACATCTATCATATTTATTAATTAATTCACATCGTTGAAAGTAATTCAAAAAATTACGAATACAGACGTGAATTAATAATTTACAAGGTTAAAATGACATAATGTCAGTGACCGAGTCAATAAAATTTCCCAGTCATCCATTGAATGTAGCCGAAGATAAAATTGAACAGACACTTAATCGTATTCGTGGTGAAACCAGGTGAGTCTTGCATTATATTATTTCATTCGGTCATGCTACAAAGGCGTGCAATAAGTCGAAATCATACGAATGAATAAAAAATACAACGCTGAAATGAGATGAGAAAACCTCTCAAAACTCATGTATATGCGTATAGTTCAATTAGAGTTCTACGTCAAACTAACGAGAGCTTTTTCATATCGGTTATAATAGCAATGGACCTTTCCGAAAGACCTTCCACTCATCCAATTCTGCAAGTCAAGTTGACGACAAGTTATCACAAAGTGATGAATTTTCTGTGTTACAAAATGACAATGGATCTGTTGAAAGCTCAGGTATTTCTAGATAACAGAGAGTAAGAAGATACAATTTAATATTTTTGTTCGCGTGTAATATATTTATTAATTAAAATTGTGAATTTGCAGATTGCCACGTAGTTGATGAAGTGTCATCAAAGTCATTGACCACCGATTCAGCAACAACATTATCAAGTGACAAGAGTAAAGAGTCAATGAGCCATGAATCAAAATGGTTGCGTGAACATCTTGGAAGACCGTTAATATTGGGATTGCGTGAAATTATTGTCAAACAACCACGAGACCCGTTAGATTATTTAGCCCATTCGTTATTGAATTACCGAAGTTCTCAGGTGATGTCAAAGCATCGACGTCAGGAGCTGACGTTGCGCAGGAGCCAGCTGCAACGTTTAGAGAGTGAGGTGAGTGGGTTTGGGATGGGGAGTTGGCCTTCCAATAACACTACCTCTCTCTCTCTCTCTCTCTCACTGTCTCCCTGCCACTCTCCACCCGTACTATTCCTTCTCCACCCACTTCCATCCCATTTTACCCTCTCTTCATCTCGTTCAGATCTCATCTGTTCAAAGTTATAGTGCCGTCGTTGAGAATATGAAATTAAATTATCGTCAGTTATGTATCGTTTCCAGAAAATTTTGGCGAAGCAGGCCAAGGACGAATGTGAATATCAGATGGAGAATGATGATGAGGGCGGTGGATTGGACGACGGAAATTTCAAAAACTATAACATGACACAAATAGCATGACGTCAATGACGAATGAGGTCGGGTTGAGTTTTTTTCTCTCACGCAATAGATTCGCCACTTCTTTTTTTCTCAAACAAATTGTTTCATGTGTTTATACATCTCCATGTAGGGCTTTATTTCACCCCTTGACTATCATGGACTTGATTCACCATCAATGTCTATGAAATTATTGACAAAGGAAAATATTATGATGTTTTATTGGTCATTTGACAAATATGTAGCTTGATTTTCTACCATAATCTATATAAAAACAACAGTATATAAATATTTGCCTTGTGGCCATTAGATTACGCCGTTGTTGCTGATGGTATCACGAGGTGAAGAAGCTATGATCATAATCTCAATCCTCCAAGGGCTTTAGCTGCAAATCAGAAGGACGTATTAATAATACTTTGAAAACTAAATATTCAATCAAAATAAGTATGGCCTCCAGAGTGTTTATATATCATCCATACATAATATTTTTATTCTCGTTAGTGATACCTAAGTGAAATTTGTGTGAATCATGTGCGGCAGCGATTCTCTGATAAAAAGATCTGAAAATGTAGTGCGGGGGGGGGGGGGGGGGGGGGTCACAATTGTTTTTATTGTGGGCATGAACATGTTTGAAAAGAAATATTTTTAATTCATAAATATTATTTTCAATGTGGAGACCATTTTTCGTAATTGAATCGAGAGTAAATTTCTTTCCGAATTTGAGTGTGAATTTTAAATATGCCGTTTCGGGCTGAAATATGGAAAATGGGACCAATTACAGTTTTCTCGTGTTATATGTTGGGCGGAGAAATTTTTACAATCTATCGTTTGAACCTTATATTCGATCTCACATAATCCACGATTTCAAATATTTACGCATACAATTCAAAAACTTCGTGATAACTGTTGAATGCTGCAAAGTACGATTGAATCTATTGTGAACGTGCGAATAACTGGCGCTATAAGAAATATTGAACGAGTAACCGCTCAGAATAGTGTCTAATTGTCAAATACGCAAGGAAAAAAAAATTATTTGTTATATGGCGATGGGAATATTACAGTAAATAGTAGTAATTAAATGTCAATATGAACAGAGAATATAGCAAAAGTAGATTGTAGACCGGGACTTCTCCCGCATTGTAAAAGTGGTATTTATGTTAACTGTGAATACGTAAATAAAACTTGGAATAGAAACTTTAGATCAAAGTGAAATTGGTCCGCAAAATTGACAGCCAATAAGACACTCGTGGAAGCGACATCAATATGAATCTCAAAGTTCTGATGTTCGCGTCATTTCCACTTTAATTAAGTTTGCATATATGCAATAGTGAAAGGTGATCTCTTTCCAAATTCCGGTAATGTTTGTAGGTATAATTTCGTTCAAGCAGCCTGTCTGGTTCGACTCTCTCAAATAGAATACTGCATCTGTTTCAATTGAACTTCGATATTTCCCACATAGATTGCTGATTGTAATTCTCTTCTGTGTCTAACGATCGAAATGACATTTTGGAGAGATTCGTCGTATTTTAATACCGTGCGTCGACCAACCTCCTATTCAATCCCCAAACCCACCTCCATATATCCCCCGTGGTGAAATATTACATTCGTGAATTTTCGCGCGACCTCGTGCTCTCTCGTCACCGAGTGTGACGGTTCTCATGCAGGGGTTGTGCTCAGTGTACTTCGCGCAGTCGCTGAATGAGCTTTACACGGGGGTCGTTCAACAGTCTCGTGTCGAAGAATTGTGTGATCCCACCCCCCAGCAACTGGATTATTTCACCACATAAAACAAAAACTTAAAAAAGAGACGTAACATTGAACATGTACACAAGATTAAATATGTGTAACGTTTGTAATTTCAAATTCAATAAATGATATAGAAGAATGAATAGTGATTAATGTTTGTGGTTAAAATAAAAGTGCGATATGATGACGGAGGTCATGACAATATTGACGCCAGGCGCCAACCCTCCAGTGTACGTATACCACGATAGGGTGACAGAAAGCTCGAACGCCAGATGTCGCACCGTACGTCACGGTCCACCCTTGCTACTGGGGATGCTTTTGAGTTGTCAACGAGTTGTTGTTTCCATCGTGATTTTCACGGCTCAAATGGTTGCCACGGGACCCCGCATATTTTAAATTATCACATTAACAATAGTGTATATAATTTTCTCATTTCAAAAAATAATAATTAAGCTCTGGTTTTTCATAAAAGTGCCATACATTGTTTTGCTACATATTATTTCATGGATTTTGAGACGAACAAATGTTATTGTGAATCTAACGGTTGTGAGCAAAGCTGAGTAAGTGAGCGAGAGTGAGATGGTGAGAGAGAGAGAGAGAGAGAGAGAAATGAAAAAAAAAGAGTCACCGAAAAAAGTTATTGTTAGAGTGAGTGTTGTTGTTGAATAATCACACCGATATTTGTGTGTTTATTTTTGTATATTTCACGGTATGAATTCTGAATTGTTAATGGTGAAAAGAAACATTTAATGAAATTGATTGAAAGGTGTTTCGGTGCGAATAGGGGATGATAAGAAACACGGGGGAGTGTCGGCCACCATTTTGACTGTGCGGAGGTTATTCGTTCGAACGGATAATCTTTGTTCCAGTTTATTATTACGGATTATTGTACGAGTATTTATCAGAATAATTATATTCAATGGATTGGAACGTATGTGATTTGTTTGCATACAATGACATAGAATTAATGTGTAATTTATTTTCAATTAAATTGTTGATGAGGATTTTTATATGATGGATGAGAATATTTTGGAGAGTGGCATTTGGTGATGGACCGTGTGAGAATTTTCATAGTGGATAATTTTTGTTTCCCTTCATGTCGGTAATTGTTTGTGATGCGGGGGCTGTGGTGGTCAGCTGGTGATTTGCGCAGGGCGTGAAAGAAACAAATGTATTTTTGGTATTTTATCAACAAATGTCAATCAATCACCAGACACTTTGATAATGACGATGTGAAACAATTAAAAATGATGTATTAATTGAATTTAGTGACAACAGCTGTATTGATTCGCACATATATAATAATGGATAATATTGTTGAATAATTAATAATTATTTACGCATCAATTGGATATGATTAAAAAATATTATGTAAAGATTGAGAAAAATTTGTTTGAATATCTATTTTGTTTTTTGTTTTTTTTTTTTTGTTCATTTGAATGAAGTTCCCCTCGTGCAAATTTTCCAGCTTATACCATGAAAGGCAGAGAGCCCTTGGTCACGCAATCAAATTCAATCTTCATCGTTGTGAGAGAACAATAGCAATTCACAATAGAGAATATGAGAGAAAATTTCAAAAGTAAAACTATTGATTTTTCATTGTTGCGTGCCTCAAGCTTTCATCTTTCACTCTATTCTTATAATTCTCACAACTGTACGATTCCCTCCTTTATCTCCGTATGAATGACATACTTTTTGGTTTGTTCATTATTATAATTATTATTCATTGTATCTGAATTTATTTTGCAACTTTTATGTATGTGTATCGCATCTAAACCTGTCTCTCTCTCTCTCTCTCTCCCCCTCCTCTGTACTGTCTCTCTAACTTGAAACAAAGTCGAATTAAATTTGTTGCCAAATGTAACATTTAATTCCAAAGAGTACAGTGTAACTAGGCCAATAATTGTAAAGTGCGATTGTAATATACATATGGAGTATTGACAAAAGTGACAATGGCAACACAACGGTGAAACTTTGATGGCAATTTGTCGAGAACTGAAAATAGTTTGGAGAATTGAATAATGAAGTTCAAGTGACTCAGCGACGTGTGTCAGTAGTTTTAGGTGGATTGGTTTTATCGTTTATTTTTCAAATTAAAAAAAAAGAAAAAAGAAGGATAGAAAAAAAGGGGAAAGTGAAATTTGATTGTGAGTGATGTTATTATTATTTTTTTTTTCAAAGCCAAATTGTAGGATTATTGTGTTGTTGTGGTAAAACATCAGTCATTCGTCGTCATGATCATCAACGGTGAGTGTAATCTTTTTCATATTTGAAATAATGTTTTGCGGTTGAAATTTCATTCAAATTAAAATAATGCAAAAGAAAGTGAAATCCGTACGACAATGATCATAATTAAATGATGATGATATGAATATACGAACTTAATCTTTGTTGTTCAAGTTTTTGATAAAAGTTATCAAGCAACGTGACTAATAACTATGGGTAAATAGATCAGATTCGTGTGGTGTTGTGTAGAATTGTGTCTATATGTATATGTATACTGAAAAGTTTCATACGAAATCATCGAACGTCGAGTAGCGTTGGCCATGTTCCAATGAATGTTTCATCCACCATCCCCGATTGCTCTTTATATACGGACTCGCATCGTTATTCGAATTCGAACATATATAAATACACGAGTATTTGCCCTTTATGTTCTGTACACACATACACACAAACACATACACATCGTCCTTCCTCTTTCTCCACATCTCTCGCTCTCTTTGCCTATATCTTTTCGTTGCGGCACGTACGAAACGAAGTTATTGGAAATGCAAATTGAAACTTTAACGCGGAAACCTCCTGAACGAGAAAACGGGGTAAAGCCAGTTGAAAATATTTATACGTTTTGATATTGAGATTGATTTACTTTTTCTATACTTTTCATGTCATTTCTCTGTATCTGAAGCTTTTGAATATATATATTTTCAATTACATTACTTCAATAGTCTTTTCATTCTTTCACATGAGAGTTTATATGAAAAAATGTCATCAACAACTTGGCTAAAAATAGCTTCTCTGAATTTTAGATTAACTATGAAATGTGGACATAGAGTATATAAACAGTTTATTTGAGAGTATATATAATTAGATTTATTCGTAGATTTCAGATCTCCATTGGGTATTTAATAATTTATAAAATGCGCTTGGATGTTATTTTTTTTTTAATGTCCAAAAGTTCATTTGAGTATCATCAACAATTTATTAAGCAGTGACAGTTGTGGATATTTGATTTATTAATGGAATGTAAATACCGGTGATATAAAATGTCAATTGAAAGTTTTTTATGACTATTAAATGTTTTCGGTGAATGTTTTTATTGATAATATAACCGGTCACATTTCGAAAGTTTTAATGATTGTTTATTGCTAAATAAATTTATTCTGAAAATATTTGAATATTGATAATGGAATAGAAAATTTGGCAAAAAGAATAGAAGAAAATTGTTACTATTTCGAACAAACAAACAAGCTAATGAAGATGAACGTTGTTGATCTCGGTAAACTCGTTTCCAAATCCATCTTCGGATTAGAATCGCGCAGCACTATCCCACTCGGTTCGTTACAATATCTAGCTTCACCCATAGCATATCACTCTTCTCTATATATCCTTTTCCCCCTATCCATGATTTATTTCCACAGCATCGCATTCAATTTTGCGCGAACATCCATGACGCATTGCCGTCGCTTGGCCACTACTGGTCCGAGTATAGCAACGTGCAGCAGCATCGTATGGGGGTTACGCTCCCTCTGGGCGCCTGCATACTATCTCTCTCTCTCTCTCGTCTACTGCATGAGCAAAAAAAAATTTGAAATATGTGAGTGTGACATCTCGCGATGTGAAGGGATAAAGGACCCCACACACACCATCACTTTTGCGTTGACGCTCTCGCGTATTTGTATTGAATTGTGAGACATATATATAAAAGAAAAAAAAAGAAAAAAAAATGGGGATGGATGAGTAAAGTAGGTTGGATATGTGTGCGAGACAAACTCTATAATAAATATTGATATTCCATTGTGATCTATGTTCCACATGCAATACTACACCTTTTCACTTCACATATGTACATCTATTTTGAAACGAGACAAAAATTTGTTTGAAAGTCTCGGAAATTTCGAATTCTCATATATTTTTCTATATTTTTTTTTTTCTAAGTTAACGCGATGCAAACAAGTTTTTGGCCCATATTCATGAATTATTTGCATTTTTATTCTCACGGGAAGATAAAAAAAATATCCCAGCCATGAAAAAAAAAAAAAAATGCATTTTTATTATTCTTTCGAATTTTTATATTTTAATGAAAAACAATCTCTATGGATTCTCCTATTTTGTATTTGTTACTATAATTTTGGAACAAAAACAAAAAGAAAAAAATAGTTCTCATGTAATTCAATATTTTTTCATTCATAGTTATCATACTTTTCGCATTTTTGCATTCATTTTCTTCACATAATTCTAATAAAAAGATCACCGGGGATGATCATAAGTTAAAAATAACTTAAATTAAATTCCACGATCCGAACATTAACATAGATTTTTCTCAATTATAAATTTACTCAGAGTGAAACGTGCAAATATTATTATTTTATAAATATGAAAACAAAAAACTTATAATTATATTCTATTGCAACATTTACGGGAAACGAAAAGAAAAAAAAAAAAAATGACCAATTCATAAATACTCAGCACTTTCACAATTTGATAGTTGAAAAGGACGAGTTATTTCTCAGCATGCATTTTTAACGACTCTTCACCACGCGAGAATTGAGCCGCTCACTCACGACGAATAAGAAGCGGGTGGTGTGTGCACATTGGGGAGTAGGCACACACACACATATATATCTATATACATATTAAGGAGTCGAGTGCAGACGTCGTGAGGAACCATTGCAAAAGCACATTCGTGGAGGATATGTCGCGGACGGTTTTCATTTTGAGTACATATATATATATAGAATATGATTATCCAAGCAGTTGGGCATGTAGGTTATATCATTTTCAAGGAGGCACATGTTATCTCTCACGTATAATTTACAATATATATACATATATACATATATATATATATATTATTACAATTACATAATTAAAATTATTCCTCATGGGCCCATGTCATCAAAGAATGTTTTGATATAATTTACATTTCAATGATGAGAGAAAGATTTTATTTTAATGGTAAATGTCGAATTGTTACTGCTCACAACAAAATGGATTGAATATTTTAGACTGAAGTCTTGAAGTTCCATTTGAATTCATGAAATAATGAAAATAGAAACACTTCCCACAAACTTCGGCGTATCAAGAAAAAAAAAAAAAATGGGAAAAAGTGACAGCCTCTCCTTCACGGCACTTGATACTTTAATTTAAAAGTTGTCGAAGCTATTGGTAGATATAGTTGCTATTATCATATTATTCTAGGTCGATTCCATATTCAGAAATGTGTTAAAAAAATATCAAGCATGAAGCATGGAAACCACTTTTATGTGAATTGCATCAGTTACCTGTCACAGCGGTGTCGTTGCAATCCAAATGAATAACGTTGGATATACTTGAATACGTCATCGATGATGTAGCATGGTGATCTTTGAGACGTATAATATCTTGTTCATAGTAAATATATTGCAATATACCAATGTTTATGGCTGATTGAAGCTATGGTAATAGGTGTAGATGTTTTGTGAAATCCCAAAAAAATGAATGAAGACCTTTTTCAGAAAGACTGATGCTATCAAAATATCAAAGCATAGCTACGTACTGTTTCACTAAAATTTGGCATACACTCTGAAAAAAAAATGGACTTTGCAGGGATGATGTGAATGAAGAAGCTTGCCCTCTTTGCTACATGTTATTGCATTGAATAATTTTATAAAAATGTTCTCTGTATTGGTTCTCTGTAGTGAAATCCAAAATGTCGTATAATTGAGAAATGACTTGCAATTGTAAGCCGGATGATGTTACGATTAATATGTACTTTGTATAATCTGGTAGGGTGATTGAGTGTAATATATCGGCTATTATGGTGATCCAATGATAATTTGATTGACTAACATTCGAATAGCCTTGTGAATAATGCACTTGAATGGTGTTGGATAACGTGTTATAGTTGTTTCAAATTTAACTCTGGGACAATATATTCTTCCTAAAACTCATCATATTCCATATTTCAATCAAAGTTTGTTATTGGTATAACTTGGAGATCCTGTGGGAATTTACGGTAAATTATTGGCACAAGCAATGTCATATAAATGTGTGGATGTGAGAAAATGTATAATGTATCATGTCTTTTTTTTTTCTTCAGTTGATACAAAGTTGAAAATTTTATGTTAAAGTTTGGTGAAAGGATGAATGATCCAGAGAGAACTTGATGAAATCCAATAACCTTTAGCTTCGTTGGATTTTTTTATTTTAGTTTGAATTGAACACTTATTTATAAGAAATAACTTGTTTACATTCATTCCTAAAATAAAACTGATATTTCACCACATAGTTTTTGAGATAGTTACGATTGAAATTCAACATAATTACACGAGATAGGAGTAATGGCTGCAATGGCACATTCGAATTATATGAATTATCAATTGCGACAGACGTTAGCTACTTGAGCCATCGGAAAAAACAAAATACTATCAGACTATATATCAGTATTTTAAACAGCAGTGGTAATAATTGCAAACAGCTGTTACATACGGTTTTTGAGAAATAAAATATATACAAATCAGTCGCTGGTATCATCCTTGTTTAGACATTCTTCCTTCTCTCCTTGTTTCTGTCAATACAGAGAGCAACGTGGCGACTTCCTGACGCGCCTGATTTGGACGTTTTACTACAACAAACTTTTTTTCCAATTCAACCATATATATATTTCATAGAATAACAATGTAAATGTGGAAAAATATTGAAAAAAGAATTATATTGTCCGGAACGAAAGAGTTCTTTTGTTATTTGGAAAAAAGTATTCAAGTGTATAATCGACTAATTAAATAAATTTCGTCTACTATCATTTTCATAAATTATTATTAATTGTAACATTTAATAACTTATGATTACAATATCAATACATTGGACAATGCCATTTCTTCCTAAATTTTTATAAAGTGAGACTTCTGTATCAACTACCAGATATCTATATAATAGAATTTATTCTTATTTCGGACTCGTCAATTAATCCTTCAATCGAGAATACATTTTTCCTTATTGTGATATTTTTTTTCTAGTTGAAAATCCAGTTCTTTTGTCATGTTAAATTTTTTTTGGAATTACTATTTTTCGCAGTAAAAATCCGACTGATTTTCATGAATTGGAAAAATCTAATAATTGTGTAATATTGTGAATCGATATGCAATATAATCGATATGTATATTTTATAGATAGTGTAAATATTCATGAAGGTAATTAACAACTCAAGCTGTTGATGCGACTTTAATAAACTTGTACGTGTAAAAGTACAATAACATTCAACAGCCTTTCATAAATTGGTAATTTCTGAATTGATACATGAACTATAAACGGACATGTAAAAAGAAACAGAAAATTATAAATCGATATCTAATTTACTGTGTATCCATAATTTGAACATAATGTAATCTATTCATGAAGGTCGGTAATGATTGAATCAATGATGACGTCTTAAAAGACATATATATGTGGCAATCATAAACATTCAACTGTTATAATTTTAGGTTTGATATATGCCAAATTCATCAATTAAAAACTTTTCTCATAAATTTTGTATTGAATTTCAACAAAGAAGAATTCATAATCATAGAAATGTAAATTCCTGATTTAAAAATTATGCCAACACTTGAAACAGCAATGAATTTTATTTCCAATCTCAGTATCAAATAAAACATTGTTAGATTTTTCAACATTTTGAATTTGTGTTTTATTTCAATATAATTATAACACAGAAAGTATCCAATTGAACTATTAATTTTTCATGAAAAAGAAGGGACGAGCGTGAGAAAAAAGAATAATAAAGGCATTTGATAATTATGCATTAAAAAAGAATTTTTATTCTTGACTGATGAATATCATGTTCGAAAATACAATTAATGTCAACTGAAAAATACATTTTTTTGTAAAAATGAATAGATGTTATTGTAGCATGAAAACTTTCATAAAATTGTCATGTGAAGAATTAGCCAAAACTTTTAGTTGCGGGTATCACAATGCAATTTGGTCGTTCCGTATATCTTAATCAAGTGAAAGACACGGAAAGGGAGACAGAACTGTTGCAATTACATTGAGGACATCAAGTGGTGGAGAGTATCCGTAGTGGACTTTGCATGGCATCGAAATTGTGTAAACAACGACAATGCTTCGTTAGTTGAATGTTTATTCAAACATTAATCATTTAGGAAAGCTTGTCTACATCTCTATTACTATTATTGTGAATTCTTGACAAATATCCTACACTTATGCCATGCCACACGAGGAAATTAATGGAGTGTGCAGAAAAGGAAAATAATAAAATAGAATGAAGTAATAGAATAATATGTGTGGAACTGTATAGTTTTGATAAAAAAATAAACGAATGAATTCTATTCTAACAGAGAATCCGAAGGTCTTTCACCATCTGACTCGTTATATCCACACGTCCGTCATCCTAGAAAACCACCATTACGTTAGCTCTGTTGTGGTTCTAGGTATCCCCATACTGTATTTCACTTTATTATCCGATTCAACTACATAGGACTTTACTATCCCAAGGTTTCATCTCAGTCTTAGGGCCTCTAACAATTTTTCCCCTCTATTCTTCTTTATTATTATTTTGTTTCTCTCGTATACCTCTAATACTTTCGACTCGTGTGACTATTTTTTCTTTATCCTGTCGTCTGGTGCTCTAAGATATATATATATATTTTTTTCATCTCTTTCTCTTTTTTTTCCATCCCCTTCTAATTTTCTCTTATTCTCCAGAGAGTTTGTCAGTCGTGGAACCGGATTAGATGACACCTCGTGTCGTTCTACATTCACTTCAGCCCGTTCTTCTTTTACTGTATTTTTCTCGTTTTATACTCATTCCTTTTTTCTCTTTCTTTCTTTTTGTTTATTCTCCGTTGTTCCACACCAACGCAGAACTTGACATTCCTCTTATTTTTATTCTATCTTGTATTCTTCCACTCGAATATTATAATGTGTACGTGGTGAAAATGGACTTTTTAATAAACTCTCTTGTATTTTATCAGATTTTTCATGATGCTCGGTAGAAGAACAAGGAAACAATTGAATGCATCATATTCCCATTCTTTTTTTTTTTTTTCCTACAAGTATTTCATCGATATTATTCACGCGTCGACAGCATGAATATTCGTTCATACAGATACGTGCTTTTTTTTTCAAAATTCTATCAAGCATTGTTACGTGACAGCAGTGGAATTGCCTGTGATTCGCAAATAAATTCTACAGTTCGCTTTCTGCTCCAGCAATTTTGAATATGCTCGTCGAAGTATTTATTCAGTAATCTCGCTGTGGATTGTCCGTAAAGCCATATACCCAAGAACAAAGGGGTTTTAATTAACGGAAAAAAAAAAATTATATATTTTTATGACTCCGAATGTTAATTAAAAATTTTTTCATTTTTCCTCACCACTTATATTCATATCTTGTTGATATTTTTGTTTTATTCATGGCTCATGTGATAATACAAATATTTCTAGAATCAAGAATAGGGATTCGGACTATTCGAAATAGAAGTTGGGAATTAAAATTGTATTGGTGTTTGTGAAATTCAATAAAATATACAAAGAAGATTGAGATGGTAACACAAAGGTATATAGACATGTAGTTTCACGACACCATGTGCATGCGGTTAAGTCGCAGTACAGTTTGTTGGTATATAGATTTGCCTATTGTATATACATATATATTTGGGACTATTTGGCTTTCGGAATTTGTACCACTATTCGTATCTAGACTATAATGAACTTCAAAGCCATAACAAGTACTGGTACAATCCTCTATATCAGGCTAGAAACTTTAACCACTGTACAAATTAATGATTGGCCTCCTTTTCTACTGAATCCGATGTGCACATATATGCCTTCATACAATTGTTTTGAATTTATGTATACTCTACATTTCTTACTTTATATAATATTGTGATAGAACCAGAATCACAATCATTGACAATCTGAATGTGTGACTTGTGCCAAACTTTCGTTTCTATTATTGTATACAATTATGAAAAGAGGATGGAAAAAAAGTATTGATCGTGGGAATAACCGTGAATGAAGTCATTGTGAAATCGAGAGTCAGAAAATTCTATTGGCGATTCCAGACGTTATATTGCATGGGTTTTCACCGTCTACAAAAGCGACTAATAAAACCGAGTTTACAGAGAGGAAATCTTCTATACGTTGGTTATTGAATAAAAATTCACTCAATTTGAGCACCGATCGACTGCAAAATGTAAAAGACCCAGGAATAACAATATATAATATTGCTTTTAGAGCTGAAAATGACGAAGAAATTTGTTTCATCAAAATATGTAAAGGAGTTTACGTTGGCAATTGATTCCTGTTTTGGACAAACAAAGTACTTCGTGTTTCATACGATTTGTTCGCAATTTTATTGACAATTATGGAGAACCTATTATGGGGCAAGAATTAAGTGGAAAGCGTCATTACCATACTCGAATAATTTTGTTCTCATGATAATCGTTCTTCAGGGTTATATAAATATTGAACATAATCACGAAAGTGTATCAGCTCGTTATGTTCCACACGAACCACGAAATAAGGAAGGGCGTGTCTTCGCCCAAATTTGATATCTTTTCATGAATTAATTGAATAATTGAAATCTTAATGTGGCTTAATAACTGTCCTTGGAAAATAGTTCGATTAAATTCAAAATTGTTTGTTTGCTCTGATTGTTTAGAATTAGGTTGTTATGGTCTTCAATTTTTATTGAGTTATAGTGGTTCTTTATTACCATATTTGAATGATGATGGTCACTAGTTTGACAATTATCATGAAATAAGCTGAACCATTTGAGAATTATCTTTTAAAATTCATTCACAATCACGTGAAATTCAAATTCTCGTGCTGGAACTGAGTTTGTATGCGATTTCTCAGTATCAAAATGGCTCACTTGAAGTCATCGTGAAATTATATAGAGTCAAACGGTCGATTAATTTGTTCCTGTTTCAAAAGCAAGATTTTTATGATCTAAGGGTGATTTTTATCGTGCTATAAAAAAAAATATGTAAAAAAAAACTGACGAACGAAATTTAAACACGGGGAAGATAGGCAAATGAGGCGTGCAGACTTTTCAGATAAAAAAAATGATACTGTTGGGAACAACATATAGATACATCTGCAAAGTTTCAACCCCTTTTACCACGCCGCTCTTTTCAAATAAATCATTTTCAATGATAAAATCGCAGTAAATCAACACTCAAAGGTTAGTAGTTGAGTCGACTCTGCAATTGCGCGATACTTCTCAATTAGTTGTTGAATAATTATGTAGATAATATATGGAAACCAAATCAATGTGCTGCACCACATTTCTGGCAACACCACTTTACTTTTGAGTCGTGTAGGAATCTCCTTAACTATGCTTCCATATATTTTCAGTAAGGCAAAAACAATGGTGAAATGTAATTTCGATAATGCTCATTTGTCGTTGGAACCATAGTGTTTTTTCGCTATCTGCACATCAACCATGTGAAAGTTGTCTGTCAATAACCATTAAAAATAAATTTATTATTATTTTTGTTCAGCTTTTGATAGTGAAGTGATAAATAGTACATGTTCATTTTAGCTGAGACAATGAATATAGTTTCTTATATTTTTTAAAGTCGTGAGAAAATAATTCAAAATTGTTTAATACGGCAAGATGGATGGTGGCGCCGCGAGTTAATGACACTATGATGTTCCATTTAATTTAATAAGAAGTGTCTTCTGTCTGTTAGCTCAACGATAAAGCAGTTGATAAAGAATTAAAAAGTTACGGCAAGATTGGAGTTGAAGTCTTGGGACAAGATATTGTCTTTCAAGATTTTATTGATGAAAATATAAATCTAAATATAGATGTATCACAAATATTCAAGTCATTCAGACATTAACGATACCCATAGTTCTGGAAAAAAATTTCAAAAAGATAATTTCTAGTGAACAAAAGTCATATATCACAAAGTGTGAGAAAACTATCGAGATAATTCTGGTCAGTATCTTCAACTGATGAGAATCTTCAGAACAGCATATATTTTTATTTCGTTTCAAACTACTGCAAATATATAGAAATATATTTGATAACTCCATTAAAGTGCAGTCAATCAATTTATCTAGTGAAAGATTCTCACGAATTTTCTATTCTCTGAAAGAGGATGATCTAAACCTCTCGAACTTTTAGATCCATATTGACTTGATTGACAATATCGTCGGCTGATTTCACTTCGACCTGAAACTATTAATCCAAATTTATGTCACATACTAATGATAATTGTGAATACATTCGAGACGTGAGCGGAGTTCAGTCATCTTAAGAATGGCTTTTTAAATTAGAATACTTTATCAAGTTGAACATGAGCTTGACTAATGTACTGACATTTCAAAAATGTTTAAATTATCAAGTCTCATTTGAATTTTATTATTATTCAATGCATTCAATTCGTCGACTCAATTACAATACAATGTACATTATATGTCGTATGATATATTTTCATGTTCGATGGATAATAATATTCATCAATATTATTGTCACCAAATACAAAAATATATATTGTAATTGTTCATTTGAAAGTATGACAACCGTTCACATACCTTTTGGCCTATCAATTCATGTTGAAATACCGATTACAGCACATATACAAGAAGCCTTGTCACATCACTGAATACAACTCTGTTTGAGTTATTTCCATTCGTATATATGAGCATACCCCATGCTTTCATATACAAAATGCCAAATCCGCACTGTGTAGATGGCGGAATACTGTGGGAGAGAGGGAGGAAGTGAAAATAAAAAAAAAAAGGCTATTCTCACACTGGACGTGAAACTGATCGTGACACGTAACGGGAATGATGTTGGGTGATATATAAAATCGATTTGGTTGGCGCATTTTATATACCCTTGGGTATGTATGTGAATGTCTGTTGAAAAAAAAAAAATCCTTTCTCGTTCTGTCCCATTCAACTCTGATGTTTTTGTTTATCATGATTTTAGAGATGTTAATTATCATGGCAAAAAATGTGAAAAAAAAAATAAACTTTTTATTTCCTGTTGCTTTGTTTTATATCAGACTTCGATAGTTTTGTCTTGTGACATTGGAAATATGAATTATACTGACGAATTATTTTACAAAATTCTTGTTTCAATGTCCAAAATGATGTTTCTTGTGGATTCATGTTCACCAGGTTCCATCAAAACCCAGTGATATACTGGAACATTGTAGGTTCTTAATTTGTTATTGAGAGACTGTTTCCTTTTTTTATTTTTCATCATCCTTATGAAATATAAAAACTGTTACACTCTTATTTTCATAGAAAATTGTGAGAATTCATAACATGTTCGACATTTGGAGGAGGATAAGAACGAAGAATTGCTGGAATTTCTTAAATATTAAGTGTTTCAGCGAGAGCGTATTTGGACAGCCATTAAGTTGTTGACCATGATTTCAAATAGGTATATCATCTTGTTACATTTGGATGAAATTCGGTTCCAATTTCCATGAATAATAAATTCCAATGCTCAATTACTACCTCATCAGCAGCAGATACTGCAGGGATAATTTCCAACTCTTGTTCTTTGGATAACAGCAGAGAAGTATATACATGTGTATGAGTAGAAGAGACAAGAGTATAATATGTGAGATGAGAAATTAAGGAATGAAAATGTGTAGCTCACTCGACAGCAGATGTGTGGAAACTCTCTTGTGGCCTTCTATATGTGTCCATATATATATATTTATACGCGGTAGAAACTCATTTAGCTCGTATGAGTAAGCTGTAACGTGGTCTCGTTAGCCTTATGTCATCAACGTGCGTCACGTAATGTAATTCGATTGTATTCTACGAGCTCGTGAACATATATAACCTTCCCAACGCCATTGTTATCCGCTTCATTATCATGAGTTAATTGATAATTCGATGCCAATCAGGAAGTCGCTGGCTACTATTATCGTGCATGAATATATGGCGTCTACTGACATACATTTATGCACAATATAGGGAATATAAAATGTCCGTCTTTTTATATGTATCTATACAATTCACGTTCAATAATTCATACATATGCGAATGACTTGTGCTCCGCAATTATTCATCAACAATTTTCATATTCAAACTTTGAATACTGGATAAAAAGTTTTTTCAATAAAGAGAATAGTTTTTGCGTTGACTTGATTAAGATTTATTGAGTGAATGGGGGTGAGGGGATTTAGCGGAGGGTTGGAAGTGAAAAGGGGAAGATAATTAAGAGGGGATCGACGGGTTTGGGAAAATGGAAGCTGAGAGCTTGAGGGCTATATTGAGAGTTTATGGTTAGCACGAGCAGGATGATACACAAATGCCAATTTGCAGTGCGATTATTATGGAGATTCCGTTCAGTTTGAGTGCATATATATGTATATATTTACATCCGCCACCACTTGCCATTATGGAAAACTGCTGCTAGCCGAAAGGCGCTACAGTCATAATGCAGTTGGCCCTCACATATATGTATAGCAGTGTTTGTTGTTTTTGTATAATGCAGTATATTGAGCTTTTATTTAGCATAGTAATATATCTAAGTTATTTGAGGTTGAACGCCACTGTAAGTGGTCGGAAAATATCATTCTTTTATTATTATTTATTGTTAGACACGAATTTTTTGTAGCTATGTGGCTCAGAGAAGATTAAAGAAAAAAAAGAATCGATTTTTTTTTTTCAAACCTGCAACGTTTTATGAAGTTCCATGAAAAGTTGAACATTCAAAATATTTTTCGATATTGAGATTCCATATCCTCCATCATATATCTTGTATTTACGAGTCGTTCCCGGAGATTGCCATGTATCTCTGAAATTCCTGCAGTCACTCTCCAGAAATTGCGATTACATTTCTCATTGGATGTTACAAATGTTATTTCACCTTTTTTTTTCACTTTCCTTTCATTTTTCTGACTGTTCTCAACATTGTGTGGATGTATATATAAATGCATGCATATTTATGTGTGGCATAATGGTGTTTTCGGAGAATAGAGGAGAATGTAGCAGGATTCTCATTAGACGCGAATGGACAAATGGAAACGAACAAACGGTGTATACTCATAGCACACCCCCTCGAGTCCATGCGTAATTAACTCACTCGTGTTTGTTCTTGCCAAATGAAAGTGCGCGGGCGGGCTGAAAAGCTCTTGTAAAACTTTTATTTTTCCGTCGATGGGTTTGCATGCTTGGGTAATAATATCGTACTTCCGTTACTATTTATGAGGAAACTATGATCAAGGATTGCACAGTATTATGAGAAAAACTTTTTTTTATTTGCGCAAAATTTTTTTTTGATTCACATTTTATCTCCTTTTTCTGATAATATTTTTCTACAGCACTGCGGTTTATGGGACATTAGAGAGTATTACAAACCGTGTAATGCACGTCGCTGGGACCAGGGTGGGTTCTCGATCAATGCTTGGAAATCTCAGCTGAACGTTGGCGTTGCCCCTTGGGCTCACATAGAAACACGTTCTTCAACTTCCGTCTCTGGTGAACACAGAGTATTACTATATTGCTGTTATATAGTCTGTTAATTTGGATTCATTGTCCGTTTGGGGGAAAACTACATCCGGGTCGTGTATGGTATATGGGAGAAACTCTCAGTAAAGTGGGTTACACCAGATAGAATGACGTATTTCAATGATTTATATATAATCTAAACAAATACTATTAAATTATTATTAATTCGACAACTTCTGAAAAACTCATAGTCATCTACTTTTAATATTCATTTGTATCATAACCTCAAACTGTATGCATCAATTCTGGTACAGAAATTCGACATTATTCCAATCTGAATAAGATTGCTTTTCCCTCTGTGCAAATCGAAAATTTACATTGGGCAATTCGATAGAGCATAAATGAAAATGAATTGAAAGTAATAGAATGTTCCGAGCTGGCACGCATTCATTACAGTAGTTTCTCAGAATAAGTATTTATGTGATAGAATAATAGAAACAAGACGCGTAGGAAGGGAGAGTGTAAATAGGTTAGGTATGTGATATTAATTTTGAAGCAGTCCCATTAGCTAGTTGAGTGATGGAAATTTTTTAAGACTGAGAACACTACTGATGGATTGGCGTCACTATTTATATACGATGATTGAAATTAATAATAAAGATGGTTTCGCGGTAGTCCAATCTCAATTTCACAGTTAAAAATTCTCATGGGTTATGATAACAATGTGTTGCTGGGCGGGTATAGAGTGTTTACTGAATATGAAATGATCCCATTTTAATTTCATGCATTGCCCGAAATCAATATCAGTAGACTGTTGCAACTTAACCTACTTTTCTGGTCAGGCAACCACGGAGAGAAAAAAATTCAATGAATTTAATAATAGTAGGAAAACACAAGTATCATCGTTAGCAACTACACCATCACTACAATTATAATAAGTACGATATTTCATCGATAAGCACAGAAATCGAATCATTATTCAGTAATAAAAATAATTATAAAATGAATATTATAAAAAATATAATACCTCTGACTGTATGAATAATTTCAATTCGTGCTTTCAATTAAAACAGCAGCGGCTTGATAAAATGCGATACCGAAAACGAAAAAGTAACAGAAAGCGGTAGTATACGAATAGAAATTATTCAACGATTCAATTCATATAATGAGGAGTTTCATGTTTTTATTCGCATAAGTACGCTCGTATATTTCGCATAGGATTTTAATTTTCATCGAAATGTTGCCCGTCAGGTTGGTTGCATTTATTATTGTTGAATTTTCAAACGAGCATACAAAACGTTAATGCAAACACATAGCTATAACTGAGTAACACATATATGTAACGGAATTTAGCGAGACCCGGCTTTTACTCGTAAATACCTCAACTCCAGGGGCTTTTCCAACATGTTTCATGGGATTTTATCCGTGACCTAACTCGTGCCACCCTCCACACACTTCACCTCCACCGTGGATAGTCGAAGAGAGAGTTTACGAGTTTTTATATCCGACTTTACCGTCCACGATCTATTGGGTTAATGATGAAGATATATATCAGGGGATTCACGAAGGTAACTCGTGTTTATGGAGACTTTCAACCAATGCATTTCTGCTTTCTTCTTCTGACGTCACGAACACATACATACGTTTTTGAAATGCTTTATATGAAGAAAAACATGGGGTAGTATCTCATGTGAAAATTATTCCCCAAGGAAAACAGAAAGAAAAAAATAATAAAGAAAATCGGACGGAAGTTCCTGATTCGATTGGCAGATTCAATTGCCAGTATTACCTAATGCAATTTGCTCAGTCTATTTGTTTCTCTTCGCTTGAAGCTTCGCCCGTACCGCCCACAATTCAATTTCTTATTATATATATGTATCGGCCTATACCACCCTTGAGTATATCTTGAAAATTGATATGAAATGACGGGGAAAATAATTTTTACTGTATTACTCCCTCTCATTTTATTTCACTGTGATGATTCAAAGCACAATATTACGAAGTTACCTATTATACTGTTATTGCCATTATTGTTATTACACCCATCGAACACCTCCTTTGCAGGGGCTATTTTGGTTTAGTTACTATTTGAATGAGCGATTCTTGAAGAATCATTCGTTTTCTAATAATAAAACAACTCATAATTTCAAACTTCTTTCGCAGTGTTTTTGAACGTTCGTGAAGTACACGAAATTATAATCAAGACATTTTTCGTTCGGTGATATACATCGCTATGCAGAGATGGCGCTTTGAAGAAAAAAAGTACTTTTGCGGTGCAAATGAGTTCAACCCCCTGGAATCATCTGAATTAAAAAAATCTAAATTATTCGGTATGAATAAAGTTTGCATACTTTGTGAAATTATATTGTCATGTCAATTATTGAACAAGTATATTTTTCACGATAATTTTTCGCATGTTAAAATTTATTAGTGTTTTCGAAAAAAATATAATTTTGGTGAGGACACATGCCGACTGCAAAAGTAATTCCCATTTTCGGAGCTATCATTTTCACCACGATTCATACCATCAAAGAAACAATGTTTCAATTATAATTTTGTAAACTTCATAAATGTTCAAACACAGCAGTAAAGAAATTCGAAACTACAAGGTATTGTATAATCTATAAAGAAAGAGGTTTAGAAAGAACTGTTTATTTATGTAGTGTCTAGACGACAATGACCCCTCAACTGAACTCATTCATCAATATCCAATATATTATTCATCAAAGAACCACTCAACGTCTTGAAGTATTATTCAGAGAGTTTTCAAAGTATGGATTATTTGGCAAGTGAAAAGTTGATTAATAAGTTTGTATTGATAAAATTTATATATATATATATATGTGGATTAAGTAAAAAAATTGAAAGATGTCTGACAGGATAACAGGGAGTGCGGTTAGACGCTTCGCAGCGGATGCGACGTAACCTACTCAAAAGTAATTTCTCGGTGGTAGCAAGGTCGTGTACCTTTCCCTTCCTTGTCTGACGCGTCGCGCGTTCACCACCGCTTTCTTGCAAGACGAAGATTAATGGTGAAAGTAGAGCACGCGCGGGATACTTCGAGTGAAGAACGAGAGAAAGGGTGCAACGAGTAGAAGAAATAGGTGAGAGTGTGTCGCGTACAAAAACTCTACAAAGACTATTGTTCAGGTCCACCAACATTACAACATTGGAATGTGATGTTAAATTCGTTTTCCTTTATCTTTTACCAGGTTTTTCCTCCCCCATTTTCATTTTATCACTTTTTTCTCTCTTTCCTCTTCCCACTTCTCATCTCCTACCAACCAATGTAATTGCATTCTACATTCTCTCTCGAATTCCATTTGCCTTTAAGGAAGAGCCTGCAAAATTTGCTTTCGTGCAATACCCGGTTCCAATTTGCCGTCTGTAGTTTACGTAATGTGCCCTTTTTTTTCCCCCTATTTTTCTATTCTCGATATACATACAGTGTTCTAAAAACTCCACAGGGGTTGGAAACAAAAATAAAAAATATAATAATGAAACAATTTTAACATTGTTTTGAGGACAAAGTTTTTCGCGTGTAATCGAGGGTTGTAGATGATTCTTTGTTCTTAAAGTATGGTTCTATCTATCTATCTATTTATCTATCTCTTTCCTGCTCTTTCGTTTTCCCGTTTTTATTCTTTCACTCCCCGTTGCCCTCATTAATGTACCCGTGGGTGCATAATGTCTCAGTTTACCAAGTAGTAGCGATGGCTGCTCTGATAAAAGTTACGTCACTTAATGTGGAAAGACGGTGAGCAAAATAACTTTTTATTCTCCACCATTTTTATGTTATCCCGTCGTTAGGTTTTTCCAAGTAAAAGACTGACAGAGAGTATTTTGCTATGGCGATGAAAGTAGTTGAAGGTTATCCGATATAAGAGGAGAGCTTTGGGTCGTTTCCTATCTATGCTAACGCTGGATTTAGCAATCGGACATATTACTATTCAACTAACTATATATATATATATTTTATTTCTGTGGTGGAAGAGTTTTCCAAGTTTTATATCGTTGGATTTTTTTTTCCACCATGTTGAGATTTATATTATTCGGATTTTGGTCAAGTATCGAAAGTGCATCAAAAGAAAAATCAAAGAGCTGAAGTTCGGTTAATACCACATGAATATCTAGATTTGAAATTTTCAAATAGATGGCAGAGTAGATATCTACTAACCACATTTTAAAAAAATACTGACATTATAGTGAAATTTTCTTATTCTCATCTTACTTATGTCACAATTGCTGAATATATTCTATAAAACAAATTATTATAACTTTCAATTTTCTCCTCATACCAAATGAATGTGGGAATAACTGTATTCATATCATTTTTACATGGAAGAATTTCACTGTATTCCAAAAAGTTTTTTGCATTTAATCAGTGTTTATCTACTATCTTTCGATCTTAGTTCCAATTCACTGTTCATTTTTTTCGCGCACCCCTATCGTTGTTGTCAATTAGAAAATTTGGAAAAACTCCGTTACAGATTGAAAAAATGTAGGTTGAGAAAATCAGTAAGAACGTGTCGTTAAATATTTTTCATTAAAACTTTCTCAGAGTAATTCTCTTGTTTTTTTTTTTTTTTCGTGCTTCTTTTATTACACCGTCAAGTTGAGATATGGGCACTCTGGATATGAACCCTTCGCATAGTGGAGCACTCTCCATGTTTTGCTGTTCAATTATATGAGTTATTTTGACGATGATATATCTTACAGTCCTCACGCACAAGTCCAAAGTGATCACGCATCTGTTATGATTCTACATATAGGTGAATGCTACAATTATCACGCAAACCCTATTAACCTGTCTGTCAGAAATTTAATGGAGGTGAAATAATCAGAACACGTCGATACCTTTGTTTTTGTGTTCAGCATGAAGGAAGTGACTCATAGTTTTGCAAAATTACTGATCGATTTTATTTATATGAAACAAGCTATTCGACGATTGATAAAATTGATGAAATAAGATTGCAACGAATATTGATGTGTTGACTAGAATCGAACTACAAAGTGTGAAATTCTTTCAAGCACAGTATTTCATATGGTATTTTTGATATTGAATTTATTTTCAGAATGTTGGGTATGCTGAAACCTAGGAAGGAAACGCCAGGGATTCAAGGTGGTGATCGTGACGATCTGGAAATATTGAACAGTCAAGTTGAGAAAACTGAACCGGAAAAACGGTTGATCGCTGTGAGTGGTAACGGCAGCGACCTAAAATACGTCAGCCACGTCGCTATTGTGCGGCTTGACAGCCGGTAAATACCGAAACGGAAGGAGTTACTTCCTTGCTTCAGTCAGCGACTAGCAACCCTTGCGTTTGGCATCGTCGACGAACAGCAGAACAGGTGAGAGTTTCAGCAAGTTATTAATACAGTATTATTTTCAATTTCACAATTTTACTAAACTATTTTCGCCCTTCATTTTCTCATTCCGGATTGTTATATATAAAAAATAAAAACACGTCCCTTGTCATAACGTCAATTAAAATTTCAGTACAAATTGATCAGAACTAATCTCTGATTCAGTCTAAGGGATGGTCTTCAGTAAAAAATGTTTACCCGAGTGAAGTAGTTCATCCTCGCAATTATTTCATTCGTTTATTTAATTCGGTAAGATGGACGTCGGTGATGTTGCAATTATGTGTGAAATATTATTGAAATGCAAAGATTATTATTTTATGTGGCTGTAATTGTGATTTTCTAGATCCAATTGCCCCTGAGATATATTGTCATAGAATGAGAATGTATGGAATCGATTCGATCGCAGTTGATTTAATTAGATTTCATTTAATGTGATGAAACCCCATCACATTCAATAAAATAAGGTCAGACCGAACTCAATGTTGGATTGTTTTTCAAGTTAGATGCAAAGACACAACTACATCGCGGTCATATCTGGCCAGATCCGGTTGTTCTGTTGTTGGTATTGATTCCAGACCAACCCTTGCAATCTCGTCTCTATTATCCTTATAATTCAGTTATTATTTATTTGGTATTATGTTTCTGATCACTCCCGCGATTAAATTCTCGTTCGGAAGTTCTCAATTTTCAACGTGTTTCGAATTATTCGCAAATTTTCTAATTCAATCGCGATTATTCTGTGATATTTTGAGAATTCTTTTAATCAGTGTTTGTTATTGAAATGAATGAAAAATATTATGTTGAAATGTTCGCTGAATACTAATTACATATAAGTGATAAATGCATGTCAGTACACTGAAGAAAAAGTTTAAAAAAACAATTGAAAAAGCAGTAAATTATAGAGTTTTCAAAAGTATTATGTCGTCTTGACGGGATTTGCAGGAGTTTGCGCTGTAGAGTGAGGGTAGTTTCTGTCAGAGACACAAAGAATGAGGATGAAGTGGAGGTTATGCTGAGATCGTGCTAGATTATACATTAAACGCAGCGTCTTAATGAAATTTGCTCTCAGGAATTACAAACTATCCACCTTTGCGTCTTGCATCTTGCTCAACCAACCCCCTTCACTTCTCTTAACGTCACCTCTGCTATTTGCACATTTCCTTTTTTTTTTGTTTTCATTTTGTAAAGTAAAAAACAATTTTCTCTGACGAAGTGTAAAGATTTTCGCCGGAAGCAAACTGGTGGATTTTATCAAAGAAGCCTTCGGGTATAAACTCGACATGACAACTCGTGAATCAAAGGGGTGCAATGGAGAAAGACGGGGCGAAACACAGTAGTTGAAGCAGATAAAGTTTTGCTGGAAAACACTTTACATAAATGCAACGGATGAGTCCATCCAAGTCACTTCATGACGTAAAATAAAATCGTTAAAATGACGAGCAAAGCCGCACGTTTATTTGTTCAATTTTACCTCCGGCATGGCATCAGATTTGACAATTGATGCACGTGAAGCAGCTGCAGACATTTCCTCAAAGTTAAGAATGCACGTAACCACAACTTTCGCTATCGATCACTGACACAAATTGTTATATACACACATAATCATTTATTTTTCTTCTGCTTCCGCTCTCACTTTTTTATATAGTTCAGTTAGAATTTCTTCACAGCATGATTCGCACCGTTCCATTCAATTTTTTATATTTGTTCTTTTTCTTTTTCAAACATCGTTCACGTCAACTAATTACAATTTTTTTCTCTCGAGCTACGAAGTAAACGAACACAATTGGAAATTTTATTATTTCATGAATTCACTTCGTTAAACGAGTGTATATACAATGCGACGCAATAATTGTGAATTCTCTTTTTCTTCCTAACAAATATTGATAGAAATGGGTATATAGTAGAGAAATGATTCACAATGACAATTAGTTTTTTTGAAAAAGTTAGAATTTATTCAAAGGCAATTATTTTGTTAGTAATGGTTTCATCATGGGATTTAATATTGAATAATAGGTATACTTGACTTTGAGATTATTTGAGTAATTCATTTACTTTCGTGTATTATTCACAATGTCCTCTTAATTGAGAGTTTAGGACCAATATTAGTAGCGCAAAAGCATTTCAAAAGCTCAAGCGCTTCAATGTTATACCTATATCACTCAATGTCTGTGAATTCTCTCTTGCTCGTCTCATTTTCGTGCTACGGGCAAGCTTGGAAGATTGAGTGAGGGGTAGAATTTAAATACACAGCAATTAGGAAGGTAATCGAGAGTTGCGGGGGTAGTATCAAATGAAGCGGTGTGCACACGAAATTGACTATAAGTATAAAACTTCTGTCAGTTTTGAAATCCTATGTCAATCCCACCGAAAGTTCTCCGACTATAGATGAATTGAAATTATAGTGAGGAAAACTTTTATACGAGATTTTATGATGTGAAAAAAAAACGGAAAAACTCGACTTAATTCACAAAAATTCTTCGTTCGTGTTAAATGAATTTCTATCTGAGATAATCCTATTGTAATATGGAAGGTTGAAAATATATTATGGTTTCTGAAATGATGTTCTACAAACTAATGTTCGATTGAAAAATATATATAAGAATTGCTTTATAAAGATTTTCACAGTAAAAATTCAGTCCAAACGATTTTTCTCAGTTCTTTGGCTAGAGTAAGGCGCGTTACTTTTTGGTGTTAATTTTCTGATATTCATCTTTAACATTTATGTTCAAGATTCATGACAAAAGCCGTGAGATCATCCGCGAAAAAATTGCAACAATGTCAATAATATAATACAAATTATCAAATAGAGATTAGCAGATTCCTATTGATTTCAAAGAGATTTCTGGATGATTTAACTGGTTTTATTAGTTTGTGAATTAGAATATCAAAATGTTAGCGATGATTATCTAAAGATGACGATTGTGAATTTAACGATTGAAAAACTATATGATGAATTAACTAGACCACAAACCAATATTTCTCATTTATATGGTGTTCACAATTGCTAATACTTGTAACATCCCAGTTTCAGTTGGTTTTAGACAAAAACGTCGATAGAATTAGCTTATTAGTGCCTTCAGTTTGATTTCACATGATTGCATGAGATGAGCAAATGATTTTGTTTCTATTCTGAAACCTAACTTCGCTAGTCAATCTAGCAGCGATGAAATTCCAGATTTTCACTGGCTTCAAAATGATCTAACGACACGTTAGTCAAGTCATATCACGATTAAGTTGCTGTTTGATCAAATTCGTCTCATATGTTTCTTTATTGAAAGCGTTCAAAATTTGTGGACCCTGACAATATTAGTCGAACTTCACGTCATCACTTCTACTTTGAACGTTTATCATTATTAAGTTGATGGTGGAGTAATGATAAAGAACATATATTCTTGGATTTATTGACATGTCAAATCAATACTACTTTTACACACAGAGTCGTATCGATATGCGACCCTAGTCTGAGAGTTTCCCGTACAAAAATGTATCCTTTTGTTTAATTAAACCTCTTTCCAATTTCATTCTTGACATTATCCATAGTATTTAGAAAATCAAGGTAACTGACCGTCTTTATTTGAAGGTACTGAATGTGAGCTTAAAAATGCCTTTTTCTTTCTAGATACACCGTTATGAAGGAAAATATTCAAGCGAAAATGATAAAAGCAAAAAATACCAACTTGCTCTGTTTCATTTCAATCGTAGTTTGGAATAGAAATCGACATTTCATGCAATAAAATGAACTACTTCTCGAGATGTCGTGTCAACCGTTTTCACATAATGTGTTTTGAGAAAACAGCAATTGAAGTTTCGATATGGTATTTGGTCCTGCGTGATCTTCTTCACCAGTGGCACCATATTTATATAATTTTTTCAATATCAACATGAAATTCAACAAATATTTTTTCGAACGCAGCTATCTCAACACAGATTCAAGAACAAATTCAATCTTTTTTCGAAAATTTACCTTCGGCTTTTCCCTTCAACTGGCTGAAATGGAAATTTGTACGGTGGAGTGTAAACTTTTCTTGACCTAGAATATAAAATACGTAATTTGTTAATGAGTGAGCGTAAAATATATTTCGTGGATATAAAAAAGAATATGTTTGTAGTTACATGATCGGCTATAAACAATGAAATACCTTTCCTGTCTCATTTGATCGGGTGCTCATTATACACTCACGAAGTACGGTCATGTGTGATAGAACAATATTATAAGTCTCTTATTTCTTGATATTCTGAAACAAAAAGTGTTTTATCGATACAATGACGGTATAGCAGTGAAAGTTTCCAAGGGGGTTATTGCAAAAATTTCACAAATTCCTAGTTCCTTTCTCCACACCCTTTTCCTTTATTGCACTCCACCAACATTCATTTCACAAGGAATATAGGTATATGGAAGAGCATACAGAGTGTGGTGTTGTGTACGTGCATCTCGCGTTTCTGGCTGAGCATATTTGGGTCAAATTAATTTGCTTGAAGCATGGAAATAGGTACCCACTGCGAATGCATATACACTCTCTTCCTTTCTCGTACTCGCTTATATTCATCTACCATGTTAATAACGGTGGAGAGAATAAGCAACGAAATAGGGTGGCTATATGTGTATAAAAATAACTTCAAGTTTCAACTCCAGAATAATTCACAGAGAAAACCTTTACGAAAATAGTACTATTAGCCAGATATAATTATTATCGTTTTAATTTCCACACTCATTCTCAGTTTATATTTGAAAAGAAAAAAAAAAAGTATGAACTTAGTTACAGAGTTTTCAGGATGCTCGCGGTGAAACTAAACTTCTGTTGACCCTATATGGCATTCCCATTTTGCTGACGAAGACTGCTGACCATCTGTAGATGACACATAGATTAATGGAATTCATTTAGTGGTTCGGAAAATAATGGCCAAAGCACGTTCAACTTAAACACATTTATTATCTCCAATATTTGGTAGATCAATTGATTAAATTTTTTATTATAGATATAAATTATATACGTAGATATAAATGTGTATATCGCGACAATTGGTACCAATTTGTGTCTACATATGATCAATTGATATCATTACAATCCCATAATTGACGATTATTGTCTGATTCAATTTCCATGAGGAATTGATAAGTTCCATTGAATAATACAATTATTTGAGGTCGAAAGTTAGAAGATTATGGTTTTTTTGTATGTAGTACATGTTATTGAAGAAGGTAGCATGTGATGTTAGACTGCGAATATGAACTAAGAATGCGATATTCCAATGGTTATGTTACTCGAAGCACGTAAAAGGCAGAGTAAGTTTTGAATAGTTTTTTTTAAACTTCTGAAACAAAACAACAGTATTAGTATAATAAAATATAAATTCTTGTGTGCATCGTAAAAAATAATGATACTAATTGCGATTATTAGACAATAGGTTCACGAGCACATACTTTAAGGGAACGCGTGCTCCCTGGTGATCATTAAGGCTAATGACCACTAGGAATATCTGTTACATGGCATTAGTTATGTTTCGACGACTTCGTAAACATCGTAACATACATTTAAAATTGGTTCATAAAAATAATTGGTTAAAAAAGAAAGCTATGTACAAACCACCCAAACAGTTATAGGTTATGTATTATCGTTGATTTGTATCTGACTTGTGATAATATTTTTCATGACACTTTCATGTCGTATATAACTTCATTATAATTGCTTGATATAAATGTCATCTCAATTTGAATTTAATTTTGAAATATGGTGTCGTCAATTGCCTGAGTGCAATATGTATGACAGTGAAGTAACACGATCAATTGGTCCTGATTGAACTTTTCTCTTTCGTTCGTCTTTTCGGTATGCGAAAAAGGATAAAGAGATTTCTTTTTACTGATCACACGTTCACTTCATCGTGGTAGGTAGAGCCGCTCATCCTGTAATCCCATCGACCTGCTCGCCTCTTCATGCGATTACGTTCAAGTCACAACGTGAATCTAAATCGTTGCTTCTCTCTATCTTCCTTCTCTCACTTGCATTTGCCTCTTTCTATTTTTTTTTTTTTTTTTCTCATCTAAGTAAGGTCGATCCAGCACATACGACCATTTTGACATTCTCGTCGATGAAAATGAGGAAAAACGAAGGTATATGAGTTGGAAATACGGATAGTATATATATACAGCTATTCACTGAGAGAATTTCTTGGACTATTTTATGTCATTTCACCAAGCGTTATCTCTGCCACTGAAGTCCTCTCTTAGCTCTATACGAAATACCATGGAAAACGTCGATTGTCTAAACGACCAGACTATACGAACGTAGAAGCCCGTAAAATCTGTCGTATCGCTGGTAGAAATTTTTTTTTCTCCTTTCTATCATAATGTTTCATTCTTTTTTCTTTTTATAACCTTTTGCATTTGACTCGTGATTCCAAACACTAAAATCTATTGGTGCTCATTTCATTAACATTAATAGATGGATAGTTACGTGAAACTTGAAATATGCAATGGCCGTTCATGTGAATTGAAATGCGCTGCAATATAATCGAATGTATAAATTTGATGGGCTACACATTCCATATGAATAATTGAACATCATTTTGGAAATTGGTATATTATCAAGACACAATGCACGCAATGCATATGTCGATGATCATATGACAATAATGACTGTACAATATTTCGGTTATTACAGTTATTACGACAATTATTGATCGTTAACATAAATAAATGATGCAATTAAATTGGATTAATTAATTTCACTATTATCTTGTTCCGATCCCGCAGTAATATTTGAATATTAATTGAGTTATTCAATCTTAACGTAAAGCTGATAAGAAATACGTCAGTGCCATTAGTCGATAAATAATTTCCGTTTTGCCTATCGGCTGAACTGCTCTTGACATTATTAAGCAAATCGGCAACGATTACACTTACCGGATATGTTCAGCTATTTCTCAGCATCGAACTAACGTTTGCCGCACTTGCCAACTCGCTTTACCTTTCTCTCTGCTTCTCTTCCTCTCACACTCCACCTCGTTCATGTCACTGAGATCCTCGACAATGAGCAACGGGGTGGAGTCCTATCAGCTGTGAAGGAGGGCGGGTACGATCCACCCGCCATTATACGTTTCTAGCCATGGTAGTACAATCGCGACAGGGTTGTAGCTCGGTTAGAGCCATTGTAAACAGAACCATTTGTCAGTTAGAGACTGGCATGCCATCGTTCTGTGTATCCTCATCCTCTGCCATTTCCCTTCCAGTCAGGAGTTTTCTCGTCCTGGCTCAACCATCCACTTTCTCTCTCTCTCTCTGTCTTCCACCCTCTCTCACGCTGTCTCCCTTCACCCTTCGCGATACTCCTCTGCTACACTGACGTTGGTTATTCGCACTATCACAAAGACATTTCCGCCATTGGATAGTTTCCTATCTTCCTATACGACCACTCGTATATTTTGAACAATGCTACAAGATGGTATAACATGTAGTCTAGTAGAAACTTCCGTTTCCCCAGACACAGAATATCTCGCCTCGTTACAGTGAATCTTAACTGATGCAATGTCCCTACCAGAAATTTTGAGGATTCTTTATCGTAAGCATTGCCACAGGAGTTTTTAATAAGCCAAATTCTTTTTGTTTTTCGTTTTTGTTTTATCGTTTCAAGTTTTCATTAATTCCCATTCCTCTCACGGTCTAATTATAATTTAATAGTTAGTTTATTTGTTTCCATACGTAATAGTCTGACGTTTCATTGGTTCATCGAACAATAAAGGTTAGTCACGTTTTTGGGTCAAGTTACGTGACTGTAGGAGTATCCCGAAAGTAGGTGCTCGATAATTCTTCACCGGATTTCGCTCTTTGAAACTTCTTTTCGTGGCAGTAGACGTGGCACGTACATCGATTAGTGAAAACCTTCCCATAGTGCTATATCCGAGTTCACTTAACTCATGTCATGTTCCTTTTCTTTTCTTTCTTTCGTTTCATTTCCTCTCGTTGTATATAGGAAAGTAAACGATTCTTCAGGCTGAATATACGCATGCGAAATGTACTTATTGCATACGTTCGTTCTACTTGAATGGAGTTAATGAGACAGGGGAAAATTAATTTTGGTCGCTGCATTTATATTATTTTATTTATCTGTTTCTTTCTCATTTGGCTCGGCATTGTCATAGAAAGAATGAATGAGAAATAATAGAGGATATGTGAGGTATTGACACATGGTCGATTTATTATTTACCAATCATTTTACAGCAATTCTGCATCTCCGTTTTAGTTTCCTGTCCTTATATATGTTTCATTTATTTTTTACACTTTTTCCAAATATTATGAAAGGTGAATGAAAAATATAAATGTATGTACTATTCAAGAATGGTTGAACATCCTTTATATTAAACCAGAAAAAAATCATTGCAATTCGAAGTGATATGTTTCTGATAAAAATTGGAATGCATTCGCCGGAGAATCAGTTTTAAGTTTGGACGTTATTTCTTCAGGAAATTTTGAGACTTTAGAGTTAGGTAATTTTTTGCAGAGCTGCATCATCTCAAAGTTCGATTTAATAGAGCAAATTTTTTAACCAACTCTTCAAGCGTGCACGAGAATTAATTAACGTTGCCGAGGAATCGTCATGAGACTATTTGAAAAGTGAATTTCTTATTTTTTTTTTTTTTGTTAGATCACATGGAGAGGGCTGTGCATTTTTTGTTCGACAGCTTATTAACTATTGAAGCAAAATGTGTCTCAACTACTCCAACTGCATATAACAAGCGATCCAATCATTGTAAGACATTGTTACAAAAAGAAAAGGAAAGTTCGAAAAAACCTGTAAGAAAGCTAAGACTCTTTTCCTTCTCCATTCAGCCAGTTTCATAGCTCACAGTTGAACGCAAAATGGTTGGTAAAAATTGCACTTTTCCAACTTTGTTTTTGCAAGTTAATGGGGAATTTTGTAGAAAAAAGATTGAGAAGTAAAGCATAACTATTCATTTTTGAAACCGAGTGTCTGCCCGTTTTAATGTTCTGATAAAGAGTCTTGGAAAAGTTCGACACGATAAGTTTCTTAGTTTTGTTTTTTGGTTTTGATCATATTAGTATAATAATCAGCATAACTATTGCCAATGCTTTGCTACTCAATTGATATGGAAGACGGTAAAAACGAACGAGAATGCCACCATAATAAAATGTATCATTTGGATATGCAGTTCCCTAGCTTATTGTATTGATCAGTAAATTGTGTGATATAATTGGCAAGGAAACTTCTTTTTCCGGGGCAATGAAAAATTTAGGTTATGATCTTCTACTTTTGTAATTGGAAACTAAGATGGAAAAAGGGATATAGCTACTGTGAAGAAATATTTATCAGTTTGGAAATGAAAGAGTGATAATATGTCGATCTTCCACCATAAATTTATTTATCGATTATATCTCATTTAATTTTTTATTTAGATTTGACCACTCAACTCCGTTATAATCTAGAACAAATCTTAAATAACAAGTTACGTATATCATTCAGCAGAGTGTATCATTCAAGCATGTATGAACTCGAATGAAGATATTTTTTCTCATTAAAGTTGAATTCTATACGGTGAGAGTTTGTAAAAATCGAAATTTCATTTAAGCTTAGGTGAAAATTAGTAATTTCAAGAATATACTTATCAAATTCTGGGACGAGATTGAAAAGAATGACGGGGATGTATTATCATCTAATAATTTTTAATTCTAACTTTTCAAATTCGAATAAACGTTGATGAAAATTTCGTTGATGCGAGCAGAGAAAATATTGTTATAGAGATACTCGACAAAATTCACAGTATGAAGTAGGATAATCTGGTACAATATGTAAAGTCGGCCGTCCAGACTTTATTATTGAAATTAAATTATATTCTGTCAAATAATTATACATTTAGAAGAATAGACAAAAGAATACAACATACCGAGAGATCCGATCTATACTCATGACTTTATCTCGAATTGTAATGGCACTTAAGTGTCCCAAATTAGCCGACAGCACTCTCAAGTCATTGGAATTACATTTGTTTCTTAGAAATTGCAAGTTAAAAGTCAATAGAATGTCTAGCGAGGATAAAAATTGAAATTATATTCCGTTTTTATTTTTAAAATTCAGGAAAAAAAAAAAGATGTTGTTTTGCACGAGGTTGATGTGGTGTTGGTTCACAATATTGTTGAATATTTTTTAAATGAAATGAAGATATATTTCATTTCTATTGATCTCCTATCAATTTTTTTATCAAACCCAAAAATACGTGTATTGAATAAATATATAACCGAGATAGACAAAATTCAATTAGTTTTGTGAAGACAGGAGGCTGGAGAAGGAGAAAAAGAAAAATAAATCTCATTGCCAGTTGAGAGAACGATTGGGGAAGACGAGTCGTCCGTTGAGGCCCACCTATAGCCGATTTCTCAATGTTCGTTTATAGAGAAATGTGTATGTATATATAGATGGTGAATACGTCTGAGGATATATTGTATGGATGAGTATGTGTGTGTGTGTGTGTGTGTGTAGGAGGAAGATTCACGTTGAGGCATTGGCAAGACAACCAGACCCCTTCGGCCCGTCTGTTTTCAATGGATCGAATGAGTTTCGGGCCGTCGAACTTGACAAATTCGATGTTTTCGGGTGGTGTATGTCGAGCACAGATGCCAAATCAGCTCCGTCTATTGACATTACTCTCACCGTTTCTTTAACCCTGAAATTTCATTTATTTGATGCCACCATTCATCAATACTAATAATAATAATAATAATAATAAGTATCCATAAGATTGATTTGTTTTAGAACTGAATAGTTAGGATATCTAATTTTGAGTAATAGAAAGTAAAATTTTCATTTTCATACATGGATTTTACGGAGATTCATTTAATATTACAGTCAGAATTATACAGTTGTATTTTTGATTCTTGGAAAAATATAAATATATGAACAAAGGAGCTATTGTCATACTGTATAGGCGCTTGTGAATGCATAAAAATCCAAAGACAATTTGCAGAAATGGGTTGAAAGAATGGTAATGAACCTGAGACTTGTGATATGATGACATGAAATTTTGTTTTTGACAGTAAATATAATTTAATGGGCAGAATACTTTTGTTTTTTATCAAGTTTGGATTGTATAAAATTACTTTCACGAATGAACAAAATTGTTTCCAAACAGTTTGCAATGGAGGAGATTTTTCATGCATAAAAATACGCGCTCCCCTTCTGCTTCTTCCCTCACAAAGACGCACTACCCACCATCCCACACATTAAGAATACTAGAATAACATACATAATTGATGAGAAAATTTAACTGTGTGGCCATGAAAAATTTGTTTTCACGAAAAAGAGAGAGGTTAAATAATAATCATTTCAATGGGAAGAAATTAAAAATTACTATTGAAAATTGTTGGAGAGTTATAATGTTTCGAGAAATAACCATGAATTGGAGATTCAAAAAATCTCTGACAATTTAAGTTTTCCATATAATACATCCAAAATAAGTATTTATCTAAACTGCGAACGTGAATTCTGGTGTGAAATATTGAATAGAGTTCTGCTTCAACACCATTCATATCATTCCCGAGTGAGGAAGAATTGTGTAAGAAATTGACAATGTATTGTAATAGAGATTTTTGATTCAAAAATAATGATCGTACCTTCCGACAGTTACTAGTTGACAACAGGTCTCAATTACATATTGATACTGATACTATTATTCGACAATATCTTCGCAGTACACTATTTCGCGACATTTATATATCTGACAGTTGATAGTTTTAAACGAGGTGATTGGAGCATCATTGTATTGGGTTTTGTAATAGTTGACAGTCTGTTAAGGATGTCCTCCAGGCACTAAAGAGTGTGCCGAGGTCGGCGTCTTCGGAATTTGGACATGAAAAGAACTTCCGCAAGGACCTCCGGTTCCGGTTTGGCCGCGACACTTTCCGGACTGCCACTCTATGGGATTGGCTTTATCTCGCACATAGCAGTCTCGTGCGAGCTTTACTCTCAAGAGCTTTTCTCTTGACGGTTCACTGCGCATACTTTATTTCTAAATCTTTTCCGCAACAAAATTCATTTCTTGTCACATCCTAAATTTCATCTTGAGATAGTTTTGCAAAAGCACCAATCAAAAGTCAGTCTCCAAAAGTCATGAGTATATACTTGGATTTGTTTTCTTCTTCAATTAGAGTGAATGCGTTAGGTGAATTATATTACCAATTTATATCCTCAATTTTTTATTCATACTGTTTGTACAGTTCTAAAACTCTTTATATCAACATTAGAATGTTGAAATTGTTTATTTCCTCTGGTCATAATTGGAAATCATAGCTCTATCTCAGATTCAGTTGTCAAATCGAATTTACATAATCCATAATCTTCAATAAATATGCATCTAAATGTTATTATTGAAGGGGACAGCCCACTCTTGATAATCATATGCATATTTATGTTTATAACTTGAAACATGTTTTCACGTCTTAATAATCAATTTCTCTGCTCAGCATGGTCTTCATGACAAACTTTGTGCTTGATTGATATCAGAAATCATAATTCTATTACAGTTTAAATTCATTTGATGCCATGCAATGGACAATGACACTCTATGTAAACAAAAGTATATAAATATACGTATGTGGGAATTGTCATTTCTGGGTTGTTGATGATTTAAAGATCTCGGGAGAGTGAGAAGTACTCGTAATTATTCAATCTGACTTTCGAAAATAATGAATGAGGAATAATACGTTGTTCAGTAGTTAAATATTGCATGATGGAATTTATTCTACATTACTCATTGAGATGTAATGTAAAATAGAATTTATTGTTCGTAATTCATAAAGATATGATGTCTAATAAGAATAATGATTCATTTGTAACTTTGCGTTCAACTAGTTCGATACAAATATGAAAAAATTTCTTCAATTTTCTCTAATGTTGTTGGAACAAAATACCAATAAGGCCACTTTTACATTCATATCAATTTTCCCACCATCCTGGTGCTCTCTGAAGTAAATTCGTATATTATTATTCGATATGCTGATGATGGGGTGATACCCAAGAAAATACAAGCTTTCACAGTATTAGAATAATTCTAGTATCAACAATACAGACACACATATAACGGTCATGAAGAAAGTTGTACAACTGATTTTGAATAAACTGGTGTCATGGAGTGACCACTCTTGCGGAAATTATAAGTGCTGATGGATCTTCCGTCATGGAAAATGAATATATATATACATGAGAGGTTTAAAAAAATCAATTCTCGTATTTTTTCTCAACGTATTGAACTTTCTGCTGATTCATGTACATTCACTCAAAATATATGCCACTGATCGAACACATTGAAACAAATTTCAACAGTCACTTTGAAAATGTTCTTGTAGATTAGGAGAAGTCTATTGAAACTAAAGCATATAGAATAAGGATGAAAGTTAATTGTAATGCTGAAGTACTCACTATATTTCCGTAACATAGTTGATTTGTGGATTCACTTTTGTCAAGGCGTATCGAGAATAAATGTTACCGAGGAATAGAGATCAGGTTCATCGTCATCGTGATGCAGTGTGTTCATTCGTCAGTGTGAACTGTATACAATCTCTCTTCATTTACAGTTGAGAGAATGGAAACAATTCCCGTTGGCTACCAACAAATGGTTTTTGGGTATGTAGTGTCAATGGTTTGATTCACATAGCTGTCGATTGGACACATCTATTCCTCTCATGGATTCGACCTCTATACGATTTCGATATCACCACACATGGCATTTTTTCGATCAACATTTGGCAAAAGTTCCATATCGTTCTTTTTTCTCTTCTTTTTTTTTTGTTTTTTCAATCATTTTCATTTGCTTTAACGCAAAACCAGACATGTTTATCGATTTTTTATTTCATCACGAAGAATTGAATTGAATGGAATTTCGTGATGAAATTTGATTTCAAACAATTTCATTTAATTCATTATTCTGCTGACTGATATATATTTGGAGAAAAAAATTCAATCAATAGATACAGTGTAATACGAACTGTAAGTATTATTTTTAGTAGAGTAAATTTGGTGGTGGGGGGCGTACTGATGAGGTCGTCAACGGAGAAATCATGGAATTGATGCAGTTTCTGCAGTCAGTAATGAAACACTATTTTGATACTGTTCTAGCTCGAAGAATTTTATATTTAACGACATCATTATACATCGGATATTTCTTCCATCAATTTGAAAATAAATACTGCTCATTATTCCGTATCTCTATATACAAGAATATAATAAAATGAAAGTACACTGAATGATGGAAAGAAAATAATAAAATTATTTTCACCTACACAGTTTCACATTTTTCTAACCACTACAATTTGAATCATTATTTTTTTCCTATTGACAAATGTTAAAATTGATCTTTAATAATGATAGTTCAATGGAGGGTAAATGTCATCGTCGAAAATAAACGCAATATGTGCTCATCGGCATTAATTAACGACAATGAATATGGAAAATTAATGTATCCGATAGCTATCACGTATTCGAGCACTCAACCCGTGGCCACAGAGCCTCTGAGCACTGTCCTTTCCTATACTCTAGTTCATTAATTATTACACATGCTGGTCGCGGTCTCGAGAGATTTTACTATTTTTTATTGAATTCTAAATTCAATAAAGTCTTTGTATAAATGTTTTTGGTAATAGGGCGAAGGTTTAACGTATGAATTATTCGGGGAATATGTTTAAATATGCAATGAATGTCCAGCGTATCATGTAGAAATTTCGAAATTTTCAGTTCAGTCACTCTCAAGATAATGCTATACTCATATTAGACATAGATAGACAGATTGAAAACCGCGTTTCAACGCATTTCCAAGATATGACAAATTCATGAAAATTCAAATTTATAACTGGTTTTGTTTCAACATCATTGATAAAATAAAAGAAAAACATTGTATAATAATTTAATAGCCTTTTTACATCCCAAAAAATAATTCAGCTCATGTATTTGTCAACAATGTTATGCTTAACTCTGAAATATTTCCGGAATGTTATGGAGCTTATATGTATACATATATATTTTTCGCACAAGTTGACTATAAATGTCGCACATAAAAAATGAAATTATCCGGAAACATAAACGTATACACAAATGCGAATTCTCTGCGGCGTGTTTCTATACTCTTGCTCATACCATACACACATATATTTTCAGGATAAACCGAGAACGATGTCACCGATTTTAAAGAATTGTCGTAAAACCCCGACTGTCGTATATACGCGAGCAAGAATATTGCGGTAGAGTTAGCCAGATGGAAGGGAATGAGTATTGTCAAGCGAGCTTTCCTCTGTATAATGAAATATACGAGGTATCATCTGGACGCAAGTGCGCGAGAGCGGGGAAACAAGCAAGTGAGACACGTTGTATCAGAATCAATAAAGAAGATGCTCTAAATATTTCATGGGCACAATTTTCGCTTATACACATATTCCACTTTTTGTCATAAATATTTTTCATTTCCTCAGACATTGTTTTGAGATCAACAGTGAGAGACAAACACAATCCATTTCAACATATTGTTCATATATATATGAATGAATGTATTATTGGAAATCATCATCGATTCAATTTATTTGGAATAAAATATGTAATATATATTTGTCTTTAATGATAGTTAGAAGATTGGCTTTGTTGAACAATCAAGATTGTTTTACCTATCAGAATATAAAGATGGAACAATAATTGCAAATACGAACTCATATATTTTGTTTTGAGCCGTCAGTATGAGTATCAGACAAGAATGGCTTTGTATTCCTCTGCATACATGTTGGCAACCGTGCGAATGTATAGGTACAGACAGTATTGATCCAATGTGTATGGTTGTGTGAGATAGAGAATGCCCGGCCAGATAACAATACATCGTTGAAATTTTGTAAACCTGGCAGGACACTGGTACATGAAAAAATAAAATATTGAGGAAAAATTATCCTACATGCATCAGAATGCAATAATATATATATTTGAAATAAATTTTTTTTGTTATTAGTTTTACTTTAGATATTGAATAGCAGTCAATCACAAAATTGTTTTGATTCTGGATTGTACAGATTCGTATGTCAATACATTTTACTTTCCTGCTGACTCATTACAAATATAACCATACTTTTTAAAATTGATATTCGAATAAATTGGGTGCTGTGTAAATAGTAGAATATATGTTGAATATTTGATATTAGTATGGTCATTTCTCTTCACAGACCCTCGACTTTTCCATATAAATCCTGATAAAAAAATTTTTATTGCCAGCTCGTGTCATAAAACTTTTATGTATATATTTTTTGCTTAGCTCGCGCATTAGTTTCGTATTTCTGCCGTTTATAACTTCTACAACCTTGTTCAAATATAATATTGAACAGAGAGGAATAATATGGGCTTTCTATTACTGAATCGGAAATGTGCATAGTAAAATAAACTATAGGCAATTTCTATAACAATCCAAATAAATAGATCAAGCAACTATCCACATTGCTGTTGCAACCATTTGCATTACGGTTGCCATCCGTACGTGGCATTAATATTGCATCGATCGTATATGCGTTTAATGATATCTTCATACACAGTTTTCAGCGGTTCTCGTGATTAATTATCCTCTCTATTGTTATTTAAAAAGTATCAATGAATGACGGGAAAATTACAGACCACAAATCCACTGAGAGATTATTTTTAACGAGAAGTTAATGCATGAAATCAATTCATTTTATATAAATGTACTCATCCATTAGAAA
The DNA here is from genome assembly GCA_958496275.1 of Zele albiditarsus. Lineage (NCBI taxonomy): Eukaryota > Metazoa > Arthropoda > Insecta > Hymenoptera > Braconidae > Zele > Zele albiditarsus. The sequence goes on from OY292411.1 coordinate 6,808,995, forward strand.
AGGTCAAATTAATAATTAAAAATATTTTTTTTTCTAGTTTCCACAAATATAATCAATGTTACATAAAATATCTGATTGGACTGTGTATTTTTGATGAACGGGGAGAGGAACACAAAAGAGTTGAAAATCAAAGAATTCATTATTGTAGATGGCGAATGAATATTGTGACACTTGATTGACATTTGAGAAATATCTCATTCTTGGATCAGTAATACAACTGGAAATGTATAGCTATGATAAAGGAAGAATTTCTATTCGCAATTGAAGAATATGATGTACGAGAATATAATTGCTTTTGATTTAACGAATATTTGTTTTCTTCTGTGAAAAACTTAACACTGTACTTTCAGTCTCTATGATATTATCAATGGTTTTGTACAGCATAAAACTTCACATTGCCATTCTGGCCGTACTGTGTGGCTTATATAGCTATACAAATTTAACAAAACAAAAGTGAGGGAGCGGGGATTAATGCCGCTCACTTATACTGAATCGATGAAATGGCTAGAATGAATGTGGGTTCGTTCAAAATAAATATATCTAACAAATGTTCCAAGTGTTTGCTATCGATTAATGATGAAATTATTATTTTTGATTAAATCAAATGGATTTTCAAGTTAATAAGATAATAATGGATTTGGAGGTTACAATCACTGCAAACTCTTGTGTTGCTTAACTAGTTATTTCTAATTGGGAGCATCGTAGTCACGTCTAACACAATTCCGAACGTGTCAATTTTCATATGGAAGACACGGCACCGTTGCAAACGTGTTGAAAGTGTCAACAATACTTCAAATAGTAATGTACACGTTTGGTAACACACCCATGATCGTGGTAAATGCACCTTGTTGCTAGTACCACTGGCTGGTTCTACAATGGAAATTATGATACCATGTCGGAAGACATTTGCTGGAAACTATATTTATATTAAGCATAACATTTTTTGAACGATGATATTCATCATATGTCAACAAAAATATAAATGTCTAATGTAAAATATATTTTCATACCAAGTATATATGAATGAGGGAGCGGTTCGACCAACAATTGAGATAGATGACATAATAGTGCATGAATTCTTGATATTATGAATTGAAGAATTCAAACGGGTTCCCGAAAATTATGGATTGGAAGAGCAAACAATAAACACCATCCGCGGTTAATGTTAAAGACGGTAAATTGATACCGAATCTTATTACAAATATAGAAAATTTTATGAGGCATGGGACTCTATTTTCATTCTGGCATTCCATTGTTAAAGATGACAATAGAGAACATTCCTCTTCTTCCAATTACATTTTTGGGTGGACATCTTGCTTTCAATATTATAGTTAAATTTTCTTATACACTGTGAACAAGACACATGGATATTAGCAAGTGTGCAATGTAACCTACCGTTCCTCCACTGTTGTAACTTCAACATGACGTTTTTGTCTGCACCAGATACATTTAATAGTGGAATGTGGCTGTCAGAGCCATACATTTGTTTTAGTGTGGGACGCAATGAGTCATTACGGACAGAGTAAGGTTGGTATAATTTTCCTCTTTTGACATACGGTCATATACTTATGTGAACCATTATGTATTTAAAGAGAACAAAAAAACAAAGATCGTAGCGAATATTGCCACAGGAGATTGGAGGATGGTTGGCCCACCGAATAACAAATCCAACCTCGGCACAGAGTCGTCAGTTGAAAGGCGAAATAAATAATGAGAGAAAGCAAGAGAATGGTGTATTGAGGGGGAGGTTAATATGGTGGAGGCAATGGTGGCCGGAAAGGAAGAGATCGTTGAGGGTGGCTCGTTGGAGCTGAAAGGCAACCCCGGACAAAGCATCGGATCGCTGAGTACTTTTATCCGACTCTCGTATTTTTTTCCTTCGCTCTTTTGCCATCTCCTTTTTGCCCATCCTCTCTCATCGGCTTTTATCTATTCCAGATTCCACTGCGAACGCATTTTTGCAATGCTATGACTATATTGCGTCGCCGCTGGATGGGTCGTTGAATTCAGAAATTTCGTGATATAATTTCGTATACATCAGGTTTTTAATTTATTATAACGTGCCATAAGACGCATGACTTTCATCTCGTTATTCCCGCGTTTCTTTCTTGAACTCATAAATAACCATTTTTTCAACCCCTTAATCATGCACACATCATACATATACCTTTATCATTGTCATTTTCTCTATTCTTACATTTGGCCGATAACTTTCTACATTTTTAAATAGAATTGTTCATATATCAGTTTTCCATGTCAAGCTAGGTGACATGTATTCGATATCATAAGTTAATAAATTTCCTCATGGATTTGTCTGAACGTTGGTATATTTACTTGTGTACCGTTATGAAAATGTTTCTTCGACATTCATAATTGCATTAAGTTCATTATCCATCATTTACTTGTAAGCTGCGCTGTATTTTTAAAATACGTGACCTTACAGTGACGATGGTAATATATAACTGGTTCAAATAACATTACTCAAAGCTCTATGCATAATAGAAATGTTCTATATCCAACATAGTACTCCGATTCTAATAATAATTCTGATATTTTATATCGACTGAACATGAAATATATACGGTATATTAACTGATCTAAATTAATACGAAATTGCGAAAATTCGATATTTATTTCCTTTAATATATAAATTCCATGCAACATTTATTCAATTGACCTAAATCAACTCACCCCAAATAATGCATTATTGCGAATTAATTTGCAAATTACAAATGATGATTAGAGTTTTCTGGAAATATAATTTTAATTATGCTTCAATATTATTCAACAGATAGTGCCATTCTAAATAAATAATGCATTATGAATTATATAATCGATGCTGTTAATAAAATATGTGATATTACACTGGCTGTACATATTCAGCACATAGACATTGTAATCAATATTACTGCTCAGTTTCATTGGCATCTCATAGAGTTCACTGCTCTCATGTCTCTCTACACTACTCCTTAACTCTCCCTCTTGGCTGCATATTTTATGATCTCTTCGGCTTGAAGTATACATCTATATCCAACATCGTGAACTATGGGCCATCACATTCTCTTGATTTATATTCGAAACTTATCTATAAATTATTTTTTATTTTTATTATGCTCAGTAATATTACATGAACCGATAAAGAAAGGAAGTGAATTTGATGCGATTTAAACATGTGATGGAAAATTGAGAGCAATATTTTTTTCAAGGAGAAAAGAAGTTTAAAGTCTATACTGTTTATTTTTCCGTTCTGTAATTCACTTATTTCCACCATCGTGCACTTTGCCTCTTACCCTAATTTTCAGTAAGCTTTCTACCGTCCTAGATTCCTTCTAACATTCCTTCAAATTCTCCATCCATCCATAACTTCCCTAATTACCATCGTTTCACAACCAATCTTTTCTACGTGGCGTCGATTTCAATCAACGTCTATTCCTGTTCATACTCTAACTTTGATTCTTGAATATATATACAACCATACCAACCACGTAATTAATATCGATCAATATATTTAATTCAATCAAGTACCGTGTAGATTATTGTGAGACTAATTAAATGGGACAAAGAACTCAATATAAATATATAGTTACGAGATTGAAGTTTATCCTAGTTTATAATCCTATTTTCAAGTGACTTTCAGGTTTTTCCAAAGACGGTATTCGTTAGTTTCAAGTAGAAGAAATTGATCTTTCATCTGCATTTTCATTTTTCATGACACATCTAGAGTTAGTACTTGAAAAAATATCTTGGAAACTGATACACCAATTGAATTCAAACATCCATTCTTTTCATATTTAAAAATTCTGAGTTACTCCTACTACAAATGGAATGACTCATGGAGTATGTCCATTCTTCACGGTAGATTGAAATCTGAGAAAAAGTACACGTAGAGAAGGAAATGATAACCATTCGTATGAAAAATGGCAATTGGAATATAGCCTGATGGTTCGCATCGTTACGTCACATTTGGAAAATTGATGCAATTTCAATGTGAATAGTAATGATTACTATTCCATATGGTAGTTTATGTGTTTGGTAACCTGTATTAGTTCCAAATATTCTTATGTAATGAATGTATCGATTGTTATGCGCGAAAATATTTGCAATGGAGCGGCCACCACATCACATGGTGATGATTATCATCTTTACGAAGTGCACACTGCTAAATCGAATGTTGCGAGAATTTATTTCGGTTCACACTATCTCATCAACACTGATGAATAATGAAATTGTCAATAAGCTATTCAATCGTTATTCTCTTGATGATCATTCCCAAACACATGGTTTCGAATGTAGAAAAGATAGAAAAGTAAATAATCTTGTGAATACCCAAATTCAATTCTTAATATATTTTTTTCTTATTAAAGTGGCTGTCTTGTGTATATATTTATTGAATCACAATGAATAGTATTCTGTCCATGCCATCAGAACATATTATCTTCATTAATTCACTATTTATTTTGGGTCGGAAGCCGTTACAAGGCATTCATTATGAGTAAACCAAATTATTAGAAAATGGTCAGTGAATAACAATTAACACGGAACACAATGGCCTCCATAAAAAACATCAACCCCAGGTTGAATTTGAACTAATGATAATATCCACTCGAAATCCATCCGAATGCGTTACTTCTGACAATAATTTATTTGAGTATTTGATAATTCACTTATTGATTTAATCATTATTATAGTAATATACTGGTCCCGCTTCGCTCATCAATACGTATAGAGGCAATCAATAAAATATATTCATAGAAAAGCACAATCTGTTATCACCTGATGAAGTCTGATGAATTTATTTATATTCATCATCATTACTGTTTTCATTATTACATTTATTTTTTGTTCCTGTTCTGTTGATAGGGACTGCCACTTTATTGTGAACTACTTGATTCCAGCTACTCCACTTTGAAATTAGCAATTATTATGAGGCTGACGCTATAGCACAACTGGCATCTTTCCTAGTGTTGACGACACGCGGAAATGAAAATTCCCACCATTTATATTTCCTCGTATAGTGATAATATAAAAATATCCTTCATCAAGGCACCTTAATTTCCGGATTGTTCTGTCTAAGTAATTCCAGTAGGAGATTTGGAAAGTATTTTTTTTGATTAATGAAATGTTTTTTTTTCTGGTTCAGTCCTGACTGATACAAGTTTACTATTCTTTCTCAGTGATACTCCATCAAATGTTTAATATGTCACATGTAGGATATAATGAAAATATGTCAAGAATAAAATGAAAATGTGAGTTTTATGTAGATTGAAAACAAAAGTATTTTTGATCCCGGAATCCGAAGTATTACCGTGTCGCTTTTCCTATGTTGAGGATTCGTATCCTTACTGCACGAATACTGACGTAACTTCAGCGAGAATACTGAGTTTACTCTTGATGCTAAAACTTCAACTTATGTGAATATAGCATTCGTTCTGATGTCGTCTTAGCTTACATTCTCATACTATAGCGAATCGCAACTTTCCCCGCGTGTTTTACTGTGTGTTATACACAAATATATATATCTACGTAAATAAAGTGAGGTTATGCGGTATTTTTATTTCAATGTTGGTATTCTTATTATAACAATACCAAGTTCTGCTGTGATAAATATACGTATCCTTCCACTAAGAAAACTTTGGGATTCTTACTATAGGAATACTAGTATTGTTACAAGAGCAAGAAACGTTGTGGGAGAAAAAATACTTTTTCTTCAGTGTATTATGAAAAAAAAAAAATCATCATAATTATAATTTATTTCCATTTTGTCCAAGATTCCTTCGAAAAGTATTCTGCACGTCTTGACGTTTCGGTTCATTGTGGGATCAATTATTTCAGTTTCTTTTCTTGATAGTTGTTGGTGTTAGTTATCATTGCTGCCATAGTAATTATGTTGAGAGGAGATATCTATTCATTTTACCAACAAAGTGACGCGCCGTGGTTGTCACCATGAATATTGAAATTCAACTTTACCTAGAAGAAGTAGATAATTATCAAAAATATCAAGATATTCTTTGTACCAACCATAGCAACAGGCATACAAGATATGTATGTAAAAGGACAAGTCAATTGGTCTGGTATAGTTTTGGCAAGAAGTTTGGGAAACAAAGTTTGGAAAAAAAAAAAAAACATTCAGAGTTTGGCGAACATTTTTTGAGCAGGAAGTGACGGATTTATGGTACTTATCTCACTTGGAGCGTGCACATACTCAATAGTGTATGAATCACAAAACGTAAAAGAGAACAATTTTCATTATCCTCTAGACTTTCACTATCCCTTAATCGCAATAAAAAGATCGACCATCAAGAAATGCAACATTCATATATTAAAACTCTAAATAATTCTCCGAGTTGCACAGAACATTATGGATTTCTCTTCCACCACATTAATTATTATCAGTTTATAATGGGTGGATGAACATCAGCCGACGCAACTGCATTTCAGAGTGGTACTATGTTATCGTGCGCGTAGCTCTATATTGATATTCATCTGAACACAGAAGCTGCACGTCTGACGATTAGATTCATATGTGTATATAGCATTATCAGAAGTCCCTAGTGGGTGTCTGTGAAGGCCCATATAGTCAACCGGGTAATCGGATTGAATTCAAAATCCGCTTGCGTCGAAACCAATTACTTGCTTCGTTGGTCACCATCGGTTGCAGCACTCCCTGCCAGTTTATTTTTCGGTAGATCTTTTATTTTTCATCCCCACTTGACCCCACTTTTTTATTCTGTCTTTCTCGCTGAGGCTTAGGTATATTCTTTTCCATTCAATCATTATCTCTATTCACCAGTTGGAATGAGATTGAGATTTTGCATATGGATATCTGCATCGTTTGCTCCAAGGCAAGACAAGAGGAGAACAAACGTGTCTGAATGTATTGATCGGAGTGTTTTATCCTCCCTCTAGAGAGTCCTCTTCTTCCATCTCTTCCACTTGTATTTTCATCAAGACGTCCAATCGTTTACCGTTCATCACTATCAGGTAAAGCGTCCCAGCAGCACATTCGACGTTGCATTGCAACTGATGACACTGTTTAGATATCAAGGACTTATTGATTCAATACACCATTCATGTGCCGTTGATATAAAAAAATGTTTGGAAATTCACTGGGTGTAAATTGGATTCTCTGTGCTTCTGCAGACATTTTTCGGACTGTACACATGACTTTGGATTAAGTAAAGGCACGAATAATACCTAAAATATTGCATACTTAAGAGTATATCATTTGTCAAGACATGTCGCTCTGTTGAAACTCGAAGTTGGAGCACAAAATTTGATTCCCATATAATCAATTAATATATGTGCATAACGTTTCAATGTTGTGATTTTTTGCGACTTTTTTTTTTATTGCAATGAAAAAACCCTCTCGAAAATGTAGATGAACGGAAAGCAATCACGATACCTGAAGTATAAAATAGTACATGATAAATTTTAGCGTCCATTTATAAATTTCGAGTATGTACATACACTGCAAACTGGAGTCTGTGATTGTAATACACGTATATGTATTATTTTCTATTTTAAAGCATTGTAGCCATTTTTAACAAACACGAATTTGCGATGTAACCGTTATCATGAATGCAGTGGAATTTACCATGCAGAATATTGCATTTTTGAGAATGTCAAGTTGTCTTATTGTTACATCCTTTTCCGTTGTAGTTTTTGTTATGAAATTCTTCACACATCATGATTGTGATTAGTGGTAGGAGCCATGGTGTTCTCGGCAGTCCGAAATGTGTTCGAATATTGTCTCACATTTCGCGAGACTTGTATTCTGCCGTCCATGAAAAAAAAGTAATGAAGCTTTATATCTCCATTTTTATATTGCCTTTTCCTCTTAGACGGTGGTATTAATCTGGATAAAATGAATCATTTTTATCTCTGCGCCGTTACAAGAATAGCTATTGCTAGTATTCGAGTTATCAATAACCCAAGTAGAATATCATAATCTTCGTTATTTCTATTGTTCATCGCCTTGTTTTTTCACTGGTTGATAAACAATACAGATTTTCTTCAATTATTGGAATAATCCAGGTACAAACAAATCAGGATTGCCACACTTATAACCACAATGAAGATTGGAATATTGTTCCTATATGAACAAAAATATGATAAACTATGGGAAGACACTTTCGTAGACATTTAGGCCAACAAAAAACTCTATGACATTCACAAGCAATAAAAAACATCAGAATTATATTTGAAAACTATTTCTACATTGTTAAAGATATATGAATACTTGTCTGCAAACTTCTATAATGTGAATGTATTTAATTTAATGGAAAAAAAACATTTTTCCATAAATTACCTTGAAAATTTACTTCTAGTCTGCGATGCTCCCTTGAGACATTTTCTATATTATCATTAATGAATACTCGCAAGTATGAATTGAAACTTTGATTAAACTAACTTTACCCCATAACTCGACGCGTTTAATAGTGTATGTATAGATGACTTCGTAAACAGCTTCTTAAACGCCGCAGATTCTGTAGTCAAGTTTTGATGTATGTATATACCTCACAGACTTCACTTCGTTCATCAAGAAACTGTCCCGAGATCGTTGTTAACCGAACCTTTGGCAGCGTCCAGCCAGTGCCATTTGCATTCTCGAAGTTTGAGGATGTTGATTCGGATGGACTGGAGCCAAAGTAGGACTTTTCAAATACCAGCTTTCAACAAATAGCAACAGCAGCACTTTGTATCCTTTGATGCCGTCAATTGCAATAGAGTACTTGGAAGATTAATGTTACTTGTAATTCTTTTCGTATAAACTTTTGGTTCTTTTGAACAGTAATTGTTACGATGTTAACATGCTTCTGTTGGATATATAAATTGAAATTTGCATCAATATGATGTATATCTTGATATAAAATAAGTGAGTGCTGTATAGAGATACTGTCCTCGGTGGGTAAGCGCGCAGGTTGGTTGCGTAAGGAAGTGCTAGATGACGCCCTAAAGCTCCTTAATTAGTTAGTGTTAATTAACAAACGTGCTTGAGAGCCGCAAAGCCGTTGCTTTTGGGTTTCGCGGTAACTTTGTATGTTGTTTTGTCCGTTTCTCGACCTGTACTAGAGGGTATTTCCCAACGTATTTCATTACATACGACTGGGGTTAATATACGGACGTCCTTGCCCCCAATGCTTGTCGGTAGATTTTAGCTTTTGTCAACTATAACGAACTATGCAAATGTACGCTATACTATTACGTAATTTGGCCTATTGTCACCAGAACAAATTGCTATTCTTTCATATTCCAACCTCAAACCATTTGTTCCATATCGTTCTATTCCTATTGCATTGTCATATTTCTGATGATAACAAAAAAAGGACTAATAGTGAGGTAGCCGCACGACAAAGTGACAAATTATTATACCGATCGTATATATGATAATAGGAACATGCACGATATGACTTTTTTTTTTAAATTTCATATAGATATTTTTTATTCGTGTCACCGATGCCATTACCATTAATAATGAGATAAGGTTGGGCAAGGACAATGGGTGCGAATTGTTCTTTCTTTTTCTGATCATAGTGATAACGAGATTTTCATCTGTATTAAATAATGAATCGATTATATGTCGGGCAGTAGTAATAACACCTATACGACACCACTGACCAACTTGTTGAATTAAAAAATACATAATTGTACTATTATTGATGATGAAAAAAAAAAAAAAAGATTGGAATTGCAAATTTGCGAACACATGAACATGATTTGATTTCAAACTGAGAATTATTTGCTCAGATTCAATAGACTATTTACCGCTATGAGTGAGTTGGCTTACTTACATTTCAAGATTCGTCTCATTCCAGACGTATAAACGTAACTTTCTCGAGGACTTTAGGGTATACTATGCATTTTGTTAAAGCAATATCACATTTACATTACGAGCTTGATCTAGAAATTCGCAGCTGCTTTACTAGTTAACGAGCTATCTCAGAAGAAATACAAACGAAGATAGATACACGTTGATTCTCGGAATTGTATATATTAAAATGCTGTTTCAATGTTTCATTCACTGCAATGTCAAATTATTTATTGGTAATATAAAAATATTTACAATGTCGTCCGAAAAATTATCATGAATATAAACGGAAGTAGAGTCGATGCTCGTAGCCAATCATGAAAACTATCCATTAAAGAATAAGAAATAATTCAAACTATAATACATGAAAGAATCATTGTATACATAATTCGTATACGTAATATTCATCTTTCTCATCTTCGCCTTCTTCATTTAATCCTTCTTCTTAGCCATTGCTCGTGCAATTTACTATTTTCTAAAACAATAAATAATATTATGTGGGAACTCTCAACGTAATAATGCTTACGTTATGGGTTTCATCACATAATGTAGCACCGAAGTGTAATTTCCGCAAAGCAAAGAACACTCAGTGAATTAAAATTTGTATTTGGGGGAATGAGATTTCATTTTTATTTTCTTTTTTTTTACCTCTCCAAGTATGAAAACTTGAAGTAATGGTGTGGAATGATGGGAAAAAAATGAAGATGGCAGTGAAATTGATTAATGGAGAGTATATGGTGAATAAAAAAAAATGTAGCTTCATAAACGAAATTCTATAACGGTCGGTTGTATGATTCATAACCAATATCGTCGCTGCGTTCATTCATTCCGCACCCATACATTACGTTGATAAAATCAGCACGTTAGAAAGAGCGTGGCTGTAAAGGAGTGCGGTTTAAGAATAAAGGTTAGCAGACGAGGAGAAGTGAGGACGAAAAAAAGGATGGAAATAGAACGACTCGAAGGACGATTATCTCCGCCTCTGACGATTTATAACCAACTACCAAGTATACAAAGGAAACTAGGAACTCATAAATTGTGAACTAAAGACCAAAAAATAAGAATGCGAGCGCTTTATGTTTTTGTTCTTATAAATATTTATTTCATCAAATAATTCCATTTATTCAGTGTGTTTTGTGGATTTCTTTCCAATTGAATTTATGATGAAACAAAAATTAAATAATTAAATTTTATAGCAAAGTAAGGATTTGATTTAATTACTGTATTGGAAAAATTCAATTAGTCGCACCAAATATTCCATATGAAATGATTACTCATTAATGTTCGAATCTCATTGTGAATTCAGTGAAAGACTTACAGAGTACATTTCAATTATATCATTATTTACATTACTGTGAATGTACACTGAGTGCACGTTGGATTGCTGTTGCACATTTTCACAAATTTTCCACTCTAAATTCAGTTGTAATAAATACCAATACCTATTTGTAATTGGTTAATTCACTGAATAGCATATGTGTTCTCTAAAAATAGAAAGAAAAAAAAACACCATTAAAATCACTGCATTCACATTTTCATCATGTATTCTTTACTATACAGGTGCTCATGAAAAATATGTCTTAGTTAAGGTAATACCACATAATTAAATAATGAACGTGGGTTGTATGGTGACGTTGTTAACGACGTACATAAAATACTGCAAGCAAAGAAAGAACGCTGTTGTAGAATGAAAACAAAAACATAAAATGAATAAATAAAATTGTACCTGTCGAAAATGCAGAACACAAAAAAATTAAATGAAAAGGGAAATAAAAAAAAAAAAAAAAGAAGGGACAAGTATATATTAAAGCGTACTTGAACACGGTTTCAGTCCGACGAATATGAAGCCTTGTGGGGTATAAAATAAAATTGCATGTACGCTCACGGGCATTATGTTATTGCACATACAAAGGAGCAGGAATATGAAAAAGACGGTAAAGGTGAATATTCACAAGCAACCAAAAAAGCACCCACAACTTGGCTGCGCTCCATTATAACGTACTTTCCACTTTGTCTAGAGTCTGAAAGCGCATTAAAAAAATCCGTTATCGTCTTTTAATCTTCATCTCTGTGTTACTTTAATTGCCAGATAAATCGATGTACTTTTATATTATGACCCATTCTCTCAAAATGTATTACAATTAAAATTGCATCGTGCTAATTATATATCGATTATGAATAAAAATTGACACATATTAGTCTATTAAGACACTCATATGTCTATATTTATATGTATGCATATTTCATATGTTAATATATGTTTAAGAAACTCTCATGAGGGTAATCATCACCTGAAGAGAAAAAGGAAAAAAAAATTATGATGAAGACATTTACTTTGTAAAATATGCTCTTGAATTTTGTGCGCTTGTACTTGCGTCCAACTTTACGACCATGAAATTGATATAAGGTAGCATAAGAGGTATTGCCTTGGAGTCATATTCCGCGCGTCTCTTCCATTTCATCTTTAGATCCTTGCCTAGTATATACTACATAGGTTGCTAAGCGTCGCGTCTTCATACACCGGCGTCGGATATAAACTGTCGATGAACTTATGACCCAGAATACCTACATGCATAATATATCCGTAAGTTCCGCTCAAGATGGCTGTATGATGATGACAAAATAAAGAATTATACTACTTTGCTATATATTTTATATTATTCTATTCATAATGGATGATTTTTTCGAGTATGATGTTTTCTATTCTACTAACGTAGTTTAAAATGTCGAGTTGAAGAGACATCATTTGGAAAAATGATAAATATTGTTTAAATATCCAAATTTAATATCATTATTACAACTAATCGCACGTTATTTTATCCTTGCGTCCATTGACACACGATGAACACGAGGAGCTCAAAGTATAGTCAATAATGTGTCTGTATATGGAAGTGATAAATAGTAATCTTAATTGGAGATTGGAACCAGGTTTTCATGGTAACATTTGAAACAAAGCAATCGACAGTATAATTATTATCGACGACATTATAATTGTTCTTTGTTATATTGTTAACTGAAGTAGGAACAATCAAGAGTATGAATTGTCATTTACTTAAATAGCATAGAGAAAATTGTGATCTTGATAGTATTATATCGTATACTACCGTTAATTTATACAACGTCAATTTATTTGTTTAGTGAAATTTTGGTCCACAATGTATTGAGGGTGTTTTGCATGTATGCATTTATTGAGTTTTAAATGGAAAATACAGATTAACTTTTTGCTCCAATTTCGGCGTTATTCAGCGCATGTTTACGTGGGGATTCCTTTTGTAAAATGTCTATGCATGAAATATGTCTGATTAAATAACCTCATTGATGTAATAGAAATAATACAGGCTTCCTATCGGTGTATTGGAAATTTGGTTGGAAACAAAGGAATTCAATAGGAAGCAATGAAATATTTCAAGCAGGAATATTACATATTATAAATGAAAGTACACGAAACTATATATCGAATATGCCATAACAGAATGGATAATCACATACCTTTATGATTACTCGTGTATGAAGAACCTTTACCGCAAGTTTGTTCCAAATTAGGTGGTGGTTATTGGTATCAATTAATCAATAATCATTTTCATTGATGCGTTAACTTCAATTTATAATTTTCATTCACATTTAATTGTGGTTCATCAATAATATTGTAGACGCTCTCATGCGTTCCAGTTTTCTGAAATTTCTTTTGATCGACAATTGATTTTTTGTAAAACTGTAAAATGTTTCTTAGCTAATTTATCTCGTGCTCTTCGATGCTGGAAGGATAATGATTTTTCTCTGAATCCAAATATAACTCAGGTAGTCAATATAACCCAAGTACATTTTTTCACTGCGCAAATTTGCCTAAGAAAATTAATGGGTTACTAACTTGCATTTTACATATTCCCCAAAATACCAATGAATTTTTCATTTCAATGAATTATCGTTCGATTGTAATTCGAATCGAATAACTTTAGTGACGTCAAGAATCATATTCTGTTGTTTCATCAACTTACTTTTCATTCTCCTGGACCATGATGAATAAAAATATATTAATAATATGATCAAAAAAATTCAGCTTGGCTCGATCATGAATATGACACACAGCGAGAGGAAAAAGTGAAATCCACTGTTCTGTGGCTCGCATTCGTCACGCTGTCAGGTCATAAGGCGATCGTAATAGCGTACGTCAATTGAATAAGCTGAGTAATAAGAATGGGTAATTTATCGAAAGGAAATACTTATCAGAATTGTCGGTGTTGATTGCTCTGGATAAAAGAACGCACAAGGCTTTTGTCTCGCTGATTTTTATAGTATTTATATATCAGCCTCGTCGTCATGTACATGAATTACATTCTGCCTGGATTATTAATTTTATGAATGTCCGTTTATCTCTTCTCATTAGTTTATGATTCATCTCAATTTCAAATATTTATATAATTCTGTGCAACCAACCCTGAATGAAATTCAGTTGGGGACAATATATATTGTCTGACCTGTGGAAAATATAAATTAGGATGTAATTGTCACCAACTTTTGCATGTTCAACCGACCGTCAAAGTACTTTTGGGTCACTTTTATAGTTCATGGTGTACATAAAGCCATTATGTTGTGATGTCAACCTATTTTCTGGACAGCGGATGTAACTAATAAGATAAATTTAACCTGTTTTCTTCACATTTTGATCAATCAATAAGGAGAATAGTGCAGGCAATGATTCCCAAGCTGCAACCAAAAAAAGGCAACAATTAATTCTGAGTATAATAACAAATTTAGTTCATACCTAATAATAACATTGATAATAATAATTTTCAGTTGAAAAAATGATAGAAAACATGAAAAATAGTAGAAGTACCTTTTTTTCTCTTCATTCTTTGCAAAATCGAAAAAATATGGAGAATTTGGAACGGGAAAATTGTCGTTTTTGTGAACATTTTGGCTTTCTAAATCCAAATCTATCCCACAGAGTCCAATTCCATGCCACCACAATAGATCACCCGAGGCGTTAAAGAGTCAATATTTCAAAATATAGAAACATCATATTTTTTATCCAATACCGTTACTTCAATTTTTACTCACCGTACTAATCATGTTTGCGCTACAATGATAGAGTGAATGAATCTCATAAATTGTGATTTAATAGTATAAAAAATAACACCCTATATATAGCAATTGTCCAGTTGGGAGCAATCGAAGTACGTTATGTCTTTAATAGCTCTTTTTTGCCCGCTGGGTGAACATTAAAAGTTGTCATCTGACACAATCTCATGCACTGATAACGTCCTTCCTCTTCCAAAACACATAAAAGTACAGAGTGCTATCTATCTATCCTATGTATATATATCCTTCATTCTATTCATCTTTCGAGTTAGCAGTGACGATGTTGCGCGTCGGAAGCATGAGACCACAGACCTTTACGATCAAATTTACACCATCGTCGATACAATGTTCATTTCATTTTTATTGAACCATTACGATTTGAGAGGTGGCATTCTCCAACGTTGGAAAAATAAAATCTGCTGCTTTCGTATATATACATTCTGCATCATGTGATATATGTTTTGTTCTTCTCTTCAGTTCTCTTATCGAGCTCTACTTCACATATATATATATATATGGCCTCGTTACTTATTCAGTCACAAAAATCCAAGCTATGCACATCACTTCACGATTTATTCGGTTTGCGGAAATATTGTGACCGTTTTGTTTTGTTCTTTTTTTTCTTTTTTATCATTATTAACTTTGCCGTCTGTATGAAAATTTTGTTTATCCTAAATAATTTAAACTATCTCTTCTAGGAGCGTGTGGGAATGTGACAAATTTCTTTTTCTTTTCTTTTTTTGTTTCGTTATTTATTTATTTTTTTTTTTTGGCAAACGTCGACCGGTTGTCAATCGATGGGTAGAACTTTAATAGTATAGTCTTGGCAGTTTTTCGATTACTTTATCGCAGCGATAAAGTTCTATGGTTGCGGATATATACACAAACTATGCGCAAACTGTATATACGAAAGGGCGACTCAACGACGTCATACTTTATTCCTGTTTTTCGCAATTCTTGAAATGTTGGTAGGGTAACGGATATTATCCATTCTGGCTTTTGTTATATCCTAAGAGACGTTAGAATGGTTGGCATTGTTATTGGATGGTGTTGAAAACGACACGGTTTTTTATTCCAACAGCATTCGTTCTTTATCGCACACTTTATGTTCCAGATTTAGAATCAGGGTCGAGGTAAAAATATATAATAACTGTCGTACAGTCTGTGCATGAATTGAATATTTATTTTTTATTGAATGTCAACTGAGGTATGAAACTTAATCATTTTTTCCATCTGTATATTCATCGATGTGATATTTGTGTAGATGAAAAAATTATCCTTTTTTTTTTTTTTATATCATTCCTTTGTTTTTTTACACCATGTTGTTGACGGTGACGTAAATGAACCTTTCACTGCAGTTGATTTCCCGTCACATCAACAAAAATGACATAAATCGCGGGAAAATGAATTTCATTGTCGTTTAATTACGATAAAAGCATCAGTGGAAAAATAGTTGAATAAAAATAAAAGTCCTATGACAAGAATAACAACCATGTTAGAACAACGTTGTTAATGTCAGGGATAATCCTCTCGTAGAATGATAAGCTTTGATGTAGAGGGTAATCGATATTTTTTATTCAAAGCGATCTTCATAAAGTCTGTTCATAAATGGAGTTAATCATATTCATTGGAAAAAATGAAATATGCATTCTGTGAACGATACAAAATTTTATATATATATATATATATATTGACATGAATGAATTATTTTTTCTGAAAGAGAATATTTTCGCGCTTCATTCCTCGGAGAATGGTGCATTTAAAATTCGATTGCCTAGGATTAATTGGGACCTCCATTTGTTGAACGGTGAATCATAAATTTAACTCAATTTCATCTGCATGTTCAAATATTCAAAAAAGAGAATTCATGAAAAATGAATTCAGTTCGATTGTGCTCACGAAGAAATAATGAATTGTAATTGGGTGATAGTGTGTCTATAATTTATTCTACAATTCTAAGTTTTGAGCTTTTAGGATGACAGTTTATAAAATTAATTATACAATTAACACACTTCATGAGAAATTTAATAATTAAAGCGACACAGAATATTAGAAATTAGAAAGACCCTTGAGTATATAGTTTTCTAAACGCAATTTGGTAAATGCGAGAAGCAACGAAGGAATTGTAGAATTGAGGGAGGAATTGTAGTACTGGACATTTAAATGGATTCAATTTGGAGGTTGGCCAAGAGACCAACGATGCCGGTGTTAAAAGCATCGTGGTAATTGTAAAAGCCTGAAAGAGTATAGGATGGCAACTAAGAGGGAAGAGCGATCGTTGGATGAATTAATCGTTTCGTCCTTTTTTTTTCTGTTTCTTTTCTCGATTTACATCTTATTTTCTATTTATTTTTTTTTTCTTCATTTCACCATCCCGTACATCTGATGAATGTTAAATTGCTCAGCAGACCCATCCCCCTCTATACAAACCGAACTTTCCAGAAGTAATTAACGCATATAAATTGCATTTGATCAAATTTACCTAAAGTGATGTGAATTTCCTGAGTATTCCTGTATACATTTTAACCAACTAATGACTAACCCTCTCTGCAAACATTTTTGAGCCCACTTCCAAAAAATGGCAGCGGGTACAAACTTCTCACATTTTTTTATATTCACTATATTGATATTTACAGTCAGCAATGGGGGAGCTCTTGTGCTAATTGCAAAACTTCCTGTCGGTATTGTTGAGAATTTCACTATCCTCATTCACCCCTGGCTACCTCCTACCCTCACCGCTCTTCTCAGTCCTTATTCTTTTTTCACATTTCTTCCGTTGCCATTTGAGTTCTTATAATAGCAACGAAGAAATTACATCTCAAGTGTTGGCATCAACTTGTCGGGCCATGTAAGCATTCTCAAGCTTCACATAGTGCCACGCCTACTGTAGAGTATCTCCAGAATTGTCTATGAAAAATTGTGGACTCCCATTTGATATAGAATGTCAAGCAAACAAATACCATCACGAACTTTGGAAATCCCTGAGGGGATATTCTCATTTGGAGCTTCCAAAAATAAATGATCTTTATGCACTTTTTTTTTTTTTTTTTTGGTAGAAAAAAACTTAATTATTTTTATTTTTAATGTATATTCATCAGTCTTTGTACGTACTACTTTCAAGATTTGTTTGTGGGAATAGTTGATATTTTAGTTGCTATAGCATTGGAATTTGGATTGAATGAAATATTTCCGACGCGATGGCTGACGTCATTTTATCCTTTGTGAGCATTTGACAAAAAAAAAATTTAATTTTGATGATGGAGAAGGTTGTCACCACACTCGGAAGTGAGATTATTGGAAAAGAGAGCACGTTACTGAAAATGTCGAACGTTCGATAATAATGTTCCGATTTCTCAGTATATTTACCAACGTGAAGTACAAAAAAAAGTAATTTTCCAGACCATTAATAAATCTCTAGTTGAAGAAAAAAAAATCTGTATACAAATCGAATGTGGTGTATTTGAACTCGGGTAATCCACTATTCTTCAAAAAATTATGTCACAGTTTGAAAAACATAGTTTTGAAAAAAAAAAGGCGTTCAAAGTTACCGATGAGAAATTGTCGAGATTCGTGCGCTTGATTGTGAATCTTCATAACTTTAATTTTTTTCACTTCTCCATAAAACAAATCTCTCGCGTGTTTACTTTAGAAAAAATTATCATAAAATATAAAAAATATTGAAATTGTTGTCCCAGAATCGTGGCTTAATTTCAATAAATTTTTGTACACTTGATGGCCAGACATTACATCACTACCTTTATTTTCATCGATATAATTTGATTGAGTATATAACTTATATCCAGTCCATATATTCCAGACAGTCTGCTTCCAACCATGCAATATGTCATAACTAATTCGATTCGCATGAATGTTTGTATATATATGACCGCACGCATCATTCGTTTTGAGCACGTACAAACGTAGCGAAACGCCCGTAAACGTGGCAACAATTAATTTGTAGTCGATTACATGAGCGCTTTAGTATCACGTACCCGCTAAAGCTGTTATACGCCGAGCGACCTTTCTCTTCTTCCCTTGCTCCGCGAGTCCAGATACTTTATCGTTATGGCGTGATTACGTCGCGCAAATCGAGCCACGCTCGTTTTACGGACATAGCCCCCGCTATGGCATTTATTTATTTTTTTTTTACCTCGGGCAAGGGCGACTGAGCGTGCGCCCGCGCACTAAATTCCATATTATATCACTGACAACTAATAAACACAAAATTCATGTGCACACGTAATTAAAAAATATTCGGGAAATGGATGTTACAGTTTTACTAATTAAAATTTCGTTCTCTTTATGTCATTTATAGATGTCCTGACAGCGGGCCACGGGCCACCAGGATGCCGACAGACGACGACTATGGCCGAAGAGAACGTCTCCTGTTGCACCAGCACCCAGCCTCTCAGTGTGGTGCACCCACGCCAACATCATTATCAGGAAATAGTACCGGAATATCCAATTCGCAGTGTGTATCGAGCATTACCGTCAGTGGCGCCAACAGTAATACGCAACCTGACTACTATCACAAACAGCATCAACAACAATCAGAATCAAGAGGTTCTTCATCTGCAAACATTATCCAAGAGCGTTATTCAACGACTGGCGGAAATAGTTGTGGATCCAACGATAGGATTCCATCAAGCGAGACGAACGACTATGGAGTCCGAATCACGATGGACAAATACGAGAGACAGGGCGCGAAGCAGCATCTTGACGAGATGTCAACCGATAGCGACCAGTCGCGGTCGATATCGTCGTGCTGCGAGCGCTTCGGTATACCCCAAAATCAAGAGAGATTCAATCAGTCTTCAGCATGTACCGGAACAAGCCATACTCATCACTTGTACTCAAGACAGCAACAGCACCACCACCATCACCAACAGCACCAACAGCATCAGCAGCAGCAACAGCAACAACAACAGCAGTCGCAAATGTCCCAGAGTGGAATTGTCCAATACGCAAGATATGCAGAGTCAACTTCTGTATCATCAGTGGAACAAAGACTGCCCATTCAAACAAATGATTGCTTTCAGCATATCGATCATTTTCAAAGTGATAACACTTCCGGATCGACACCGAAGACGACAGTGGTTGGCGAGTATGCAAACTCAGGGATACTTGCCCTGTCATCAGGGAAGCCTTTTTCTCAAGAAACATTCCCATCACCGCCATCACCCGCACCGACAAACGATCATTTCGTTCCACCGCCACCGTTATCCCCAAGTCCAAGTGAGAAGTACGCTTCCACCCCGAGCCTTGCTGGTTATTCTTCTACTGATCGGATTATGCCCCCCAATTCTCCAAACACCCGTGATCGCTACGGTACCGCACCAGCATCACCAATGTCCAAAGACAGATTTGTGTCTGCAGACAGATTGTTGGCCGTCAATAGCGCGGGCATCAATCACACCAACCATGATGCCAACGATCAACAACAGCGATACGGCACATCGACCGAACGTCTGTTGGCCAATGGATCGCCTGTATTGGGGACACTGCAGCGAGACAACGTCAGTTTATTCCAACCATCCAACGTCAATAAGGATCTCAACCGATATACATTATCATCGGAGCGATTGGTCACATCGTCGCCAATTCATGCACCTGTACCAGAGAGATTTGCCACTAAAACGAATGAAAGATTTATCAGTAGTTCACCAATTCACGACCGTTATCATCGGTCAGAATCCATTCACCATGATCGATTTTCAACAATTGCATCGTGCGAGAGGTATCTCACTAATTCTCCGAATGGAGACGTTACACATCAACGCTATTCATCGACAGAAAGAGCACTTGCTGGTACATCCACGTCGGAAACTGCCCAATCGCGACGATATTCATCATCCGAACGTGGTGTTGAATGCCAAAAATACTTGGAGAGAAACGATCGATGTTCTAATTCTAGTTCACCAACACCAGCCGATTATACATGTCGATATTCAAGCGGTTTTCAGGATGTATCCGATCGCACGCGATACTCATCCGAGCGTTTTAACGACATTACTTTACAACGTTACACTCAATCACGAACAAATGATAGATATAGCGATCGGTATCTTACAAATTCTTCACCCACTCACGACACGAGAATTAGTTCGGAAATTGGTAAATACACGAGTGCTTCCTCGACAGAAAGACTTCTCGTCTCATCATCGCCATCTTCCTCGGAGAATAGTCGTTATCACACTCTATATTCAACATCCGGACAAAATTCAAATGAGTGTTTTATTCAACCATCACCAACGCCGGAAAGTAATGGTACATTACGTAGTTATCAAAATCAAACGTCGTCAAAGAATGATAAGTTTATCCAAGTTCCAAAATCAGTCGCCAATTACGGCCGCTATCAACTCAGTAATCATGACCAATATGAACGTGCAAACCAGGAGCGAGTATATGGTCTGGAACGATACAGTAACACTACAAGTGGTAGCGATCGGTATCAAGGAAACGAGCAGCGATTTCATGGTAATCCCGAGCGCTATTCACCGGGCCGTGGAGTTGGGGAAAAGTACCTGTCACTCCCAAAGCCCAAGGATACCTATTCGACAGGTAGGATAGCGTCATCGTGTTCGCCAGTTGACGCCGGGAATGAGGGCAGGAGCTACGGGACTGGCGCTTCGGGGGTTGGGAGTTACGTGCCACCGAACGCCCACACTCCTGTAGAAAGGTACGTGCCTCAACCACCACCAGAAGTACTATATCCAGAGAGATATGTTGACAGATACGTACCACCAGCTGCGCACACGCCAACCGATCGCTATGTACCTGCGGCAGATCCCGGTGATCCTTACATGAGACGTGATCTCGGATTTCATCATCATTATCGACTACCACCACCCGGCTATCTCTATCATCAGTCGCATTTTCGATTCCGTGGTTTTGCATACGCGTCACCGGGTCGATTGGGCGGCAGTCCCGGATCAAGTAGTTCGAGCAGTTCAACGTCTGTACAGCGTGAATTCTCTACATCACCTTTGCTTCGACCAAAAGTTCGCGCGTCCGCAATTGAATATACGTCAGCGGGACGTCCAACTCAGTCATGCTGTGGGGATGGCACTGGTGGACAACGTAATAGTTGTTGTCAGGTCAGGAGGTCATTGCCCCCTGGCGCATTACCTACGATACCAACAAATCACTCAGCACACTCATCTTGGTGAGTATCTTTGATTTCCTCTCAGTTCGCTTGATATATACACCACTTGGGGTGAATTGAAACAAAGCAAAAGTACAAAATACGTAAAATAGCCCGAGTTGGGTGCTAAGACTGTGAGAGCCAAGTTGTGTATCTTGAGATTAAAGTGGGTAGCCACGAAAGCTACCACATTTTCCCGTGTGTTTTTCTAATCATCGTTTCACAGTTTCTTTGTCTAATTCTGTATCTCCTTTCCCTGTTCACCCGCATTTTCTCTCATTTTCTCTCGCTTCCCCTTTATTTCTCCATTTCGCTTACGATAAAGCTCGTGGAATTAGAATGAAAGAGCTTCAGGGTGGATCCTAATTGGGGGATAAGGGTAGTTTATGCGCAGCACACCGGCACTTGCTCGTTATGCACCTCATACTCTCTCACCCATAATATCTTCTCTGTGGCTTTTGCGCTACGTACGAGGATTATATTTAAAAAATGTAATATGCAGAAAAAAATGCTCAAGAAACATTTGCACTTTCCTTACTCTTTCATTCGCGCATATTTTCATTCACTGTACGTAATATCAGTCTACTGGCACACACACCCTATCTTTTTTTTTTGTTCATACTATTTCGTACTGCTTCATGCTTCTCACCGTTTCATAATTTATTCCCCATACGTTTTTGCTACTCCTCTATTTGTATGTAGAACTCACAACACATTTCAAACAGTATATCAAAGATAATATGTGTATCAATTGATGTTACATTGATTCATATTCTATACTGCCACTCCATCATCTTGTTTATTTACGTTGCATATTTGATATGTTCATTTACGATGAAGTTTGTTGAACGATAATTCACTGAATTTGACACTGTAGATCCGTGTGTGTTACCAAGTGTGATATATTTGTCATGGAAAACGTAGAGCTCACATTGAAAATGTTGAGAAGTGATTGTAATGCTTTAAATAGGAAATAATACACTTGGTAATTCACTTGGGTTTGCTATGAAATCAGAACACAAACTTTTGCTCAGTTGTTTTGCAATTAGATATTTTAGGAATTATCACGTTTCGAATTAATCTCAAGTTCGATAGTGTGTGGCAATGTTGCGAGGTGCCTTTAGGTACATATGCTTCATCCATTCGTATAATGACCTTTTAGATATCGACCATGGAACTTACTGAAAGATATATTTCTGGAATTAGTTGCTACCGCGCCAAGGGTGAGAAATTTCATCATGCACATTGTCACGAAATTTCATTCATTGAAGAATGACAAAATGGTGAACCGTGATATAAAATAAACTCTGGATTAATGAATATGTTTTCATCTCTATTAATAATTGAATTGTGCAACTTCTATTTCAACAAACTCATCTGTTTGCGATTCCACATTGCATTATTATATAAATTATGAATATTGTTATGATTTCAATTCTAGTTGACATCGGATAATATTTCTTTGTAAAATTTTCGCTATTCTACCATTTCCCACGTTGTGTTTCACTTGCAGCGCTTTGAAGGAACAGGAGGGTCATACTATTTCAATATTCACTCCCCATACGTCAATGAACCACGAATAAAAGAACTGAATAACAAATATTAAAAACAATATAGACACATATTTAAATGTAGACAGATGTTCTGTTCCAATAATGGATATTTCATATTCAATATTAACATTTTGGTTCACGATTAAATCATGCATATGATCATTGAAATTATCAAACGTACAGTTTCTACCAACTTTCATTACAACAAGCGTCGTAAAATGTGATGGAACGAAAACGGAATAATCGTTACAAAGGAGCGTATATTCCGACGCTCAAACAAACTTCCATTCAATTAACTCATGAAAATCCTTTCCACTAAAGTGAAAATAATAATTCCAGCATTTAACCGTTGTAAATACCTAAAATATTATTGTATATAATTGTTCATAACCGAATTATTTTGCGATTAAACTTATGTGCGCAGCAGTATATATTTATATATTGCTCGCTATTTCTGGTTAGATACTCTCTCTTTTTCTATTCTCATTATTTTTAACGCTGATTGTTATATTAAGATATGATATATACTAAATAGGTAGTTTTATTTGTGGTGTTTAAAGAGCTTTGCTTCAAGATCAAATAAATCATTCTCTACACTACTTTACTCTCGTTGTTGAGCAAAAGTGTTGCTTTGTCTTCCGTTGCACCCAGGCTGCTGCAATTTAATCCGCTTTGCTGTAGGATTTTATACAGAAAAGTAGACTCTTCATTGTTATCGTTATTTTTACACTTCCTGCATCCAACATATCGAAGTAATTTCACTAATGGAAAGTATGTATACATATATATTCAATACATTAGTGACCTAAGTCATTATTTTATTATTCCACATATACGTTAAACTGTACCTTCATTAATCCGTATTGGGGCTCTCCAATAGATTTAACAACCCTTCCGCTGCAATTCACTACCGAGCACTTCCATTGACCTCCACTTTTTAATGAGTTCATCAAAGTCATTACCCAATTGTCTATGAATTACGACTGCTTGACAATTCGAATTGGTATATGCGTGTATATGGGAAATATGTTTTGATGATACAATGATTTAATAGCGGTCGCGAGATGATATCATAGCGTTTGGGGATAGAACCAAGCGTATTATTAACTGGTACTAAAGGACGTTGGCTATGCTATACGCGTTTCCAAGTGAATGTTGGCTGTAACTTTGGACGGTAGCCCAAATTAAACTTGAGCGAAGATATAATTACCAAACTTGGTTGTTGCTGACGTGGCGTTAGTTGCTGCATCCTTGTCATAAGCATTCTATGCAAAACAATACGTAGCATAAGCCCACGATGTGCGCTATGTGAGATAATACTTGTCGGTGTTATGCATTTTCTTCATAATCATAAAGTCATTAAATGTAATGGTATTATTCCATGACATTAATTGACGTGTGCAGGATAATTGATTGCCTGTAAAGAAGAATTTGTGCTGCTGAAGATTAAATATAATGAATGAAACAAGTTAATAATTCAATTTGTTTCAATTAATTTTGACGGCGCGTTCGAGTTTTCTTAAAAACAGAAGGTGGATGAACGAGATTGGTAGATAGAAAAATTGATTAGCTTTAATGGAGACATTCGCGCGCGTTCTCTGAACTCTCCTGCTGTATTCCACTCATTCTCTCCTCCACTCACGCTCTCTTTTTTTCCTTGGACAACTTGGAACTTCCAATGTTCGTCGTTATATGAACTAATCCGGGATTTCCGCGGCAAAACTTCCGTCAAGAAAATTTCACTGACGTTCATGGTTGTGCAAAGTCCCCAAGCGGCTTTTGCGCAATCGCGTTGGACGTCTGCTTAAACTGACGTCAACTGGAAACGACCGACGAGGGAACGAGTAATATTCAAGAAAAGCCTCTAACAAGAATACAATGTTTCAAAGCCATTTATGTGTAGCGAAGAGAATCCACTGTTACTAACACTGTTATCATTTTTTTTTTTTACATTGACGAAAAATCAATAAACACTTAACTGTAGAGAACGATGTGATGCAGATTCACATAGTCGACGTATTTAATTAATTATTTCGTCCAATAGAAAATAATTGGTTGGAATTCCGTGTATAAGATGAAAAAAAAAAAAAAAAAAAAAAATTATGTTCACTCTTTGAAGTAATATGCAGTTCAATGGTTCGTGAATTGAAGTATCGATGTGTGACGGACAGAATAGGTTATTGAACCGCATCATTGCACACCACCTCCTGTCTTTCAATATATTCGGAATAATTTTACATACTTAAATGTCACACCACAATAATAATAATCATAATAATAACAATAAAATTTCAATGATTTTCAAATGAATTAAATGCGAAAGTAATTATTTTATATAGATGTTCCTTTTGGCGCCATATCACGTCATCCACTATATCGTTTGTGTGAGTTTCGTCTGGGAGAGAATTGGATAGAGGAGCCCAGAGTTTATAGTCCATAAATTTTAGTACACGCACCAAGCACCCTAGAAAATGGCTCCGGTTCTCAAGGGGTTTTGTGGTCTCACAATGTTGGCAAGTACGCCGTCGGAATTGACGAGGGACGTTGCTGGGATGCTTGATCCACTGTTAAATACAGAAAAAAAAAGTTTGTCGGGGAAATGTTTGAAATATTTCTCGTTTCGACAAGCCTTTCTTCATCTCGCTTCCACCTCTTTTCCTCCCCCTGCCGCTCAATGTCCGTTATAGTTACGTTTCATCACACAGTCGTTACTCTTTCGCTAGAGGTCGAGTTGTGCACTCATAATTACAGGTTACTCGTGTTGAAAATTTGTCAGCCACGAGCTTCGGAGTTTGGAAAGCGATTTAAAAGCTTTCCGCACAACTGCCGCTGAATGGTTTAAATTTTGGGTTAAAAAAACTATACTGTATTCATTGGAAAAAAACAAACAAAACAATTATATTATTTTTCGTGTATCTGCTCATCTTTTTTTAAATGTACTATCCAATTGTATACAATCTTTTATGTCATTTTGGCGGAATTACTCCTTTGCATATTTTTTAAATGGACGTAATATTAAGACCGCACGATTGAAATATTGTGTGGATACAGGAGTTCTGAAAATCATCAAAGACATACTGAATTGCTTTGGAACTGTATAGTCAACTTGATTCATCCATAGTTAAACTTCAGTCGAATATTACTGCGAAACTATATAGCATAAATATATTATAGATTATATAATGAGCGCAAAGTCTATATACATGTACGTTTCTTGAAATGTATTGACTATCGTGATCCTGAAACGAAGAATTGGATCGAAATGGTGATTGCAAAAAATTGTTTGTAATTGCTGTTTCTATTGTTGTACATGACTTTTGTCTTTCTTCAAAAATTTGATGATTCACTATCAGCTGAGTAATACGGTTCATTCAACCCAAATGATATCGTTATTATGATTTTTGGAAATATTCCATCTATGTTAGATAGGAGGTTAAGTTTTCTGATGGAACATATGTATGCTGTCTAACCTAAAAGTTTGCATATTTTAAACTAAAATGATTTTGCAATTTTTCACATGGATGTGTGTAACTATGTAGAGGCAACATTGATGTTAGTGAAGGTGACTTCAATTTCTGTAAAAGTCATATGTGCTAGTGATTTATACATGTTTTCGTTACCGGATTCTTCAGAAATAGTCCGAGAGACAGCATTATGAAAACAATATCCAACATCCTGATAAGATTTATATAACACGTAGAGGAATGCAAATAATTGAAGAATATTTTGGTCTGCGTGAAACCAACTCTTTTGGACCCACCCAGCAGGATCCATTAACAAGATGATTCTCGGGTAATTCGTGAACTTGTCGAACATTATAAATTTTTTGTTCAATCAACAGTTTCCACTCTGATCTAAATAAAAATGTTTGTTTAACGGAGTGGATAATGTTGTTGACACGTGACACACATAATTTTCACAATCACCTTTTTCTTCATTACATGGTAGAGTTGAGTAGGAATTGGGTGACTTCATATAATTTCCGTTGTCGATAGTTTCCACTATTTGGTCATTTATCGGTGAATTTTATTGGGTAAAAGATTGGTGAAATTGTTGATCAATGTGGGTGAAATATTGATTGACTTTCAACAAATAAACGAAATTAAATATGGAAATCAATATAAGTTGTAATTAAATAAATAATTAATTTCATTCTGCTGTCAATATTCATTGATATTTTCCGA
Source organism: Zele albiditarsus (assembly GCA_958496275.1). Lineage (NCBI taxonomy): Eukaryota > Metazoa > Arthropoda > Insecta > Hymenoptera > Braconidae > Zele > Zele albiditarsus. The sequence goes on from OY292411.1 coordinate 6,836,763, forward strand.
TATTAATATAACCAATAGATTTATCAACAGTCGTCAATATTTAGTATTGATATGATGAACTTTTGAAACAGCAGCACAGTGAATTTTTTTAATCTTAATTGAATAAACTCCTGATGGCATATATAGTTACAAAAACAATTCATCATAGAAAAATTCTGTTTGCACCACAGTTGAATATGAGTTTAAACCGCTGATTGGAAAAGAAAAATTCATGATGTTTGATTAACTCGTGAATTACTAAAGCACCACCCTTCTATTATGTTCTGTCTGATGGTTTTAACACGGTGTGGTGAGACAGAATATTCTTCGTTGATTTGCATTCTTCTGAATGTTATATAAATTTCATCAGGATATTTTGAAAATAAAGTATATAATCGTTAACGTCTTCTAATTATTTTATTCAATCAAAGATAATTACATGAGAAAAACTCCGACTGAATCGCCATTTCATTTATATATTTTCATACGATTCTTCATCTAATAAAAAAATCAGACGGATGTTCGATACACTCAGTTTGATTCCGTCATTACTCCGACTAGAGTAACAATTCAAGCTTCGATATAACTGTTTTCGTGGAGTCGATTCTGAAATTTCAGCGGTTTTATTGATTGGAAAAAATACTTTGCAAATATGGTTTATGTCATTAACGTCAAACATCTCACAGTTATAAAAATCGAGGTCAAAGTTTGTGGGTTTTTATACGCATCAGTAGTTACGTTCAACTGGTATTTTTATTACTTCTCAATTTAATCATATCTAAACATATGGATGAATCTTGTAGAGGAAAAACAATATTGTAGAATAAGGTCAAAGAATACTTGTAAGAAAAATTCAGAAACATTGATCTTCTAGCTTCACGAATATTATGAATATAAAGATAAAGAAAATATATATGATATTCGTGTACATGTTGCATTAATTTGGTCATTACATCAGAGAAAATTTATCCAAATGAATAGACTTTACGTGTAAGTGCACTGCGAATCCAAGTATCTCGAAAAACAACTGCAGGGTTAAGATTATGTATGGAAAATTAACACACTTTTGAGTGTGTTGAAAACGACAACGATGATTTAGTCAGGATATGACTTCAAGAATGCGACGAAGAAAATACGCTCAAGTATGCTCATGCCATCTTTACTCAACAAAACAAACTTTTCAGTCTGACTATTACGAATGCAACAATCTTTATGCAGAATCAACTATTCTATTGTTATGATTTGAACCAGGAAACGAAAATATTTTACAATGACATCCATTTGAGGATTCCTATAATTTTTATGGATTTAGATTTTTTTTTAATAAGATTTCCGACAAAAACTCAACTAGGAATAAAAGAAACTTTTGAATATTGATTCATCATTTCATTTCTAACAACTTGAGGAAAATGTTCTTAACCAAAATTTCATATTTGAGATGTTAAAATTTTCGTGTTAATATCTACATGCACACATATTAATGAATCATATATACAATTTATTTAAAGTATCATCGGAAGGATAGAAAGAGAGATAGGGTGTGAAGTTTAGTGATAAAATCGGGCGAAAACCGCAGTTTGCTAATTTCTTGGTGGCAGGTTAACGCGATGCTCGCGTTTCTACTGCGCAGTTACGTAATGAATAATAATACTACACCCAAGGATGATACGATATAGTGAGTTTGTTTGGCTCGAATGGTGCCCAGCTGGGTGTGTTTCGAGTCCTCAAACTTTTAATTAGTTAGTGATCCTTTAGGAGAGAAATACTACCAAGGAATTTTGGATGGTGCGTTATGGACGACGAAAACTATATCAATCCAGATGAATTACAACATGAATAAACATATCCGTCTCACTTTTATTTTAAGTTCAATGATTGTTGTTGAATAATGATCAGATGATGAACACAAAATCGCGGAAAATTCTTATTCATTTCATGTCAAAATATAGCAAATTAAATTTTAATATTGCGTTTAAAAATAAATATCTTTATTTCCACATGGAAATGTGGGAAGAAGAAATAAATTCTTATACATATGCTAGAAAATTTCCAATTTATCACTTCTACTGTCAGTATTTTTTCGTACATAATTCATACTAGTTTACTGTTCCGTCCGCTATAAACCCTAAACTGCTCTTTTGTTTGCTTCTTCTCTCACATTAAGATATAACTCTCTGCAGGAATTTTTTTTACAATTCAATCCCTGTCATCTTTCCACATTTTTAAGGGATTCAAAATAACTAATTCAATCATTGTATAGAACACAATCAACACATGTGTCAATGAGATGTTTGATAATAATCAATCGAAATAATTCGATATTTGTACAATAAAAATTGTATACATTTGGTCGGTACAACTTCGACAAAAATTTTTATACATTTCATAGAATATTTGGATATTCTGTTTATGAGAAACGAATCCATTTGATGATTCATTTCGTATTCAATTGCTATGAGGAGATACGTATAGTTTAGAGTATAAAAACATTATATCGATATGGGAAATATTCCTAATGGTGCTATCAAAAGTACGATGGCAATAGCAACAATTCATCCATATTTATGATGATATTGAAATAATAACTTTTCATCAACAGTCAAACTCAATTCATGAAATGAAAGAGGAATCGTACAAATTCGAGAGGAAAAAACGAAAATTTTCATACTACATATAGTCAATTTCCATAAATCCTTTTCTAAATTTTCATCTGTGATTAATGTATTTCTGAATTTGTGCGATAAATTTTTGTGCCATTGGAACACATCCTTTTACTTTGTGTTTGAATGTGAAAACAATCGTTCAAGCATTACTGTTAGAAGGCCGATATTCATTGAGAGCAATAATATTATTCAGAATTTTGGGATTCCAATTAAACAACGATATTGGTTCACTTGGTTTGCTTTCCCTGTGGACTGTGGCCTACTTCGAGAGAATTCAATCGAACTACTATAAGCTATTGACATATATAAAATATACAGAAAATCTTTGTGGATTAACAATTAATTTTCGATATCATTTATTCTCACTACAATTTTATTTACAGGCAAATAAAAACAGCAAGAAATTGAATCAATCATCCTTTAAATTATCTACATCCAAAGCATATAATCGATTAGAGCTGTAAGACCTGGATATATGTTTTCCACCTTTTTATATATACCTTGTAATTTAGGTTTGCCGAAAGTATCTTTTTGGTGTTCGATTCTTCTTCGACTTCTCATTGTTTTGTCCCAGAATTTTAACCATAGAACGGTTGGATGTCCAATTTAAAATCATGATTTCAGGTTTCCAAGGTATTTCACGACGTGTAATAAAAAATTCAACATTTCATCGATATTATTCTCCACTCATCTTTTGGCATCGTTAATAATATCTTTTTAACAGACAATAAGGTACTGAACTACACAATCATGTCGTTTGATGTAATACATGAATAAGGCGTGTGTTAATTAATCCACAGTAGTTCTCAAGTTTGTCATGTATGTCATCCACACTGGTAATTACCATCAATGACAGATGTTACGTCAAATCGATTTACCTTCTCATACGTTCAGATGCATTTGGCATTTTAGTCCTTGGAATGATATACTTGCCAATTAATCAGCAGTCTTATTCCTGATAGAGTATATTATATTAGCTTTATCCACCATGTATATAATAAAGTATTGAACAAAAATATAAAATTGCAATTTCATATATTTCCTTTATTTTATTTAATTTTTTTCATTACTCTTGGTTTTATTCCCTATCGAGATTTAATCGTATCGCATAGAATTTTGTTAGCGCATGTTCAACTGCTATCCATTTCAAGCAATTGAAAGTGCACGGACGTGACTAGACGATATACGGAGGACAAGAACAAAAGAAATGTGGAATTGACTGTACAAAGCAAAAAATAAATAACGAAAGTTTACTTTTATATTTCGGGAATCGAAGTTCATATGCAAGATGCAATTTCACTTGAACGTATATAGCATACAGTCTCAATACTGTTACTGCTATACTATCACACAACCACTACCACTATTTGTGGCCATAACAAACAAGCAATGTGTCTTGTCTTTTGGTCGAAAAAAAGAAAATATAACAACTACTTATGCTTCAAGAATACCAAAAGACTTATTCGATGTAGCGGTACAATAATGGTACACATAGCTTCAGGACATTTTGACATTAAATTCCTGAATTCATTCTCATTTTCCTCGCCATCTTCTCCAATTCAAATCCGCTCAAGGCAATTTTCATTCTTCTACGTCTGCTGGTTGGCCCATTAGGCAATTTAAAATTTTTCAATGTTATTGTTATGTCTAATAAAAAAAGCGAGAAGAAACAGAAAAAAAAACAACCTGTTGAAAAGTCCTTTAATCTTCGTGAAGAAATGCAATCGAAATTTATATATGAAAAATATATACATTTGCTTTATTACTTTATATGCTCTAGAATTTTTTCATTCTCCCTCTATATATTTATTCTCTTTTGGACTGTGTTCATATAGATATATATTCAGTTATGTACGTATATAGTTCTTGAGTACAAGCCTCACTCCCCTTAATACTCTTCTTACCCTACAAGTATAAACGAACCACGCAAGCGGTTAGAACGAGATACCCAGTGCACTCTAAATAACGAATTCGCTTTTCACTCTATACTTTTTTCCTCTCTTCGTCTTCTCTTCGTATTATTCTTTCAATTCTTATTTTTCTCTCCTCACTCTTATCCATTTCTCATGCTTCTCGTATTTGCCTTTATTTGAATGCAGAGCTCGCATGAATATGAGGACAGAATAAAAGTAAGGAAGATGACATCGAATAGGATGGGAGATATATCGAGTGAATCAACACACGTGGTCGCCATGACGAGTAAAAAATTTTGACGAGTAGTATATAGGCACGCTCTGTACTTTTTATGACGTTGAGTAATCGTATAAATCATTTATGAAGTACATATGAATGTCATTTAGAATGAATCCGGAAGACGAAATCGAATAATACGTAGCAATACCAAGTTGTCTCGTTGTCGATTCAATTTATAAATGGGTAAATATCTTGTGTTAGCCACTCCCGAGGTCACCCAGCTCTTATTCAATACAGACAGACAGCGAACTGACGGCCTGATTGACTGGGAGATGAAACAAAAGCTAGAGAGAGGGAATGAGTGAGACTGACACGTTGAATCAATGTTTTTCGGTTCCAAGAATTCCAAATACGTCGAAAATTGTCAAGAGCATTCATAGCTAACTTTGTACAACTCTTGTATTTTTTTTTATCATTAGACGAATTTCGAAGTATTGTCTCATGATAAAAGACAGTTATCACAATATCTATGTGATTAAAACTTCGAAATGGTATCGCAAAGAATATTCGATGAATCTACCGAGTACAAATGAGATATTCACCTCAATCTTAACACTTTATTTGCTTCAAGTTGTATCTATTTGATAAAATTTTGTCTCTTTAGTTACACCTACATTGTGTATATGTATGGTTGATTGTGAGTCATATTTAACTCTCTCTTTTTCTCACAGCAACATGGTGTGTGTGTGTGTGTCTCTTGTATATTTCTTACTGCTCTCTGTTTAGTACTGTGCAATTCGAATGCGCGGCAACACTGCCTCGAAAGTCAAATAATCACAGCTGAACTGTTTACTTCAATTAATGTATAAGATGGCGTCGTAACCGGTGAGATATAGAGTGTAGAAGTGTTCATTGATAACATTATACTGTGATGTGCTGGTACCGCTGGTATATTTTTCAACTGCCCACCAGAGGTTAGTGACCAACAAACGATCATGCACACTGATGATCAACGGTATTTTTAGATGACACGTCAGACCTGACTTTTATGTTGAAAGTTGTGTTGTTGGAAATTTTTGCGAGGTAAATTGAAACACGTGGCGACATATATTCACACGTGTTCTATGTGTCAGTGAGTTAAATATTGATGGATTACTATACTGGAGTAATTGTATTCAATTATGGAGAAGAAAACGTGAGTTGCATAATTAGTGAAAGAAATTAATATATAATAACATTTAATGAATCTATCAGTTTACTTGATCAATTGTACATCAGGTAAATGATCAGGAGCTTGTTTAATGAATAATATCTGAATACCTGGATTATGAATATTGAATAAATAGAAAGTGTGATTAACATGAGGAAAATGTATAATTACCAGCTGCATATGAAGAAACATTAATCTATTATTTTTTCCCAGCTTTATATGTAAAAATGGCACTACGGATATTATTTTTCATTGAACACATGTAAATTTTTTACAATAACAATAAGTATTTGAAGAAAGTCATTCCTATGATATCAATATTTGGAAGAACTGCTGTGGTATATGATATAATATTATGAATATCGCAATTCTTTCAATCTCGTTCGATAAATCAAAGTGCGCCTGCTTTTTATTGTCTCTCTACGATTTATAATATGACGAACAAAATCACAATATGCCTTTTGAATATGAAAGTAATATCGATCGCTGAATTCATAATTTGCTTTGTAAATCTCAATATACATTCGGCTATTATTACTATCTAGTATTATAATTGTGCAAATTTTTGGTAAAATAGGAACGATGAAAACTTACCATACGCTTTGTAATCCTTCCGACGTGCGCTATCTAATAAATATACTATGTGAATCATTCTGGATCCAAGTTGTTACTCAAATTACTATCTTTGACTCGTATATGTGAGCATCATTTACCATACTTTGAGCTCTTCATTTTCTCCGTGTAATTATCCTTCCATTCTACTTCTAACTTCATTATCTATACAGTATTTCAAACAGAGATATCCAGGTATTGTTTACTCAACTCAAACTGTCGGTTTTCTACCGTATATTGTAATAATTTACATAAATTTAGCAACATAACAATTTATCAAATTTTTTCTCTAAATTACCTTCGTTATAATATTCAGCAGGAGTTACTTTTACGTACAAATAATATATGTTTTTGGTAGATAGGCAAAAGTCAATCTAGAGAGTAAATTGAGATACCGTGTGCTTGTCCGGAAAGTCGAATTAGCATTGCTATCGCTGCGTTTTGTTGGACTCTATGTACTCTCTTATGTGACCCTGCGCACAACATTTTGTCTCTATATATACATATATAATATTGGTGTATTTCGTGAAGTGCATGTGAAACGCAAGTCACGCGACATGTAGATCGTTTGGTGCCTGCGGGCCAGTTTGAGTACGAGTGAGAAAGCAGTATGTACTATATATATTTGTAGAGTGTATAGCTACATAATATGATTCTGTTGCCTTAGAGGATTTGGCAATGTGCGCACAAGCTCTATTAGTTGACTGTGGAAGGCTCTTCGTGACAAACCTCTATAAAGCTTTTTGATGATATCCAATCAAAGTTGTTGAATCGTTAAGCTATACACAAAAATTTATTACAATATATCAAATCGTACAGAATGATGTTGTCAATTTTGCAGTATATAGGGAAATAGTTGTTGGCAAATATTTCAAATTTCTTTCAATATTGTGAGTTGATAATTTGAAATATATTTCATTCGAGAAGCTATTGTTATTACGGAGTCCCAGAGAAAAATAACTCTTATTAATTCTTTTATGGTGAGATAAAGAATGTAACTTGTGGAAAATCAATAATGTAATTCCATCAGTTAGAAAAGAGAATGAAAACATGTTTATTAATCAGAAAGATTACGTCTGTACTTTCTATCAAAATTCTTCAATGGGTCAATTTGGAGGAGAAAATAATTGAAGAGTTGGCGAAATGAATATTTGATTTTTTACTTATGGTTTCAATTCTATAATGTTGAAGAAATAGGAATTTCTTGGACAATTTTCGTAGTTGTAGTTAGAACTGAAGCGAATTTATATCCGAATCGAATAAGTTTGGAATTATTTGAATTGATGCATTAGCTTCCAAGATATCATAATCGCCAGTTCAAAAAAATTGATTTTGATAAGAACACATTCAATGTTGAAGACAGTTCATGAGAACACGTCATTAATTTGATGAATTAGCAATTGTTCTATGACCTGTAAGGTTTTATTAAATAATACAAGATAATTTGACTGCTCGATTAGTAAGGATTAAAATAGAGATATCGTTGCGCTTAAATATTTTAATATCATGCAAGTAGGAAAATTTAAAAAATGAGATGATTCAACACTCGGAAAAAAAAAAATAATATATAATACACAATCTATTAAAAGAATTGAAATAATTGATTTGACAGATAATCAATACACGTTTGATACGACTATACGATCTACATTTTAGTCTTCCATGAACAATTTGATAAACGGCACCCATTCGGTGTCAGAACCGAAACAATGATATGTAACTTCCTATATCATCCAAATTGGGGCGTGGTAAAATGATAAAATTGTCGTCATCACTTGTGATGATAGATGTATACATATAACAATCGATGTGTCCATTATCTTGTTGTTTTTATTCGACAATATAGTTAATGTTGCCCAAACACTGAATCGTTTTATTTCAGTCCAATAATGTAATTGCAATGGCGACGTAATAATTAATCTATACTAATCGTTCTCGTCATTCTGAATTAATCGAGTGTATACGAAACTCTCGATAAATGCAAATTTCAACCCATTTTGGATGTTGTCCATATATATGTCACGTTAAAAACGCTCAATAAATGTGCGGACGTACAGATGCTTATTTACATGTGGTAAAACAATTGGATGTCCTCCTACTCTGATTATTTACGTTATGCACTTTCTTCAACCAAAGGTCAATGAAATCGATGATGAGTAACTTATACAACTAAAAATTTGCATAGCCAACCAATATAAATTCCACAGTTCATCCAGAATTTTAAATAAAATAATGAAATTATTTTGTATATTGTTATCGCTTTTCGATAAAGTGATGTCAATGATTATCTTTGTATTTGTTTCTTTACTTTCTATCAAGTACTGACAGGAAGAGTATTGGATTAAGTTCAATATTGACTTTGCCGATAATTCACACGTATTTTCGCATCTTCATACTCCCCCTTGACAACAAAAAACATAATTTTAGCGTGTTGTCAGCCTGTCTGTCTATCTGTCATTTTGCGTGACACATAAGCCGGATGATCTCAACAAGGGCTGTGACGAAGAAATGAAATTTGATACGGTTTTAATGTAAATGGGGAGAATGAAAAATTGCTATATACCATCTGGATTCGACTTCTGTTATGGCTGAAAGAATAATATTCATATTTGTTACCAACACATTCTCATCGAGTTATCTATGAAACGGCTTGACAAAATTTCTTGGAAGTTGATAAGGTTTTGACATTTACATCTCATTTCCAGGGGGTCATACACAAAAAATAGTCGCTGAGAGAACTCCCTTGTCCCATAACTAAGATTTAAAAAACTCCATTTAATGTTAGAGTTCAACTTCCGGTCTCAACATGAGGTTCTGTTCCTGACTGAAGTTTCCTATAAAATCAATTGTAAATTGGTACATTTGTATATAAAGAGTTGAAGACAGCAAATTTCAATTTGACGTTTGAATTGGATTTTAAGCTTTCATGAAAGTGACATGGATAAATGTTCCCAAAGGAAAATCAATCATTTTTCATTGGATCTACTGACGTCATGGAACGTACTGACTACTCATAGCAAAATTTATTTGTATCATGCTGTATCATGTTTTTGAAATTCAGTAGTTTGAAAACCAATGGTAAAATGTTTGAATAAATTTCGTGATGATTTAGCCATAATCATCAACACAAAATTGAAACAATTTGACCCACTCGTTTTCCAGGTACAGCATCTGTGTGCATGATAGCACTATCATCATAAATTCATTATCAACCAGCCAATGTGAAGTAATCACATGGTCAAACAAAATAAAATACATTTTGTTTTATATAAATACAATAAAGAATAGAGATGAAAAAGGTTGCCATGATCACAGTGAAACGTAAATTTTCGGTGAAATACAAACTTTACGTTAATTACAATTTATGTTGACAGCGTAAAGATATTTTCAACTTGATGAATATACGAGTAATGCATAACAGAACGAAAGGACGTTACGTATTAATTTGCAAATGTCATGAACACATCCACCATACATTAATGCATGTAGTGAAGTACATAGACATATATCAACATTGTATATACGTTGCTTCATGCTGCCCCTCAGTCATTCGCTGTACCTACTACTCTAGACAGCCTTTTGAAATGTTACATAGCTATTTCATCTTGTCTCTTGACGTACAAACTCGAGTACATTATAATTACGCTTATGAATTGTAATTAAATTATTTAAATGTGTGTCAAGTAAATTTATTATATCAGTAAAAATCCCCCCCCCCCCCCCCGCCCAATTTTCCATACATTTCTTTCTTTTTTAATTTGATTTCTTGTATAATTTGTGAGTATATAAACAAGAACATTTATCCATATGGCCATTCACATTTACCCTCTCATTTTTTCCACCATGTTTCGGTCTCGCTTCCACTGAAACTTTGGTAGTTTTCCCCTTGGGTCGTCTCTCGCTTCCTCCCATCTTTTTTCTTCCCGTTTTTTTCTTTCTTTTCTTCCCCTCTCGATACCACAGGCGCTCTCGTTGCGATCGATGGTCGTTTCACGATTCGCCATAGTCGACTATGAATTTTCCGATGCCTAAGGGTGAGATAGGTGGTATGAGGGGAAGCGCACAAATGAGAGTAGAGCGGAAACGAGGGATTCGCTATATATGCTGGGGTGACGGAAGAGACGGCGCAGAGAGAAAATGTTGGATCAGGGTGGATGCGTCCAACCCTCACTCTCAACAACCACCACCGTCACTATTCTCTTTTCATCCCGTGCCTCAATGTCCATGTTCATGCGCAGACACAAACATCAATGTGATATAGATTGTTTGATTATTTTTTTTATTGTAATTATCAATATCCGGGACAACATGAATATATAAAAATGAAATATTACTTGATAAAATTTCATATTTCGCAGATATGTAAATAGATATCATTGGATTGGTCGCCAGATTAAGTCAGAACTGGTTCAATTACAAAAAAAAGAATAATTCAACTGAATTTTTTTAAAAGCCCAGCTTTATTTTCATGAAATTGAAAAAAAAAAGTTTATATGCATGTATTATTTATTTATGCCGCGGTAGTTATGTCCACCGAATGACAGGAGAAATTAAATTACACAACCTGATGATATAAATTGAACGTAAAAGTCCTACAAAATTATAGTTTGTATAAAAATGGAAAATTATAGAACAAAGTTCAAAATTATTCTTGAAAATGTCAAAAACTAAATAGAAAAAAAGTATGATGTAAATTTAGTATCACAAAATGAAAGACTGTATCGACATAAAAGAGAAAAAGAGCATAAACAAAAGTGTATTTATCTTTATAAAGATTCATATATTAAATATTTGTACAGAATTTTGAATAAAATTTTATTACCATGCGTATTGAAATTTGCTTATACACTGCAAGTTTATTTGTGTTAAAAATGACAGCTATGCTTTAAAATGGGAAGTAGCACACTTCGTAACACACTTTGATTAACACTATAGCTGTTTGACCCTTGTCATCATATCTGGCGCCAGATCTGATAAGTATATATACTATCACCCTGTCATATGGTACCAGATGTGATTATATCTAACTGTATTGTATGTTTATGATACATACAAAATAATCATTAATATATTGATTAACGAAACAAATATCAATAAACGACACACAAATATTACAATATCTTTATTCATATTTTTGAATTTTATGAAAACGTGTATCAGAATTATTAAGAAGGGACAGCAGACAGTAAATAGAAAATGGCGCTGCAATGTGGTTAAACACCATGAGAAGTGGTTAGAGGTTTTTCATTTCAACAATCAATTTATTTAAACCTATCGTATTCGAAATGGAGCAAATTAAGTATTATCGTGTCATATCTCATTTTGTATATAGTCATTGTTCAGTCTATAAAAATGAATATAAAAAGATCAAATAAATTATGCTTGCATTCAGTCACATTCAATTATATTGATAGAATTCTGAGATGCGTTTATGTGTCTGACAAGTTGAGATAGAATGTGATCTGAATATATTAAAAAAGAGAGAATATTTAATACAATGAGGATAATTGACATTATGATATATTATTTTTATCTGTCGACTGGCGAATGTTTCCCTCTGCACCTCGAATTTACTGAATATATATGAATATTTATAATTTAAAAATATTTTCTCCCACTCAAGTGTCCTCTTTGAATATGATCGTATTCAATGGTCGGGATTTCATACCAATTTTTTTATGCAAATTATTTTGTACTTCCTTTTATTTTCTTTTCGTTCGTAATTAAGGAAGCGTTTATGAAGCAATATTTTTTTTTCTTCCTTTCTTCACCCTTACGGTCTTCAGAATAATTTTATTTTCGCAATTACGTTTGACTTTAATGATTAACGTTAATTTGACTAAAGAAGAAAATGTTTTTTTTTTTTTTTTTTTTGTTAGAAAAATGCACGATATATTTGTGGAAAATAAAATCTTTTGCACTACTAACGATTAAGTGCAGAAAATAAAATAGAAGATGAACTCAATGGCAACTTCCTCCGGTCAACCTTTAAGTGTAAAATAGGTATATAACAGCATATACACATTCACATTGAGAAGATACCTTCGAACGCTTTTAGCGCTTTGCACTATACATGGTGGTATAGTGCGAGCTTTTACTGGGCGATCTTTCGGTAGCAGTTACAGTATTTTAATTGCTACACACGCAAACTTATACGAGCACTATATTATTGTTAGTATATATAGGTGTTTCCACTTGAGGAATAAATGTCAACAACGTTACACATCAGTTAACGATCAGTTAACGATCAATCCTCATCAATTCTAAATATTGATCAAGTTATTATTTTTATTTATTAATCTTTTGTTCTTAATTTTCGAAAAATCAATCGAATCGTTAAATTTATGCACTGGCGGTAAATATTTATTTTAATTTTCTGTGAAAACAATTAATTGAGTACCAACGAGTCATATATAGGATATTTTTACGTTGATGTGAATTGATTCTAATGAAATAACGATAGAATATGTGAATGGTGAGACTGCGGAAAATTGTGCGCGATGTGACGAGAAAATGGGAAAAATAAAAGACCATTGCACGTCGTAATACAATTTTTGATACCTATATTTGTTGTGTGAACAGTAAATGTTGACTTTGTGGTGTCGGTACAAGAAGAGGAGAATTGATAATTGATGGATAACATTGACAATGTTTCAACGAATATTTTTGAAGAAGAGTATAGAATATATAGAGCAGGATTACGTATACATTCGTATATATATATATATATACTGTGTTGAGACACGTCAGCTGAAATACATTCCTGAGTAATGAATGTAGATATATATTCTGTCTTGTGATTGATCAGTAAATATTTTGTCGCGAAATTATCTGTCTATTGAAAATGATTCGTTGTTTTTTTTTTTGCCTGACTGTCTCAATGAGAAGAACATATGAATTTTGTCGAACATTATTGACAAGTTATACATTTCAAGATAACATAAATAGAACTCGAAGCATATCAAATTCTGGATACAAAATTCAACCATCCAATGCGAGAATTCAATCGTTGCAATTGCCACACTGCAAACTCAAGTGTTTTATTTTGTAGTCGTCACATTTCAAACACTTAATATCTTTCATACTGTAATCGCCCATTGGAGAATTGAACAATTTTTAACTGTTCAAAAAGTGACGGCAAAGATTTTGCTGATGAAGATGAAGAACAAAACATTTTGCAGACACACAAATTTACAGTGCAAGGCCGCAATATCGAAATCAATAATGGATGAATTAAATAATAATGGACAGCACAATTTCCCGAGATTTCTCCAATATCTGGCCAGCACTTACATTCCATTCAGATTATGGGAAAATCAATACAACTCGCGCAATTCTATATTCTGGACCTGGATGGAATGAGTTCATGGATTGAATTACGAGAATTTCGGGATAAATTACGATCAGGAATCATAATGTTACATTGCAAAATCCACATTAAGAAGTGAAAGAGGAAAATAATGCATCAACTGATCCTCGTTGGCATAGAATTTCTCCCGGAGTAATTTTGGACGCGGAAACCATAATGCAATTCTCATTATGGATTTCACCGAAAATTTATACTGAAATGTTTAGAGAGAACTGTTATATAAAGTCGCGAATTATACTCGTGAAAATTTTAATATTTCAACATGTCAAATGGAAACAACAGTTTCATTAAACAACTACACATATAATTTATGTTTATGGCCGTTGAGAATACATATTATTCATTAATTCAAAATTTATCGTGCATTGAGATGTATCTAGAAAAAATTAAGACCACAATTCCCAATTGTGTGTCTATTGTTAACAAATCCTATGAGGAATTCAAATAACAGATAACACGAACTATAGATGGCTAAAGTTGACTAAGTTGGTACACTTGGAGAAAAAATGATATTATATCCAAACTGTTAGCACAATTGACTTGATTGAGAGATTGAAATAAATCGTGAACTGTGAAACAAACAAATTTGGATTTGACAAGGTCTTGTCTTTATTTATTTTATCGTAATGTGAATGTGAAAAAAAATATGTTATGATTGTAAAATTCACCAAGCAGGGTCCATAAATTGGGTCACTGCTAAAAATACAAAATTCGACAATATCACACATAACCTCACTTTTGTGACAAATCGACGCAACAATTCGAGATACAAACATACATCATTTCATGTGTTGTTAAATACACTTCTACATGGTTGTAACGGAAATTCAAATATACATACCGTTAGTTTGAAATATCGTTAGCCAAGTATTTGAAGAATGAGATCGCGTATCATCTTAAATCATTTTTTTCAGATGAACTTCAGGAGTTGCGATCGTGGCGTCACCAATTTTCACTCGTGTACTTCTATATGGGCACCATTTGAATGTATAATTACGGACCGAGAAAAATTAACCCCGAAATATGAAAAGTCAAGGTGCATCCTACATCCTTTTATCGGTAAAAATATAAACTGAATGGAACTTATATCAATTTCATCAATATCAAAACAAAACGAAATTATTATATCATATAAATAAGTACATAGGAGCTATTTTCATATACTCGTGCTCTCATCTAACCAGAAAATATGGAAATCAAACTATTAATAGTTTCCATATCATAACTCCCGTAACTCCAATACAAAGTCTAATACAGTATAAGGAATATAATAACAGTTTCAATATAGCTCTGCAGATTATAATTTAGTAGTACTCATTTGGAACTTTAGTATTCTAACTTTGAATTATGAATGCCCTTGTCATCAAAAGAGTAGACAAAGCACCCTTTTACTATCGAGTGGAATTAGTTACATTCTGGGAATGACAAAAGAGTACATGGAAATAGGTATACTGTAAAATACAAAATAGTGTTTACAAAAGTGACGTTGCACACATCCGCTCGAAAGTATTTCCTGCTCTCTCCCTCTCTCACTCCCTATATCTCAGTGTTTCTTCATTTTCCCTTGGGATCGAAGCTCTCGTGTGCTGTTGCTTAAATATGCGGAGAATAGTGAATAATTCGCCATATCCCTTTTCACTGAGACTCACGCTCACTCCGGTCCCTCGAGCCATACCTCTATATTATACACTCGTCCGGCTTGTCTCTCTTGACAAAATGTCGGGAATTGGACCCAACACACACATACACACTTGCATTTACACAGGTACATCATATTGCAGTAATAAAATACGTAAAAGCCTTCATTCTTATATAATATTCTCATTGACATTCTTGTTCAAAAATGTAATATAATATTAAATTGATGAAAGGAAAAAGTTTTCTTCTGTACAAATATACATTAAACTCTTCAATTTAAACGAATTAAATTTTTTTTCTCCATTGTATGGAGGACAAGCGTTAAAAAAGGATTCTCCATTTACATAGAAAATGAAAGAGACTGGATTGCCGAGTTTGAAAATTCACTCCCACGGTTTAGGGAATGATATATTTACGTTGCTGAATTAAATTCATGATGCAATCTGTTAAATAGAAAATAATAATCATAAACTTCGATAAAGTATTGTGTACGAAAATGCTTTCTCGAGTTCGTATAGATAATTCAGTTCAGTTTATTCTTCTTTCTGCGACATTAAGTACACAAAAATAAAATGTAAATCTCTATTCATTTATGTAGTGATGATTACATGAACAATCAACATATAAAGTCTGTATACTACTTTTTGTTGGTGTTTCAATTGACTTCTGGCTTGAGAAAGAGGTATAATAATGAATGGGTGAAAGTAAAAGTGTTTTCACTGCTACAAATATATTTTAAACACTTTAATTTAAACTCTAACAAATTAAATTTTTTCCTCATCGCATAATGGACAAGCGTCAAGAAGGTATTTTCTATTCATATGTAGAATGAAAAAGATTGAAGTGCAGAGTTCAAAGATCCATTTATATATATGTTTAAAAAAAAATGATAAAAAAAAAAAATGAGTAGGTAAAGTGAAAAAAGTCATTCACGTACATAACAGAGCGCAACGTGAACGCGCAAGTAGTGTGTGCTATTACGTGTGGTGCACATTTATACGTATACATATACATATTCGAGAAAATGGAGGGTGAAAAATTCAACAAGAGGTGTATATGTTTCCAAGAGTCGTCATCGCGGTCCGTATAGTCGCATTCTACTGCGCGCGAATTTCTGTAGTTAATGTACGAGCTTGGTCGGACATAATAAAGGTGAGGTATATACGAGTGCTCCGGTGTGTATAGGTATATACGGGGAATAGTAGGGGTGCTTTTCGTTCCACCTTTCCCCTCCCACAGCAAAGTTGTAACAGAACAATAGACGCCTACCCCAAAGTCTCCTTAGTTCTTGTTTCTCTAGGCGCGTACTCTCACTGTGAGTTATATACCGTTGCTGTTCACAACGAGAGTCTTCAAAGGCAAAGATTATGAATTCATACCTCCCTGCCGTGAAATCAACAGTAGTATTTAGGTCATGTATATTATTTCAATGTTTATCATAATAATCATATTAAAATAGAATTCGAGAAATATTATCGAATGGAAGTGAATAATGTTTGTAGAGTTGTAGACGTGACTGTTAATTTTTCATTATGTTAGTAGGATGTACACGGGTGAAACGGAGGGTTCGAAGTATTGTTAAAAAATGCTTCGATTTATGCGTGGGTAAAAGAAGAATTTGGACAGAAGTTTGGAACCAGGATGGGTTACAAAACAATATTTACTGGACAGTAAGACAAAAAAATGTTAATGTGTGTAGTAAATTTTCACCGTTTCGGTTTCCCCGAATATCTGAAGAGCTACTGAACTGAATAGTAGTACAATAATTGAATGTATATAAAAGTTTTCAAAGTTAATAAATTGAGTAATTGATATGGTAATTTTTGTGCTTTATTTATTAGTCGTAGGAAAATAATCAAGAGCGGAGCACTTCAACTTACTGAACGGAATATAAAAATTAGTATTACATTCTATACTACAGTAATATTTCGAATAGGAGTATATCATAAAAATCACATTATTTGAATATTTCTATTATGAAAAATTTTATTCAGATCGTATGTTTTCATTCAACCGTGTACATTAATTCCTGGAATAAATGTAATCTTTACTATACTCTACACCAACCATTTTTTTCGATTAGATATATATTGAATAGTATGTAAATATTGCATTTGAATTGGGACATTCAAGTATATTGCAGCATAACAATTTATTTTTCTTGTGGTGTTAACTACTACGTATAAATTCCAAAAATTTGTTTGTTTCGTTATTTCTAATATTACGTATTGTGTGTATTGGAAACTGGGAGAGTCCGATGGACTCTCTCTCTCTCTCTCAGCCTCTCAGCTGTCAGTTTCAACTCCCATTAGGACAATACATTTTGTAACACAATAGCACTGCAAGTTCTCAAAGCAACACCATTGTATGAAAGTTATACCAATACAAAATTGGTAATAACCAATGTGATTCGATTTGTAATTGCTCCACAAACAATTTTTCATCGCTATTGAAATTGAAATTAATGCAAAATTTATATTTATCAATGTTCAAATATACATTGTAGTTGTTACACTGATTTTTGTACCGTGAAGTTTGATATTTTTCTTGAACAAATATCATATCAATTTATACTTTTCAATATTGAATTTATTCTATATTGGAATTACTCAACCATATATATATTCACATAGGGAAAGGAGAATCAGGTGATTCAACCGGATACCATTGAATCCCATTATTTCCTGTAGAGTTACAGAGGAGACTAGATTTCAACAGACTGTTACTCGAGATAACAGATTATTTTTTATTTTTGTGTATATGACAATTGTGATATTATATATACCATACAATAACGAGTTCAAAACATCTTTCCAATGTTTTTTTTTTCTACTTTTTTTCAAATTAAATTCTACCTCATTTTCGTAACATCATAATGTTCTTGATCCAAAAGATATTCATGCACTTGAAATGAAAATACATTTTATTTTTCATCCACATTTATATTGAGATTTGGTTCAGGATAAAAATATTTTCAGTCTTTCTAATAAATTTCAAAATATCTATTGTACACAGAATATTTATTGAAACTATCAATTATTCAAAGAGGGGCAAAACGAAATCAAAGAAAAAAAAAAAGTAGAAAAGTAGAAATTGACAATAGTACATAACATATGGATGTTATGAAATTTTTCTTTCCATTGTATTCTTTCACTCAAGATGTACCTGTGCCAGAAAGAAGATTCCGGTTCTTGATTGAACGATAGCACCTTCATACATAAAAATATGTTTTTCTTTTTTTCCATTAATGTATCGTCAAAAATGTACATTGTCATTTGAATAAAAAATTAATAATAGATATATTTTTTTCGGTTTTTGCTTGAAAATAATATTTGAAAGAGATTTCTACAAAGATAACAGTTGAAAAATATTTGGCAGCTGTGCGAGATTGATAAATAGTTGAATTTCTTGTAATTTTTATCATCCATAATTTATTCTAGTAATTATTCCGTCATTTCGAATACCAATACTTATTATTATCACATATTTATAAATTTTGAATAAAAAAAAGACATAAAAATATGACTCTCATTATGAATTTGAAAAATTACATACAATTTCTATACCATTTTTTATCACTACATGATAAAAAAGTTGAAACGATAAACATAGAATCCAAAAGTTGTGTATAGTTTTGAAGATAAAAACAAGGAAACAACAATGTTGAGTGATTTCACATCAGGTCTAGAGGAGCTCCATCAAGTAATTCCAGAGTGTTAGAAAAGCGGGTCGCGTGTCGTGTGATAGTTAATCGTGTACCCGTACTTGAGATCGATGTGACGTTGTTGAGCTTACATTTTCCAAAGTATTATTTTTTTTTATTTTCTTATATTTTTTCCATTATTATTATCATTAAATTTTTTTTTTGTTTTTCATTCACCATTCTCATGAAGTGTGAGTGTACCGACCCCTCGCAAAAATATATTATATTGACCTCCCACTGTAATTTAATACATATTAAAAACACCTGAACTCAAATTACTTTTATCCCTGTATAAAACTGTATACTTAAAAATAAAAAATTCATGTATACATATATGAGTCCATTAAATTTTTTATTATAAATATGAAAAAACTCATAACCTCTGGTTTAGATAATAATATTAAACAATGGCGATGATATAATAAAAAGAAATTTATAAATTAAATTGAAATTATGTTGATATATACTGTGCAATATATTTAAATATTTTACATTCACTAATTAACCGTCTCCGTTTATTTGCCTTTAGTTTATCGATAATCGATAAACCGCCATACTGCCTCCCTCACGGATCATCGTTTGTACTCTCTGTCTTCCATATCACAATCCCTCTCACTCTATTCCTCTATCCTTTACCTATTTCCGCACCATTGGACTCTATATGCCCCGAAGCCAAAGCCGCAATCACGCGAGCACCGGATCACGAGACGAATAACTATGTGGGCTTAACGCGCGAGTGCCACACGCGTCTGGAATATCTAGACTCTGGTATTTGGTAATTAGCAAATCACGTCGACAATTCTAACCCCTATACTGTGCCTCTATATATCCTTAGGCATATATCTTCTATTTATGTTTATCATTTTAGCTTAAACCCATTGCTTTTACATTGCAGGGGACTCATATTTTATATATGATTTGTGCCTTATTATTTTTTAAGGTGTGTGAATAAATTTTATTGATATACACGGCCTTATTTAGTTTGAATAACATTCAGGAAGTTGGGGGGTTATATACACATTAAGGAAGAGAAAGTGATGAGCTTTTATGTTTAAATTTTGAAGCAATGTCTCGAGAGACTTTTTCTTGCTCCATATTTGATCGGTGTCGTGGCATGAGAGCAAGGAAAAATGAAACTACGATGAGGAAGAAATAGAGTTGGTGAAAATTCAACTCTGACCTCAACCAACTTATGTAACTTCTATATATATAGGAGATATTCTTGAATTCTTTTTTTTTTTTTTTTACATTTCATCAGTTTCGCTGGCGGTTTGCCAACAATCCTCCGAATTGACAAATTTTTATATTTCCATTTCGCATCCAAATTCACGATATAATATTATATATATATAAAAAAAAATAGTATTAATAAACTTCAGTTGTATGTCTATGTTTATGTTTTTAAAATAGATTTTCATAATTTGTCGATACTTTGATTGAGTTCATTGATAAAACTGAGGATATTGTGCCCTAAGAACTTGTAAACATCTTTTTAATTACTTTGATAATTGCTTACACGATTGTATATACAAAGCCAATCAATCATCAAATCCTCACGAAAACAAAAGAAAGATTTTTTGATTCTAGATATTGATAAAAAGTATTTTATCTTGCGCCCATTGTTATTCTCGCCGTAAAGTTTCTGGGGGATAAAATTCAACTGAATAAATTTACATCAAGATTTAGTTTTATTGTTTTTAGTTTGGCAGTGACGAAACAAAGAATATATTTCATCAAGTTTTCATTCGTTTTTGATTGTAGAATCACTGAGGTGTGGGTGAATTCATCACTCGTGAAAAAATGCACAAGTTTGCAATAGAAAAAAAAAAAAAAACAAACAAACAAAATGAAGTAGTTTTAAAAATTTGATTTAGACAACACTTCAAGTATTTTATCATCAGAGTAATTTAATTAAATTGAATATTTATTGTGTACAAATAATTATTTGCATGAGAAAATAATGGTTTATTAAAAAATTTGTATATATGTTTGTTTTCGCATAGAATCGACATTTTAACATTTATGAATTACTGAGGGATAGTAAATTTTTGAAACTTTATTCATTCAAGATTGAAATATTTCAATATGATATATTGCAAGCGATTATAAAGCGAACATTGGTGAAAAGTCGAATGGTGAGTTTTGAATTGGTAACTCCTCATATTTCATTTGCATATACAGTGAGAAAAATATTGTTATAAAACTTCATCGGATTGCAACAGATGTATACCTGAAGTATTACCATATTTATCGAAAAAATCGTATTCCAATGACATATGTTATGGATTTCATATCACTATTTTTCGCGAATACACTAAGACCGATTTGATGAATATCCCTGAGATAACAATTAAATTATTATTATTGTAAAAAGTTCTGTTTGATATGACCCCTGGAACTGAGCAATTAATTTCATTCAATCAAGCGAATATTTTTTTAATTTTTATTCCATCAACTCTCCGTTGATTTTACAATGAATGCTGCGTCCCATGTTACTTTGAAATATAAATGATCAGAAATGAATGTGAAACGAACTTTCTTCGAATTAAAAATACAATAACAAGAATCAGTATAAAACAAGTTTATAAAGTTGTGAGAAACATTGTAATTGTGCCTAATTATTACATTATTCCATTTCAATATCGCAGAAGTTGATGTGAACTTCATTAGTACCCGATGTTATTATTTATAATGAGACTTGTAAGAGCTTTAAGACGGCCATTACCAATAAACAAAAATGAAACAAGTCGAACTGAAAAATCTACCACAGAAGAGAAAAAGCTAAAGTAAACAGTAGATGGATTTCTTTATCCTTCGTGTAGAAAAAAAAATTAAATTGTGAATCAAAGGCTTTGATTCCATTTCACACATACGCTTATGCATACAATTCGTGAAATGAAATGCGGAAGCACGATCATTTTTTCATTGCTTTACTCTCAACTGTTTGAATTTTATATTCTCAAACGAAAAAAATATATAGAAATATAATTCAAATATAGCACTTTAAATAATTAGAGTCCGTACAAATTAACTTCTTTGCCTCTCGTGATATTTTATTAACTGTATTTCCAATTATTTTTTTATTTTTTCCTCTCTATCTGCCACTTTTCCTATTCTCTTTATCTCTTATCCATTCACAATATCAAAGGCAACATTAAATATAGTCACCTTGGTACGATTAATTAAATGAAAATCGTTCCATTCTTCCCATTATAACTCTCTATCTCTCTCTCTCTCTTGCATCAATCGTACTGGAAGAAATGAAATTTTTATCACAGCAGTAATTCTAGAATAAAATTGCTTGACCGCCTTTTTTTTTTCATTCCATTTGGTTGAATATGAAGTTAAATATATAATAATGCAACTATCACTATTGCAATTTGTAATTAATTGTAATATTATATAATTCCCATGAGCCCTTCTATCTACATTAAATAAATCAGCCAATCAACACTCTAGACAAGATCAATAAAATCTAATTTTGTCAGTGACGTCTCTGATTATTATTACTGTTAATATAAAGATGACAGTAACAAGAATCTCTGAGATACACTGGCATTATATTATAATATTTTGGACGTGGGTGTTAAGTCGTTGATGATCCAATCCTAAACCAAACTTGCAAACATATATATATATGTATATATATGTTACCCGTTGCAACTTGCATAGATGCCAGGGATTGGTTGTCGTTGTCGTTAATCTCCTGGCAATCTTAATCGAGGTTTGAATGTGAAACCGATATTATGCAAACGCCTGAGCTATATATACGATGTATCAGTAAATCTGAGTGTTAACGATTTTGTATGCTTCAATAAATATATAAATAAATTGATGATATGATAAATAAATAATATATATATATATATAAGCTTCTAAAAAAAAAATTTTCCTCCTCATTTCAAATGTTCACATCTTGTATGTCCGGAAAAATTCACAAAACATTAATTGGTGTTATTTGAATACAAAATTTGTTCCTTCTCCAATTTGATCTCGTATCAGATATCATGCAATTATTTTTCACCAAAGTTATATGGGTCTTTCATTCAGGATTGAAATTCTGAATGGTAGCAGGTCAATTGCCTGTGCTTTATTTTTATATGGGAATTCAAACACAATAGTGCCACCCAGTGCCATTGCATGTCATCTCAAGATTTCAAATTTAATTGCCCGACTTCAAGAATACCTCAAAATAATTAACCAATCATGATGAGTGGTCTTAACATTCATCATAACAATAATAAATCATTTTCTACGAAAGCTATTACATAATTGTTCCACGAGACTATTGATAAGAGTCCTTAAACCTATATTTAGTGCATTTAGTTCTATATAGAGGAACTGCAATTGTTGATAATGTTTATGAGACACGATTAACTCGTGATATCTCTGTAAGTGAATAATTTGAGAAAATATTAACTAGTCAGTTTAGATAAGTAAATAATTTTGTGAAAACTTCCTCAGCTATCGATTCGTTGTGGTTGTTTGCACAATCCATTAATATTCCTTATGTTATATTTATATCATCATTGATATTCATCAGAATGATGGTTTATTTTACGATCAGTACGTCTCTGTTGTTAAAGTGGACTAGGTCATTTCCCCGATATTATTTTTTTCATCCAATTTTTATCTCCAACAATTTGACTTTTTATTTTTTTTATCTCAAAATTTACGATAATATATTTTCTGTGTCAACACAATGTGATTGAATGTATCAATTCAATGATATAATGTGAAAATTTCGTACGATTATATTTTAATTATTCATGAGATTTATTTTGTTAGTTCACAATCATCATAAACTAATATTTCTCTGCTCGTTACCGACAACACAGCTAGACGACGCGTGTTTCCGTTAGCGATATCTCATTGCGTGTTCCTCGCGTGAGATATACACCGAGAACAGTTTCTAGGTATTATTTAAGGGTATAAGTATATACGTGTCGAGAGAAATGCGTTGTTATCTTGAAAACGTTACTTCTTCTTCTTCTTCTATACTTCTTCTTATTCGTCTGTACTTTTGCTTGCTATCTATAACGATATAACCACACCATGTAGATTCCCCTCGTTCTCTCTGGAACCATCCTCAAACACACGCAAATACAACACTTGTACACCTTCTCCATACAAGCCATGTTGACATTACTGGGTCGAACGAGCAGGTGGTTATCAGTTGGAAAAATAATGGAAACATCGTTTCATGGAAATGAGAATAAAAATAAAAATTCATGTCTGTATATGTATAAAAAGTATTTGGCAAGATGAATTGCTTAATAATTGATGGAGAAAAAAAATATCTGTATGAAATAAAACTACCTATAAATATGTAAATAGGAAAATAATATTTTTCCTTTTTTCAGTGATCTACATTAATATTCTTATAAATTATTCATTCATTTCTCAACAAATATCATTTTAATTTTCTGTTTCACTCTCTGCATCGATCTACCAGTATCGTCACTGATATTGATCGGAAATATAAAATAATCGGTAGAAATAAATTGGATGAAGTTAATAACTGAAAATAACTGTTATCAGTTCTGCAGATTCTTTAGAACAAAACCGGAATAATTTAGTAAATGGCACAAAAGTATTATGTTGATAGGAATTGAAAAATAAATAGAATTACTTGCACGTTATTGTTACCTTTATATATTAAGTAATTTGAATGAGGAATGTTTTCTAAATCCTTATTATTTTCATCCATATTTCATTATTATATTATCTTTGTTGTATAAACTCTCGTTATCACGCTTCTAATGCATCATACGGTCCACAATCTCCCATGACATAATTAAAAGTATATTTACCTTTCTATACCTTTTTACACATTCAATTAAAATAATCCAAAGTGATATTTTGATGTCAGAAAATCATCACAAAGACTGGGGGAAAATTTTCATTTTTTTGTAATAATATTCTTTCAACTAAGATCTACTTGAACAAAGAAGTTGATAAGCTGGGTGATGATAATTTTCAGGGGAAATATTTTACAGAAAATTTGCTCTTGAGTATTAATTTTCGTATTTCTATAATTAATTAACACACTGGGGATATATATTTATGATAAAGAATGCTGGATTTATTTGTAAAAATATGATACGTACAATTGCAAAGATCTCAAAAGCAAGTTGTGGAAAAAGTAGTGATGGAAATATCGTGAGCTATGACAATGTGAACATAATTTTAGAAAAAAAGCCACCTCGATATTCTTCAATAAATAACTAATATAGAATAAATTATAATATCTCCATGTGAGACATTGTCCACTGTCCTTTCCCATTTTCTAAATTAATATAGCTACTTTTCCCCTGTCTTCATATTTAAGATAAATATGAAGACAGTTCTATTTTCTTTCCTTTCCATCTTCTCTCACAATTTCTGAATAACTTAGCATCCTTCTTTCTCGCTGCTGACTGCTGATACAAACATTGCATTATTCATACCCGATCTGGGTTTTGGGCTTCGGAGTTAAGCTCCCAGACTATAAGACTTCGTCCACAACGCAGTTGCATAATTAACACGAAGTAATTCACCCCCGTGCCACTGTTGCGGCTTGCGTTTGACGGTAAAACGCGAGTTTGGCACACCACATAGAGAATAGGCCACTATATATACACACACTTGGATAAATATATGTTAATTCTCGATGTTTCAAAAGGGTGTGGCATATTTAAAGTCACATTTAGATTCATCGTGGATTATCATTGTGTGAATTGAATATGATTAATGCTAAACAAAAGTAGTAATAGTGATCGTTAACCCAGACATATATATCATCCCTAAATACATATAATTTTATATTTATTTATAACATTGATTTTCACTATTAGTTTTACTATTTTGACAGTCGTGTTTAAAATTAGTTTCGCAGATATACACAAGTGTGATGATCAAATACGAGAAAGTATATAGTACAGTCTATTTACACTGCAAATCAAGTAACTATGTTTCTTGTATCAACACATAACATACACTTTGAAGATCCATCACTAAGTTTTCATGTGGAAAATTAACACCTATTTCATTTTTTGTATACTGGATCAATATACTTTCGTCTAAGTCAACTTTATACCACATTGTCGATGTGTTAATGATTAACACACCAAAACATAACGCGGACATGAGTGTTTGAAAGTAAAAGTGCACTTGGCACCGATTCATGTACACTTTTTCAAGAGTTAAAACTACAGTGAAAGTAACACACAAAATAAAAACACATGCGTTAAGTGTGTGAGATAAATAATATAACTTTGATGTTTCTTTAAATGATAGGATGACAAATTATTTCAATATTTTCACATGCATATGACGTGATAATTATATAAGTTTGAATCGGACAATGCGTTTGATTTTTGTTTCCATCATTGTTAGACAAAATTATATACAAATAGGACTTATGGTAAATTGACATTTCGGTGAGACGATCATTGAGACAGTGAGCAGCATCCCGAGTGGTTGAAAGTTGACTGCACGACTGTTTGTTGCAGTTTTTTACTTTTTTTGTTCACATAAACGATGCAATCGAGTAGGAAAAGCGTCTGTGTAGTATATTCAATGTCATTTCTATGACAATATACTGGAAAAAATAATGATAATAATAATAATAATAATAATGATGATGAATTGTTAGACCCACGCACTTTGAATGTGTTTTATTGTCATTTTTCACACCAACAAGTGTGTAAAATGTGTCTACTTGATAACAGGCTATCTGCGAAATGATTGTTCTTTTTTTTTTCAATCACATTGATATACTTTTGTATATGTTTGTAATTTGCTGTAATTTTTTTCGCCTCTCATGGCGTCATACTTTGTGCTGATACAATCCATCGAAAATCAATTTTCCAATTCTTTTTATAATTGTCACGAGAATGACTATCGTTGGTACTAATATTATTTTCCTATTTTCAAAAGGTTTTTTGTTTTATCCATTCAAGACAAAATACAACTGGCTAGAATTACAACAGCCCTGAAATAAAATTCTGAAATGAATTGGATGATTGATTTTAAATATATTTTCATTTTACAAACGGAAATGGCCTTGTAGACTAGGGCCTCAATATGAAGCACTGAGTTATTGACCCTGTCTCCGCCTCTGACCTTCATGTAGTTTTCATATACATTCAAATTGATACCTTATATATATATATATATATATAAAAAGAGTATGCGAAGGTCAGAAACGTGTACAGGGTCAATAAGAGGGTAGTTTACCGTATCAAGATCAAAATGAGTATTTTCAGCTCATATTTTTAGAATTCTTTATCATATCTATTTATTTTCGAAATTTCACCCAACTCATTGAGTCTTATTTTTTTTTTATCAATTATTTTTCTCAAATTATTGATAGCAGGTTGTGAATTTTCACCTCACAACACCACGTTGTCTTTAATTATATAAAATATGTCAGTCCAAGTTTTATCAATATACCTTCCATCATCATCATCATCATCATCATCATCATCATCAGGAGTCCTACGAATTGAACAGAACAAAAAATTACTCACCCACATTTGGATAGTCATGGTATTTTTCATCGATAAAAATAGAATACATGTAGAACGAAAAATAAATTGAGATTTTAATAACTTTCCCACCAGCATCAAATTGACTATTCTCTTGAGAATAAAGTCCGTCTCCACTATATATCTCTTTCTCGTTGTATATAAATCCACAAGGGGATAAATGCCGTTCGAGCGCGTCTAAATAAGCAATTAGCCGTCCAGCGGTGCTGGACGAACGACAGGTCCTCGTGAAAATCGAATCATGACTGTTGAGTGACGTGTGTATCCATCCACGTGTATTCCTCTATGTCTATGTGTGTGTGTGTGTGTGTGTTCGCATCACATCTGCCACCCTCCTGGTGATGTTTGTGTCTGCCTTGATTGTGTGTCAGAGAATTTTTTCAACGTGTACGAACTGGTCAGCCCAATTTTTCCATCATCCACATGTATAGAGAGGGTATGGAAGACAGATAGTCACGGTGAAAGAAAATACGTGACGTGAATTTGTTTTTCAGTTAAAATGCCCAAACCCTGACCTAGCTTTCGTTAGAACGATTTCCGTTTTTTTTTTTTTTTGTTACGCCTTTTTTTGTTTCTTTATTTATTTTTCCGTTCTACTTTTTCTCTCCGCACTCTGTGTGTCAACGTTGTTAGCTGTCACTATGCAGTTTGAAAAAAAAAACAAAATAGATTTAAAAAAGAAGGCAATTTATTCGTAGTTTATGAGTGCTATTAAAATAATAGGCAATAAATTTAGAATTTAAATATTTATGAATAAAAGAAAATTTATCTATAAAATGATTATGGGAAAATTTATACAACTTGGTTAATTACTAATGGCAATCAAATTGTACCCGCAATAACCTTCTCATGCGGTTCAACGCACACACAAATACACATATAGAATTGCATGCAAATGGAATACGTAATTGAAAATTGCGGTTTTATCATCGTGAATGTATACAAATAGCTAATATATACAGATATGTTGGAGAAAATGAAACTATAAAATTATCATTGTGATAATAAATAAATTTATTTTCATTGTATTGCAATGTTATTGACATATAACAGTATTCAATTAATTTTCTCAATATATAATTTTACAATTACAACATTTTTCAACGTTTTTATCCTCTCGCAATTCTTCCTCACGATTGAACATGAGAACGAGCATATAGCCAGAACACGATGACAAATTGTCGATCGTAACTCACCAGAATTACATTTATTTATTTATTTTTTTTTTTTGGTTTTTTTTCAAGTCAACTCACTAATTTCCAGTGAACACGACAATGAGGAGGGTAGCGAGGCGGCAGATTACTAATACTTTACTCAGAGCGGTTATAGTTGTGTGGTATAGGTGACATTTGGCGAAAAGTATCGCCTTCACCACGATATACATAAAGAACAGTAAAAAAACTACCGAGCTATAATTATGTCAAACATGTGATTGATATCAGAATTGACACGTTATTCTTAATAAGTGTAATAAGACCAAGTGCACTTGCGTCACGCCTTATTTTTTTTTTTTTTTTTCCATAATAAATTTATGTGTATAAACAAAAACATTTATTCATTTTCTATTTCAATGTGAAATATTTTCATTTTTTTTTTTTTTTTTCATACTTATTCATGGAAATTGGTTCAACGTTTATTATTATTCCATTTCTATACTGGTTTTTCTACAACACTTTCTCTCGTACACTTTAAGACGGATTATTTCTCCAAGAATAAAGAGAGGAAAATGAAAAAAAAAAAAAAAAATGTCGTTTTAAAATAAAAGGCATAAAAGAAAAAAGAAAAATGAAAAAAAACACTCTGGAATGGAGCTTAAATATACTTAACCGAGTTTCTTATTGATTGCACATTTTCTACGCTCTTTGTTTAATCATGTACAGTATGACATATTTAATCTGACAAATCATGAGAATTATTTTTCTTATATTTGTTTGTTTGAATTTTGTGAAAAGTTGTGAAATGTAAATTTATAATGTGATATAAAATAAGAAATTAATTTTATTATAAATATGATAAATATTTTTGTGTCAATTCTTTCATTAGTCATTTATTTCATGAACAAAGGCAAATGTAAATGTTGATCGCGTGTTTTCGAGTTATTAAACTAAAATCAAAGTCATCATGTGCAGTCGTTGATAATTACATTCTCTATAAGTGCCATGAACCACTTCATCGGATCATAATTATTAATTTTAAATGGACCATTGTGAAAGTTTATCAATCATCAAACTTTGCCATTATAAACTTCTACTCTGAATCATATATATGCCAATATTCAATATTATATTCACTTTTATGAACAAAAATATTCATAATTCACTCACAATATTTTTTGTTATTGATAAATTCATTCGAAAATAAAAAAATCAAATTACTAATTTCCTCCAACAGTTTAATATAATTAATCAATTTTAGGTGTGTAATATACACATCTAGTTTTTTTTTGTAAACGACTATATAGATTGTTAGAGTTCTTTTTGATAATTTGATAGCTATCCAAAATAGAGTATACATTATAATCATAATTTTTAATTCTATGTTTCCATTTAAACACTTAATATATAATTCAATATTGTCCAATATTTCGTCAATTCTTGAGATGAAAATTTGTCATTTCCGATTTGACAAATATTAAATTAAATTGCTATAATTTATTCCAACCTCAGAATTACGCAATAACAACTGAGTAATGGAAAAATGTTGTTGAAGAATTATAAATATTCTTGTATTTATCCGAAAATGTTTCTTACTTAACACTATTAATATTGATCTTTTTATAAACTCTATAAATTCAGTTTATATAGATGAACCACGATAATTAATCGATATGCAGTCTCAAATTGTTAACTAATAATTACATACAAATAATTTGAGATCATAGAAATGACAAAGTACCATATTTCCTCTCAATGTCTTTCTCATTGATAAAACAAGAAAAATAAAAAAAAAGAAGAACGTAATTAAAAATTTCTCACGGAATGTTTCGAATACCCAACACTGTAACTAATAAATTAACAATAATATCATAACTTATGAGTTATGAATGATGATGATGATGATACCCTTAGTATATACATATACACTGCAGTACCGTCTTCCGGTCGGAAATTAAACGCTACTCGATGTGCAGCCACGTACATATACGCATTTCCCATTCAACAATATATCTATATAGAGTCCAACCAAGTTACTTGTGGAATCTATATTCACATTATAATAGACATGAGTTGGAGGGCGTAGGCGACGTTAGTATGAGAAAGAATACTGAAATTTATGCGACATGCACCCGGGATAGAACGTGCTCTTCTCGAATGGAAATTCTCGTTGGAATGATATTTAATTAATGGCTATGTCGACCTAGTACCATAGCTCACACCAGGTCGTTTTCCTTTCCACTTAAACAAGAAATTTCCTCATGAAATCCAAGCCGCACTTCACATTTCAGACTTCTTTGAGAAATCGAACACTTATGTGCAAGTGGACAAATTAATTCTCACAATTTTGTTTATTAAATTCCCTAATTAATTTTTTCCATTTCAGGCAACAATCTCCGAGTTCAGGAACTACAGGAACATCAACATTGTCCTCATCAGGTCCCGATGGCGAAGGTGCTCAAAGTATTGGCATGTATGCTGTTGGCGGTAGCAGTTGTGTGTCAACAACGGATAATCCCGCATCATCAACTGTCCCAACTATTTCACCGTCCGTGTCATCGTCATCCGATGTCAATAATGTTTCGACTACAATTGGTGGTTTGGCCATCACCAGAAGTGTTTCAGCACCGGCTGGACCAAGGCCTGGTAATCAGACTTGTACTGCCAGTAACAGTAATGTCACTTCGACCGGTCAACGACCAAAACTAAGGAGGAATATGAGTCGGACTGAAGCAATACGGAAGTGAGTATTTTTCATTATTTCTTAATTGTCCAAGTCATGAGTACTACATCATGTACATATTGCTGGCTTACAGGTCTCTATTGAGATGTTGTATCAACGATTAATATTGTGAACAGTCCAACTGATTAAAATGCTGAAAACAATCGATTGAAAATTCATTAGAAATTAATCGTTAATCGTACAAAGTTTTGAAGAGTGTCTTTTGATTTGTTATTGTTCATTTTATTCATATATAAACATTAATATTTCAATACTTACACATTATTCAATCAATATGGAAAGGCCCGGCAACTTGATTTAGAAACATTCTTTTATTTATCAGAATTTTGCCTCGACATTTGGAACAGTTGATATTTTTACAGGATTGTTAATTAGTATATCGTTACTAAAAAAGTTCTATACAAACATGAAGTTGATCAATCTCCGATATCATGTAGTACCAACAATAAATCATATTAATTATCAAAATTATGTTGACAATTTGATAACAATCATATATTACAAATTATTCATTATAATGGCAATATAGAATTAAACATTATCAATAAATTGATTAATCTGCAATTTCATAAAGCTTCATATATAACTCGTTCATATTAATATAAATATTAATTGGTTATTATTTGATATTGATTCACAAACATAGAACAGTATTAAAATGGTTCACTTTGTATTTGGAATAATACAATGAAAAATTAATTAAAAATTTTCAATGAAAAATCACAATTATCTTTGTTTTTACACAAAAGTAAGTTCTGAATAGTAATAACACGACCCTACCAGAAAAGTTTTCCAGAAAAGCAATGAATTCTGTTCACATTCAAATACTAATTCAAAAAAAAAAAAAAAACAATAGCTTATCAACATATGGATATACATACATATGTAAGCCAATGTGTCCTGTTGCAACAAAAACACTTCGAAATCTACAACCGTGAGTGCCCACGTTTGATCGATTGTAGGAGGGTGTCGTATAGTTCATGTTGTGTCATAAATACTACACAGTCGATGTCACCAAACAAATGGCATTATATATGTGCGAATTTTCATAATGCATTGTCCATGCAGTAAAAAATCATTGAACTATCCAATTTGTATTATAAACTGTCATCCTAGTATTTTATATTTATACAATTATACATATGAATAAATAATAATTTGACTATTTCCTTAATCACATGAGAAATTGGGTGTTGCCACTGTTTCTTATGAATATTGTACAAGTAATAGTAAACATACCACCACTCAACTTGTATCATTACTAAATTATAATATGATTATGTATAAATTGAATTTGTTTATGATGACAAAAGAGATCGAGAATACAAATGTTCTAAATGAAAATGGCTGAGAAAAAAAAATTATTAAAATGTTGCGAGTATTTGTGAGCAAGAAATATGTTTTCAGTGGACAAAAAGTAGGTGTGTGATAAAGCTGCGAATGTCATCCGAGGTATGTCACACCCCTGTGGTATATACCAGGGGTGCGAAATAAAAAAAAAGAAAAAAAAAAAAGGAAAAACATGAGAATTGTCGAATCGTTTTTTCTCTTTGTTTTTATTGTTATGAGTCTATAGATATTTTCAACAATGTTTCAATACCGTATTCATATCCAATGCACAAAGTATTTAGAACGAGCAAAAGCAGAACTTCACGACTCGGTGAATTTCGCGACCCACATATTACAAATGTTTTCTCTTTCTCCGCGATTTCTACTGATTTCATTTGGTATTTTACTGTGAAGGAAACATTACTTTTGTGGTTAATGGAGTTGATCGAGCCACACTTAATTTTTTTTTGAAGAAACACATTCTTCTGGTTCATCGTATTTTGCTTTTTTATTTGAGAGTGTAATAAAAAAGTTTTCAATACTTTCGAAATTGCAATAAGATTTTTTACAATCAAAAGTCTCTAGATATAAAGGTAAATATGGCTGCCTTCAGTGCTATGTGCAAAAATTTTACCCTGTACAATCACGCTAAACGTAATATTACAAACGTCGGAAAAGAACATTGATGATTGCATTTGTAGAGATTATAAAAATTTGAGTAATATCAAATCTGTATCTGCCATATTTCTTATGGAATATTTATTACAATATTATAATTTGTTTGCAATATAATCAGACCTATTCCGCTCGTCAAAACTGCTGTAAGTTTTGATTTGATGTATAGTTATGAAACTTTTAGCAATGTAGCATTTTTATATTGACTTGATAGTACTCGACTCGCGCATATCGTTGAGTTGAAAAATGAGTCTCCCTCTTTCTTTTTATCCATTTTTTACATTTTCTATGCAGCTACCCCGTGAATTGTGATATTCTTCAATTTATCGCGACTGAAGAATACTGATTCAGAGTCAAGGGAAAGTATGCAATGAAAACTACGAGGAAAATAGGCTAATGCATTTTCTATATACGCAGTAAATCAAAGTATGTTATTTCATAGTCACTTTACAAACACTTTAGATATTTTATATGTAAACCCGTTTGCATCACAATGTTACAGGTGTTGTAACACCTCTTTTTTCTGATAGTTATAATTTGTCCTTCCATCTATTTCCAATGTTGTCAAGATGATTGTTTTAACATATTCGAGTTATCATATATCATCAACGAATATTAAATAGATTCAATGAACCAGTTATTTTTTATTCAAAAGACTCTGTGAATAATCAATTTTTTGTTGACAGTGTTATTCTTTTTCATAATTGATATGAGTACAGTTAAATTATGGCAGTTAAGGAATTGTCGATTTTTTCATGAAAGTTTTTGTTGTTGTTGATTCGAAATTTGGAGACAAAATTAGGAAAATTAAAACCGCGCACACGAAATGGTGAACTCAAATTGAGGATGATCTTTGAATTTATATAGAACCCAATCACATCTTGATATTTTTGAATTTTAATGTCAGATTTTAAACCAGCAATCTCGAATACGTTTCTGAATGTTTGAGAGATGACTACAATGTGTACAATGGTTAAAATGTAGAATCAAATGTTTTTAAAACACTCCAATTTACAATTTCTATTATAACAAAACTGGAAATTGATCAATGTCGCGGCACTTTTTCCGTTCCTGTCTATTATATAAATTTTTCTATTCGACATATTTTTTTTTTTTCATGAAAATTGACGTTTTTTAATCAGCAGTTTGCTCGGCTTTTTCGATTCTCACTTGTTTTGCCTGGGAAATTACACCATTGAGAAGAAAAAGAGAAGAATTAATAGGTTTTAATGGTTCGAATAATATAAACACATATGTCTCATAAACTATCATCTCACTACACATTAAATTCAATTGTTTCCGAAACAGTATATCCCCTATCTTTATTATTGTAGTCAATTTTAAAACACATATAGGAACAGTTTTATTTCTATAACACACGATTGACAGATAAAACGATTTAAGTGTTTTAAAAAGCGACTACATATAATAGAACACTTGAATATGCAATTCTGTTCAGCGCCACATAGCAATTTCTTCCCCACAGTTGATCGTACCGTTAGGAAAGAAAAGTACCGGAAAATATTGATTCCAATGAAAAATATAAGGCGAAAAAATTTGATTGTATATAATAAGATGTCTTTGTGAAAAATTTATCACTTGTATGCAATTATGTGATTCATTTATCATAAACATATATTATCAGATACAAATAAACTCTTCTTTCAGCATATGGAAAGTTAAATCTCTATGTGACGAATGAAACATTACAAATTTCCGTCAAAACTGTGGAAAACTATTTGTAATACTTATTGACTCGACAGTATAAACTGCACGATTTCTATTATAGTTGGAAGTCTTGTCGGAATACGTTCATTGAGTCGAATGATAGTGAGGAAATATAGAAAAGAGAATAGAATAAAATTGGAGGAATTATACGTTGAAGTTTTTTAGTAGGATTGCCGCATGCTTGGCAGTTGTAAGGGGTTGAGTGAGGAAAAGGGAGAGGCCGTGAGATTGGTTTTCTCCAGCTACGATAGTTTACGATCGATCGCCATTATACTCATCCCTCTTCTCGTCCTTTTGCCTGTTCACCGATGAAATCACTGCAGATTCCATCGTGCTCTCGCGGTATTCGACCCATGGTAAAAGCTGGCTCAGCAATTGCAAGAATTTAGTGACGACAATTCAACAAATTCTGGAAGTCATTTGAAAATTTTTAGTCAAATCTCTTTTACTTTCAATCCCTCAGAGCCATATTGTTAACACTTGATTGAATTTTCTGATACTTTTATGGTGATAATCTGGATGACATATTTCAAAAATTGACATTCGAATTTCATTCATATTTTAACCCACTGTATGTATTACTTCTTTCAGTTATATTAAAAAGGAAACTGCAACATTTTTTGGTGTGGATGAGGAAACGGAAGCACTTGAAGCGCAACGATGGTTGGATCGTAGAAGACGCATGGCTTCCAGAAAATATGGTGCCCTGAATCCGGAGCATAAGCCACCCGATCCAGACATTACCAGAGACGTACCGGATTCAACGGAAATACCAGAGGTAATTTCACTATCTAGGAATTCAGAGTTATTCTCAGTTTGAAACTCACAACGTAACTAACATAAATATCAATTCACGATAAAATCAATACTGATAATTTTCGTCAAACTTTTTCAATCATTTTTTTCAACTGTACACATTCTTTCACGTAATGAATTAAACCTCAAAAAAACGAAAATGAGAGAGAAATACGAAACAGAAAACCAATCAAAATTGAATTCAATTGTAAATCCCAGTGAAAAAAAAAAAAAAAAAAAACAAAAAATGGAAATTGCTCGAACAGCAAAATAAATTTCTTTATTTTTATCCACTTTGTAAATATTTTTCAAATCACCAGAAATTTTTTCATCACAAATCCAATACAATTCTCATGCAGTAGTTCAACTGAATAAATTGTTTTGTGTCAATTTAACCCGAAGTGGAATCGTTTTTATTCATTTTATTTATTTTCATCATTTTTTTTCTTCTTTTTTTTTTTTTGCAGAATGTTACATTGCGACGGTGGCAACAACCGGTGAGGAGGAAAGAATCAGTTGCAAGAATGACATTGTCAGGGCTCCATTACATGGTCGAAGTGAGTCATACAATAAATAAATATCACATTATTATTGCACTGAGGAAAAAATTATTAAGAATTCAAAAAGACTACTACGATTTCTGTAACAACACGCTGCAATTCTATGTCAATGCTCCATTCAGTTTATTCATAATAATGTTCTTCTATATTGTGTACTGTAATCTTATAACATATTCAACCGCAAAATTATTTGGTGAAGATATAGAAACATTGAACATTCAGCAACGTGTTATCAACGAGTCCAACCATTCTCTACAAACCAACTTTGCCTGCTCATTAACTAAAACCTTAATTATAATAGCTCGTGGCTAAACTAATTTCTCCTGACACATTCCGAAAGGCCACGTGTCCCGAAAGCACTTGGCCCGAGCTCACTGGGGGAAGTAAATCTTCCATTAACCTAACGAGGCACCGACAGCTTCCGGACTCCACCTCACTCTCCAAACTCAAGCCCCGCTTTCGGTCCTCTCTCAGGTTCGCTCTTTCTCTTTCTCTCCTTCTCCTTCTTTCTCTCTCTCTCTTTCTCTCCTTCTCCTTCTTTCTCTCTCTCTCTCTCTCCCAACATCTACACGAAACCTTTGGCTCAGCTATAACCACTTGGCTCTGCGCTCTATTCTACAACTTGCCCCGTAGATCGTTGATGACCCATCGAAATTTCTCACAAAGTCAATTGGCTCAATCACTTCTCGACAAA
This sequence comes from Zele albiditarsus, assembly GCA_958496275.1. NCBI lineage: Eukaryota > Metazoa > Arthropoda > Insecta > Hymenoptera > Braconidae > Zele > Zele albiditarsus. The sequence goes on from OY292411.1 coordinate 6,874,279, forward strand.
TCCTTGGCAATTCCTATTCATCCTTATATCTATTACTAATATTCTCAATCATAAATCGCTAATCAATAACGTGATCCCATTCAAGAAAACGTTCCACTTACCTTTTTGTTTTGTTGTAGAGAAAAAAAAAAAACAAACGGCGATGACAACGACAACAACAATAAAAACTTTTAGTCGATTGCGTATGCGTCGCATCACGATTCTCAGAGTTTAAACTGAAACTTTCTATACAAAGATTCATTACGGAATTAGCATAAGATGGTTGTATGCATTTAAATAAGTTCAGAGGTAGCGCGGATGAGGCCACGAAGCTACAGAGTAAAATAGCTCGCTAAATGTGTGAAAAAGAAAAAGAAGGGGTCAGACAACTAAAAAAATTTAATTTGCAACAGATTTTCACTTTACATATTTTTATGGTTTGATGTTTCTATGAATAGTTAAAAAAACTCAATGATAAGTTTGTTCTTCAAAGCATCAGTTGATTGTCTTGGATAAATTGGATTATGAACAAAATTGTAGTTCAAAATTGCGAAGAAACGTGAGGGAACTGACCCGAAAAATTCGACTATTTTCTTGGAGAATATTTCGACATAATTTTATATGGAAATTATTTGAATTATGAAATTTATAAGGCTCCGAGCGTGGATATTTCACGATATTTTATCTACTCAGTTGACAATGAAGGCAGTCGTTTGTATACAATAAAAGAGATGACTAAACAACACCGGCCACAATTATGAAAAACTTTGCGCAATAATCATGTAACAAGTCCCGTTCTAGGACTTTCATGTCCAAACAAATTAGTATATTTTCATCAATTCTCGGAATGGAAATACACTATTATATCCACATAGTTTCAAAAGTGCATACATTGTGAAAGAACAAATTTGTTTTGACGAAAAACAAATTTGTTTGTGAATTTTGCTCTGTTGTTTTATTCTAATATAAAAGAGAAAATGAATCATGTCATTGAGATACTATAAATGATACACGTACAACTTCATTCCAACTAACTGAATGTCTATGGTTAGATGGAATATTTTCAATAAAGCACAAAATCCTGCACTGCCAATTTTGATCACAAAATTAATTCTATCATCATCATCATCATCATCGTCATCACACCAGTGACATCCTAGCAGTGATGTAAACTAGACTAGAATTGGAGAATTGTACTTGACAGATACGTTCGTGAATTGACATGATAAATTAGCCCACATATCAATAGTGGAAATATGAATATTCAACAATGTGGTTCATACCACGTAATTTGGAGTATTTTCACCATCACCACAATATATTCTTTCATTCCACAATGTACGTAGCACTTTCAATAATTTACCTTCATTCTCTTTTCACTAAAAAACTTTTTAGCAAAATTGTATTGCAGTTGTTTTCTCAAAAAGCTTTTAACATTAATTATATTCAATGTATATATGCTATAACAGCAGCGATATTAATACGATAATTGAGTTTCAACCGTGCAGTACGGGTTTACAGAGTTAATGTCGACCACAATATGGAACGCTGACTGTGAATGATGAGAGAAATGTTAGCATGCAATAATCTAATTGGCCTTTGATGATCAAAATGTCAAAGATATCTTCATAACAATTAATAATCCCCTTTATATTCGTGGTGTCAATGATGAAAAATATAATATTTTCATTCCGTTTATATTGGCAATTTCAATAATTATTATGGCATCCAATGAACACATATAATAAATTGAATACTCTTAAAAAAATGACTATGCAAATTGATTCTCATTATTTAGTCGATAGTCTATTTAAACAGTGCCTGATCACTGTATTCCAAACAACATTGAGCCATAACAATATCTACCGATGGAAGGAAAATGATGAGTTGATTGGTATTTAAACTCAACATTCTTTTTATTAACACTCTCGAATGCTTTCCAGTATAATTACCGCATCGAAATGAATTTGCGTGGTAGAATAGCAATCATATCATATTGTTAACTGAAGGTAGCACCGTTTTGCAGCGTTTTTTTTTCCCCCTTTCCACGATACACAGTGCGTATGTATTGTAAATTTCAATTTCCGATAAAAATTGCGAGAGAAAGGAAAAAAAAATGAATAAATAACAACAAGTATATCAATGTATGCATAATTGACTCAGTTTTACATCAAATGTTTATTTTTTTTTGTTTTTCCATTTCATTTATATATTTATATCTTTTTTCGTCTTCATCATTCTCATGTTTATTGCACAACGAATCCTTATTGACTTTCAAATTGTTGTGCTGGCTTTGCCTCACGGAAATAGGACGAAAGATATCATGACCTCTGCCATTTCTATACGTCGTTTCAGGGATATGAAACACGAATAGAGAAAAACTGGCTGATTATTCCTGCATATTCTACTGCTTTACCTTGCTCCTTTGTATATGTCAGTGACTGTTGGTTTGAAAGTTAGCAAATAGTGAAGAAGTAACATTTTCCGTTGGACTTAAAAATTTTTTGCTTTTCTCTGGGCGAAGAAGTTCCAATGGTATGGATATACATTGACGTTGGGCTTTGTAAAAACAAGCAATATACATATTGCATAACTTTTTATTTGAGAGAATCGGATGCAATATTGTTGTGTGTGCCAGAGTATAGGGAACGAGAAAGATAGATGCAGTTAAAGAACGTGGTAGAAATAAAAATTGGTGCTACAAAAATACGAAGGGGAAAAACAATTATTATTGAGTGGCACTGGGGTAATTGTTCGCTATTGTCGTTGGTGATATAGCGAAGGATCCAAAGCTACCAGAGAGGGAGCGGTAAATTGAATGTGCCACTTGGGTTCTGTTATGTCTCCAGAACATAAAAAAATGCATGAAGGTTTAGTTTTGATGAATTTTATGGTGAATATTTTTCATTGTCCATGTTGAGTTAACGATGGTATAAATATCACGCCCACTTGTATTAGAACTCAGAATATTGACTATGATATTTGAGCAAAAAAAGTAATGATAAAAAAAATTGTAGGATACGGAGAACTTTATTTTCCATATCTCGAGTAAAAGAATATAACGACTATCTCTACACTATTCCTCATCAAATTAATTTATAAGCTATCGTATTACATTTTTTAATATAGGGAAATTCTTAATCAAAATATTACAAACAGCCTTTTGTCGGATTTTTTTTGTCAGTATGATCTTCAATGCGGCACAGTGCTTTACGGTAATTTCTAATGAGACCAAATTGTCTTTCGTTATTAATTCATGAATATTACAGTACCAATTATGATGAATCATACATGCTCTTTGATGATTTAAAAAACGATTTCTTTCCCTTATTTCCACGTGAATACATACGACAATTATTTAAACATGTTATTTACATGCAATTAAAATGAATTATTCAACAATTGTCTCCCTTCACTCGTTTATCTCCAGGAGATTTATAATTCCAATGATGAAGTAGTGATATATCTTTCTTTAACTTTCAGTTACAAATTATTTTTCCCCTCTACTGATAAATCAAATTGAAACATTTTCTTAATAGTTTCGATTCACATATCACATTTTCATTTGTGCTTCAATTGAAACTAAATGAATACTTGTCTGCTTGCTCACTGATTTAATAATTCATATTCTCCACTTTGGACTAATTTAAAAACAATAAAGAAACCAAAATATTGATGTACAGTAGATCTCCATCCCACGAAAACTATACATAAAAAATCATGAATCCCAACTAGTCATTGATTGCATTGGTTTTTGGGGAATCAGCCAAAAACATGGTTTTCCTGTTCTTTGATGAGTTTGACTTGGAAACTCTTCACATGTAAAGTCGATTATCAATTATTTATTCATTTAGAGAAGTCCTGGTATTCAAATCGCATCGAAAGCATAGTTATCAATTAGTTGTACTGAAAAAAAGAATTTCTAAAACCCAAATTATTTTACTACATGAAACAAATAGAAAAAGACTCCATCAGAGATTAAAATATTTTCAATCCAAGTCAGTTTTTGAAATAAATACAGTCCATGAAACATCAAATAGAACTATTAACTTTTCACAAACGATGGGGACAAACCCAAACAATCTTAAAAACAAAGAATTATGATTGTACACGGAAATATAATGATACAATATACTTCAAGAATTGTTTTTTCTTTCCAGTGCTTGAAGTTCCAAGTTGTAACAGCAAGAAAACTTCAGATCAAAGTGGACTTTGCTAACAATATCGATAACCAATCAAGATTAGGGCAATCCGATGAAAATTAAATTCTGTTTTACTTTTTAATAAGGAACTTTTGTAAATAAAAACATTCCTCAAACTGATACTCATTGATTTTAAAAAATTCAAATGGAGTTATTGACGACTTTCACGAGAACAATTGAATTGAAATAGTGTTTTCAAACATTGGTGCATAGAGAAAAGATGGACTTTGAAGTCTCAATTTTCATATTTTGTATTAGTGCTGCAAATTCAGAACGAAAAATGTCTGATCAACCAGCTTCAAACGAAAATTCGAAATTATATTAGTTGTTGTGGCACGTAGCTGTCGAGCAAAATGCATTTCTTTTATAGTTCAATCAATTCGAAAACTCATTGTCCACCAAGACCAAAAAGTTTTATGAATTAATTTTCACTATAAATATTCCATAATTTTTATATACGTTTCGACTTTTTTCAGTACTGATTGACAATAATCTCCATACCAAAGTGTACTTCATATTCTACGTATTATATTTTCCATAAATCCCAACCGCGATGAGCTACAATACATTCGCAAATGATTATACTTTGACTTTTTATAGAAGCGTTTCCCCTATTGATTATCAATAATAAAACATTTGTTTTGCCACTAATTCAATCGAGCCTATATACGTTTATTTAATTACAATCCTCGTTCAAAAAAATTATCTCAATTTATGATTGTATATTATTCGCAGACACTGACAAGACAACGGCCATGTGAGAGTTCAATGACACGACCTGAATCCCGTAGCTTTCCACCTAGCGTGGCATCCACAACGTCGGCGACGGAAGCAAGCTCCATGGAAAATGTCGTTCACGATGATCACACTGCCAATGAGGATGAAGAAGAGGCGGCATTTTTCCAGCGACCACCACCACCACCACCACCTCAAACAACCATCACCCATCAGCAACCACTACAAATCCAAATGGATCAAGCCACATTGAATGCCGTGAAGGACGATGAGGTCACGTCCTCAAATGCTGATCGTTTAGATAGCACGGGGCGTGCTCTGGATCGTTCTATTGGCGGCGATAATACGGAAGAACTTGTTAGGTACGTGAACAAAGGGAACAGCTTTTCATACTTCTGCTTGAATTATTTGTTCTCATGTACTCCACATCAAATTCCATCATGTATGAGGATCAAGTAACAAAACTGTGAAAAAAACAGAGTAATAATAAAAATATACGATGGAACGTCGGTCAAATAAAGCAAGCTTGGATAATATTGCGAGCTATCGGTGCAATATATATTTATGCACACGTATATGCAATGTTTGTGTACATAAAAAAAATTTTTTCGAGAGTATAGGTGTACCATATATGAATAATGATGAATAACATGAATAGCAACGATGATGAATAACGAGAATGCTGCGCGACCCTTCCCGTCAAGTGGTAGACTACGATTAAAACTCGAAGAATGATGATGTGAAGAGAGAGAGAGAGAGAGAAAAAAAAATTATTTACCGAGTGGCGCAGAGAGCATTGGGACGAAAAAATAATATAGGAACAAAAAAAAATGTAGAATTACCGTATAGTATTTGAATATTGAATTTTAATATGATTCACTGATTTTATTTATTTTTTTCTTTTCCACACAGATTCACACCGCAAAAGGACGAGAGAACATCGATAGATGGTACACAACAAATTAGACGACCGCGTGCTATCACGAGGGACCATTACACATCCAGGTAAATTAATTCAAAATTATTTGTTCTCATCTATCAATAAATTAAATTGCGATGTACGTAATCAGCTAATGAATTATATATCTAATTTTACTTCAATTTAAAATCGTTTAAGCAATATTCCAATGCATATACATATATTAAAATATACTACTGCTAATTGCTTTTGCACTTTATCGCTAAACGTGAAATTCTCAGCACTTTGATTTGCCAATGAAGGCGGTAGTTCGCTTCATATAGATCGCATCTATCGTTAATGAGAAAAGCGTTTACAGAACGACGAGTTGGCACAGGTCACGGCATGATCCCAGACAAACTGATGACACGAGATTAGCATCGGGTCAACAACAACAGCAGCAACAACAACAACAACAACAACAACAACAACAACAACAACACCAACATCAACAGGAAGAGGGAATCATTTTAACCAGAGAAATGACAGGTGGGACGAGGATATCACCGAATACAATTGATCGAGTATTTGACAACAGTAATCGACGACAATACGGCATGGGAATTGTTGGGAAGTTTTTTGGGTTAGTTGATTATTCATGATTCATTTATACATGAACAAATGTATATCCATAAATTGTGTGAATAATATATCAAATCGAAAAAAATGCATACATATTTTATGTGAATGACGATAAGCGAGTCAACTTGGTTCTGATGCATAGCAATTAGAGGGTAGGTTGAATGGCACGTCGCGTGCGATTGAACGTCATCAAGTTTAGTTGGTGTATGTCGGTGGTGGTGCTGGTGCTAGTATGGGGAAATGGTGAAAGCTCGTAATGCAACATCGACCTCATTCAAGGGAAAATGTTAACGCGCTTGTTGCGTGCGTGACGTAAACTAAAACGTTCGCACCTATACACATTGTCCTCTTTCGAAAATATATATAATAGTAATGGTGTGTATATTATTATACCGTAAAATAGACACATTAAATTTACGGTTCGCAACTAAAGTGTCAACGCTTATTATTGCAATATTGAAGAGGATGTTTGGGAGAGTATTCTCATACTTTGAGAAAATTAATAAAGGCTTTCTTCCCACGTTATATTTTTCTGTTATTTTTCTGGATTAACCCATTCACGTTCACTGCAATCTAATGTTACGTAAAAAAAATTCATACTATGAAATATATTGAGCGATGAGGAAAAAACGAAAGTTGGAACATAAAAGAATTTGAAATGTATAAAATATGATACTACCGATGGCGATCTGGTGCGATGTAAACATATTTAACGATATCAAATTAGTCATTGAGAGAACACTATTTTTTTCACAAACATTTCATAGTGTGGCAAATTTTTCCTGTAAAATCTAACGGCAAATGGTGAAAGTTTTTATCGTACATCGTTTCAAATTTTATATAAATAATTGGAATTTTGGAAAACAAAAAATAAATTACCGTTTTACCCTGAATACATTTCGTAGAGTCAAATTTTTTTACCACGGCAATGAATTGCCATAGGCGCTAATGCGCCAAGCACATGCGTGCAAGTTTTTGCGAAAAATTGAGAAAGAAAATCATAGAATTTGTAATCAACAGTCGAAGCACCGTAAATACCCGACACAAATTTCAAACATGTTTTCCACCGATGCATTTTGAACTAGTTGACCCAGTGTCTAAAGCTAATAGAATAATTAAGTTCAATGGGAATCCATTTAAATCATGTATCGATTTTTTATAACTAAGTAGGATTTTATTGACACACCGGAAATTTATATTGTGTCTCAGGAGTTTTTAATCGATATATTTATTGAGAGGCGGAAATATTTCTCTTGCCCAGCCGCTATTTCTCTTTAATGTTTTCCTTTTTAATAATCCTACTTGCAAATACAACGACAACCTCCTTTTTTATAATTGAATTTTTCCCTTTCAAATACCTACAAAGGGTGTAATCATGTCAACCATCACGATGGAAGTAATTCGGCTCAGAGTTTCTATGTTGCTGCGACTAAAATATTGATTTAGTTCTTCAGCCAGATTCATATACATAACATGCTGTGAAACTAATAACAAAATGCTGAAAAGGACCAAGTTATAATTATTTTTCATTCAAGATTTTTATAATCACATGAATATTATACTAGATGCGCAATAGTTACAAGATTGTGGTAAGTTGCAATAGTTTTAATGCGGTCAAAAATGATTCCAGGAGATCCTTTCGCCAAAGTGTTGCTCACAAACCCCATGTGCGAAAGCAATTGGATGACATCGAGGACCATCGGCCTTTTTTCACATACTGGATAACGACTGTTCAAGTGCTGGTTCTGATTATCTCATTGGCGTGTTATGGATTTGGACCTATTGGCATCGACCTTGATCACCGATCTGGATTGGTCAGTATGAAAAATATAATCATTCAATTTACATAAAATAATTATATTATACTGCTTCAATTCCATGGCTATTTCTATACCATATATCACTATCCGATACGCGTGTAACTTTCTTCATGAGTATCCAAAATAAAAAACAACAGTTGAACTAGATGTATTCAACAATCGATGGTTTTCAGGTACTCGTGACAAGTCTCTCATTGCAACAAGTGGATTACCAAGAGCCGGCCAACTTTTGGATTGGTCCGAGAGCCGCCGACTTGATTCACTTGGGCGCTAAGTTTGCGCCCTGCATGCGACGGGACATCAAGATACTTAAGGAGATCGACGTATGGCGGGAACGAGAACGTGATACGGCTTGTTGCATTAGGAATGACGATTCGGGTTGTGTTCAATCGAGTAAAGCCGATTGTTCAGTGAGTTTCTTTATCCATTCAATATTCAAACATATATATTCATTCACATCGAACATTTCCACAATAAATTCATAATATCCACTAATTATCCATTATTATAATCAAATTATTTCTCATGCATACCAACTGGTCCGGGGAGTGAGATCGACAGTCACAGTAAATGAAGTAAATGAAATCTCATTATGAATCATGGCCCAATATAATTTGATTAAATACATATATCAATTATTACATTCATACAATACATTTTTTCACAATACGGCGGACTGATTAATACAATTAATTTATAGAATACAATTTCTACGTGGAAAAAATGGGGTCCAGGTGACAGTGGACCGGGTGGACGAATAAGTGGTTCAGTATGCGGTTTGGATCCAAAATTTTGCGATGCACCAGCGAGTATTGCACCTTATGAGTGGCCGGATGATATCACAAAGTGGCCGATTTGCCGCAAAACAAATCCATTCAGTCAACGATTCAGGTAAGTAAATCGATTGACATCATCGTAATGAATATGTACGATTAATTCAAATTTAATTTGTCTATCAGAAGTAACAATGGTCGGGCACAAGGAAACAATAATTTCCCAGTTGGACGTTACAAGGATAAAATGGCAGAGCATATGGTATGCGAAGTCATCGGACACCCCTGCTGCATTGGAATTCACGGAATGTGCAGGATTACTACTAAGGAATACTGTGACTTTGTACATGGATATTTTCATGAGGAAGCATCGTTGTGTTCCCAAGTCGAGTGTCTTCATGATGTGTGTGGAATGATACCGTTTCTACATCCTGAATGGCCCGATCAATTCTATCGTCTATTCACGGCAACATTTCTTCATGCCGGGTACAATTCTCACAACTTGAATAACACGATATAATTAAATGGAATAATTCAATTGCTCCATGCATGAATAATGATTATTATTATTATTATTATTATTATCGATTCTTCTGTTCACAGGATTCTTCATCTTGCCATCACTCTACTTGTTCAGTATTATTTAATGAGAGATCTCGAGAAGTTGACGGGTTCTCTGAGAATTGCCTTAATATATTTTACGGGAGCATTATCCGGGAATCTCGCGAGTGCCCTATTTATTCCATACAGAGCTGAGGTGAGACATCAAATTCGAATCATATTCAATACCATACAACTATTACCAATAATGATGAAGAAAAGCCAAGGAATTAGTTATAAATTTCAATTTTACTCTACTACAATTATTAGATCATTTCTCAATGTCATTTTTTTATTGTAAAACTTTTGAGACAGTCATTGTAATATGAGTCACAATGAGCAATTTATATTAATTGCACATCATCAATGTAATTGAAGCTGTAGACCTTCGTATACACACCAGTTGAAAAATACAAAATAACGATGTTGATATATGATAACAATCGTGAATAACAACGTCAATTAAACTTTGAGATAGTTGATGAATAATGTACTATGTGATTACAGTGTAATGATGGGTTGTTGTTTCACAGGTGGGTCCGGCTGGTGCACACTTTGCCCTGCTTGCCACGCTGGTTGTTGAAGTTCTTAATTCCTGGCCGATGTTGAGACATCCACGTCGAGCACTTGCCAAATTAATTTTAACTCTCGTTGGATTTCTTATTCTCGGTATATTGCCATGGGTTGACAATTATGCCCATCTATTTGGCTTTATTTTTGGTTTCCTTGCGTCTTATGCCCTGATGCCATTTATTTCATTTGGCCATTACGATCGTCGACGTAAAATTCTACTTATCTGGATTTGTCTTGTATTAATATTCGGTCTATTTGCCCTATTACTCACTCTATTTTACAATGTACCAGTGTACGAGTGTGAAATGTGTAAACTATTCAACTGTATTCCATTTACACGTGACTTTTGCGCTTCGCAAAATATTAATTTCAAGAGAGAGGAAGCAGTCGTATGACATACGGGGCCGCGGTTACCAGTCGAGCGCCAAGTACCGTTCGGCCCCCAAAATTACGCTCATCCTTACGCACATGACTATGATGAAGTTTTAGTGATGAATAAAAAACAAGAGCGCAATAAGATTGTCATCGTTATATTTGCCACGCTTCTCCGCAACGCGGTCGTGTTATCAAGTGATTAAACAAAGCAAAGTTAAATTAATAAAAAAATATTAAATTAAAAGGCACGAGAACAAATGGCACACTACAATTCCAATTATAGGCCCCCGAAGTGGATTGAACAAACCCAGTGGATGTTATTCAATTAATTAATCAATTGTAAATATATTATTAACGGGAAATTATACAATATTAATCAAGTAATCACACTCGACCTTTCCCATTACTGCCACTCAAACTATTTAATGGAATGAATTTAAATGAAGAAATAAAGAACATGGACACCATGACTTATCCGAAACGTGGCGTGACTGAAGAAACCAACAGAATAAAAAAAAAACTAAACAAAAAATAATGCCTTAAAATTGATTCATCGAAACTCATAGATGGTTGGTGAGCATCAAGAATCGATTGTAAATCTCATATGGCAGTGTAAATAAAGCAACTCCAGCTTGGAAAAGCGATGCGATTGAATGCTTCAATACAATTGATGACTATGTTTGACTATTATTTAGTGTCATTAATTGGAAAATGAAAAGAACGAAGGACGAATTGTAAATAAACGGTGAACTCCTCTTATCAGCTTATGAAATTGCGACTTTAATTCGACCCCAGTATGAATTTAATTTGAAATATCGTCTCTCGAGGTATATTGTCTTTAGAGAGAGCGATTCAAGAATTTCGCATGACTGAGAAGAAGTGAGAGACTTCAGCGCAAAAATGACTTAAAAGTTCGAAATTAAAAAAAAATATAATGACCATGAAATAACAAAATTTCATGCCCAAGAATTATTAATAAATTTTTTTTACGACGACGAAACACGACACGATTTATTGTGGTGGGATAAGAAACAAAAATACTCTTTAATCTAATTAATTATTGATTCGTATGAATTGTAAATAATATAATACAAGGGAAAATGTGAGTGAACGAATAAAAAAAAAAACATAGTATTAGTCACGGACGAATGGAGGTAATTTGTCCGTGCACTCGAAAGTGACTCGAAAGCATTTAGCTAAACTACTGTAACGACATGAATGTGTATTTTATTATAAAAAAAAAAACATAAAAAAAACAAAAATAAATCATTGCGGCAATTGATACATTAATGGGAAAAATGAGTTAACATCGGAGAAAAAAATTGTAATTAAATGAACGTCATTTAAATGCTCGTTACAAAATAATGTGATTGCTGTGTATATAACGGGTAACTTATGGCAAAACAAAAATTAGGAGGACAATGAAGAATTAATAAAAGTGATGGTGAACAAAGAATGAATCGAATCGTGAAAATTAACGAATGAAAAAAAAAAAAGGAAAATAAATTGATGTGCCACGAAATGGAAATCAGGATGATCCATAGCGTTTATATTATATAACTGAGTGTAACTTGTAAAATACAACATTGCTGTCTCGACGTCATGGTGTAACCCCCCAACGAATTATCATATTTCGTGGGATACCTTGTACGGATCAAACAGTGCGGTTTCTCCCTTGAACAAGAAATACAAATAAAACATAAAAAAAATTAAAAAAAAAACAAATAAGACTACATATAAGAATATAAGAATTGACATTCATTATAGAACGGTGTACAGAAGTTAAAAAAAAATAATAAATGAAATAATGGGTTTGAATTATGATCCTTGGGACTAATTCTTTCGTTACTCGTGTATCGAATAAAAATGCACAGTTTATTAGCAAAAAACACCCTTTTGTGTGTCATTATTATTTGCTATCAAAGATTAATCGATATGTTACCAATTTTTTATACTTCGAAACTTAAAGGAAAGAGAGGACAAAGTAAGGGACGAAAGAAAAAATAAAAATTGAACGAAAAGAAAAGAATGTGTGAAATAAAGCTTTGATTGAGCAATGTTTCAGATGAAGCACGAAAGAATTTTTCCCAACAATCACTTTGACATTCAAGGCACTCAAAAAGTTGGATCCAAATGAATTACATATAAAAATAAAATATCTTCCCAACACATCATGCATCCCTGTATACATGCCCTTCCTTGTAATCATTACATGTGAATAATGAAAACTTTTCGAGAACAAAAATATAAATAAATAAATAAATGAGTACACAAAATGACAAAAAAAGTACGGCTCACATCATGCAGAAAATATTCTTTCATACATGGGACATTCACACACACATAAACAAAAACAAACACTCGTTACTTGCAGCCGTATATGCTAACTTGAAATTACTATATTATTTAAAAGTACAGCCCGTGGTGGTTGGGTATTGATGTAACAAATATTATTATCATTATTATTATTATCAATATCTTTATTATTATTGTTATGCATTATTATTAATTACAGCATATAATCACACGGTCATAATTTTAAAAACAACAGAAAATAAAATGAGAGAAATTAGCGAGGCGTGCTAAATATGTATAATGTTAATATACGATGCATTCGAAACTTTGTGATAACGAAACAAACAAAAATAATGAACCCAAAAACAATTTTTTCGAGTTTACAACAGAGATAAAGAAAGAAAAGCGAATGTGGCAATGTCGACAAGTAACATATTGTTATTTATTGTAAATGTGTCATAAACCATAGCATGCATAAAGAACAAAACAATGACGAAATAAAATTGAAAAACTTATTCAATATTTCTATATCGATTGGGACGCGGTGGGATGTTAATTCATTGATATACTTTGAGGTGAATGTTAGGTTGAAAAAAATACAGATAGTGTGGTCAAAATATATTATTACAATTATCAACAAAAGAATCTCAATAGGTAAAAGAAAAACGAAATCATTACGTTTGTGCGAAATAAAATCAGATTGAGTGTAATGATGTTTTTTTTTTGTTAATATATATAATGGACCAAAATTTCGGACTTTGCGTTATGCACATTCCACCACGGCCGATCGGTGTTATTTTTCTGTATACCCTTATGATGTATAATGCAAAAATATAAATCAATATGACAGTGAAGTGATTAAAAAAAAAAATACAAAAACAAAAAAAAAAGAATAAAACCAATTTAAAAACATAATCAAAGCGAATTTTGAATTATTATATGTATCATCAACTGTATCAACATCATATATTTGTATAAAAATAATTTTCAACAATTATTCTTAAAAGTTAATTAATTTCATACATATATAAATAGACATAAAGAAAAAATAGTTCAACTAAAACTTGCCGGTTAATACGGCAAAAAATCTTGATAATTTACTCTTTCCTATCGAACTCAAACGCTGTTGCTGTCTCATTTCTTTGAATGCTCTCCATTCTGCACGATGCTTCAAACTCGCTGGACCCCAGTCATCAGCCGGATTGAAAATCTGCAAAATCACCATCAATTAAATTGCATTCTGTACAATTATAACTCGAAATATCAATTTCAAATCACGAATTACGTTAGTTAGTGACTCTCTTCCATTTCTTTTCATTGCAACTAAGAACAATATACCGAATGGTGCAATTCCCAATGCTAATACTGACCAACCGACAGCTGGAGAAGAGAACAAATAATTGAAAAGTCAATATTTGGTCAACTGATTATCTTGACAACCATTGGTGAATTAAGAAAAAAAAAAACCATTTACCGTAAGCTGCTGTTGGATAATACTCATTGTTATACTTCAGCGGTGTTAATGTTGCTAAAAAATAAATGAGAATGCCCAAAAGACCAATTGGTGTAACACAGCCCCAACATGTACGCCAAAAAAATGACGGTCTTCTTCCAGTCATGAATTCCATATCATCCAAAAAATTATCTACTCCTATTTCAATGATTATCAATGGATTGAATTTTCATTTGGAAAAGCAACAGGAATATCAATGTATACAATACAAAATTGAATATTACCATATACCCAAGAAATTGCAATTATTTCAAATAATGCTAAAAATATAATGATAAAAGTGCCAGCAAAATAATCGATCAAATTTACCATGTACTGTCCACCCTGAAAAAAATTTTTGTGAATGTGAATTTTTTTTCATAATACATCAACTGAAATCAGTTGATATAATTCGCAAGTAAAGTGAATCATAATTTGTACTTACTGGGGTACAATAAATAATTCCAATGGCGAATTCCGCGACCGAAATTCCAAACATAATTTTCCAGTATGGAACCGAAGGTAGCTGATCTTTGATAATACTAGTCATGATGCTGCAGAACGCGACTGATGTACCAATACTAAGTACAAATAACATTAAAAAAAATAATACGGCAAAGACTGACGGAACCGCTGAAAATTTCGATAATGCTTCTGGATATGAAATAAATGCAAGTCCTGTTCCAGATCTGACCACTGAACTGAAATCATCACGTTCAAGTTCATATGCCAAATTTCCCAGTATTCCAAATATAGTAGCACCCGCAAGAAGACTGGTACAAAGATCGAGATAAGTAACAATCATCGCGTCCCTATATACATTATGATAATAAAAAATGGTTATAATAATGTTTCACAGAATAAATAACAATAATCAATATTAAGTAATTATTTTTCCTTCACCTCGTGACATTATGATGAAATTCGTTATAGGAGGAGTACATTGTAACACCACCAATGCACACACCGAGGGAAAAAAATGATTGAGTTACAGCTGCATACCAAATTGAAGGATTTATCAATTTATTCCAATCCGGTGACAGTAAATAGATAATTCCATCAACAGCACCGTCTAACATCATGGTCCTCACAAAGAGCCCAATCATAATTACATAAGGAAATAATGCGAGAAAGTATGCTGCCTTTCCTGTGCCCTTTATGCCGCGAAAAACAACGAGAAATATCGTGATCCAACTCGCAAGAAGACAGAGTACTAATTTCCATGATGGCGTACCCAATCCGTTTTGTATGCTGCTTTCATTGAGGACCGTTTTACTATAATGGACATTCAATAAAAGCTTCATTATAGCCAGGTAATATTATTACATATATTTATTGTGATTATTCAGAATAAAAAATTCACACAGGAAAAATAATTCTGAGCTGCTCTTTGCGAAGGTTAAATCATCCAATGTTGAATTATCTGATGTGTCAGCGTTGAAACACTCATCACCCCATTCATCTTGACAAATTGTCCACGGTAAGGGCGACTGGAATGACACTACTAAGTAGTAAAGTATTAATGCCGTTAGACCGCTATAATAAGATTGAACTAGAAACACTGATACTGTCGTGCCATATCCAATTCCTTCAACAGAAATTATTCATTATATTAGGATTATTATGATTTAGTATCGGGTTATTAGAAAGGGATAATATAAATGTGAATCTCTTTTTTACTTTGATTTTTGATATTTTTTCATGAGAGATTGAATTTCAACACGTGTTTTCATATTTTTTTTTGCTATACGAAAATGAGAGGAATTCCATTTCAATCATTTGTACTTTTGTTGATCATATAATGAAAACAAAACATACTGAAAATTCACCCAATCCACACATTCATTTTGGGACCGCGCGAAACTGGAAAATATGGTACATTTTAAATTCGACATCTAGTTTCATGGAAAATAATATTCATATATAATTTTGCACGTTCGGAGAGTTATTCACCAATCGGTGCGACACAAATGATTGAGAATTGGTACGTATTCACGGTGGGAAAGTTTGCTACATATTTCGAGCGTGGGGGATGTTTTCCATGGGTGTGTAACACGAATCTAACTATTCTGCTCATAAAAATAGTTTTCCTAATTATAATAGATAGAAAATTAATGATTCACTACTCTCCTACTATATGTGTATAAAAATAGACGTTGTCGAACGTACAGAATATATATGGTGGCTTCAATTAATTAGTATGATTTTTGGGATGCATGAATTTTTATCACAAATTTATTCTCCATATTAATATTAGTTTGAAAAATATTATGTCAGAAAGTGATATTCTTCTCTAGTCTTTCGTGAAGTACTTGAACTACCCCAATATATATATATTTCTATGTAAAGATTCAATCTAAATTCCATTTCGATCGAAAATGATAGTTTTTCGAAGAACGTCATCATAAAAGTCCTTGAAAATTGGTAGATTTAATTTACAGATAGAAAGTTGAAGTGTGCCAATTTCATTGATATACATGAATTAATCGAAATTTTTCTGTACAATTAACTAACGTGATGAGAAGCGCAGGGCGAGTCTACTACGTGTCGAATTTTTCAACTAGTCATAAGAATTAATCCCTTACCATTCAGAAAGAACAGTGTCCATGGGATCCTTTGCCGGCCCCAAACAAAGGAGAAAACCAAGATAATTCATATATAAGAATAATGAATATCTATAGACATTCCAGGATGACAGTTCTTCAAAGTTCTATAAATAATTGAAGTGTTTAATAAACATTTATGCATGTATATACCCAGAGTTGCCTCTCTCTTTTTCTGACTAAAAACACTTTGTTTTCTGTATTTCTTCCATTTGTTTTATGACCGCAATAAAACAAATCTCAATTTCTATGCATAGAACATGAGCAATTGTTTTGCAAATCATTCTGTAATTATTACTAACATATGAAAACACCTGCTGATATTTTTGTTATGTGCGATCGTTCAATTTCTCGAAGACAATTTCAAATATCACCTTAAAAATGTTCTTCGACACTATGAAACCCCTTTCATCTTTATAGAGTTGATATGATTACAAATAACTACCCTTGAATGCTGGTGACACGGACCATATTTTAATTGATGATCTACTGGTAAACTGACCAATCACTGATTCCATATAGTACAATGGCTTTCCAACAACAACGAGCACGATTAAATAAGCAATTACAAATGCACCACCACCATTTTCGTAAGCTGTATGTGGAAATCGCCAAACATTTCCCAGGCCAACTGAGAATGCTATACACGACATTAGAAATTCAATTGAGTTTCCCCATTTAGCTCGATTTGGGCTTATTTCGTCTTCAGTTCCTCCCGACACCTAATTATATATCACAATAATAAGAATTAAATAATATCTTTGTATGTACCATTCATCTATTCTATTTCTGATGCGTCTAAACTCACCACATTGCCTTGGTTGTCGGTGAGTGTGAATGCTCCTGGTGTACTTTGAGTGTCATTGAAATTCCGCGTACTCTAAAAACAAATAATTACTTTTAAATCAATTATTAGAAAGTAGAGGAGTATTTCTTACACGTTGATGTATTATATTCTACAATAATCAAACCTTAACCGCCATTCTTTATTCCATGAGTGGAATTATCAAATGCTTCTCTTTTTGAATATCCTTATACTGTATAAATATTTTCATATGTTATGCAAGCAACTTGACAGCCAACACAGAACTGAATGTAAAAATCATATTTTGCAAATTACTGACACACAATCTTACTGTATAATTCACAAGGTCATTCCCGCGTTTTTAACGTTTTCACTTGAATGCGTCAGTGGATATATTTTATTACCGATGAGAAAAACAAAACAACGTAGAAAATTGAGACTTTTTAATTAATTATCTATATATTAATGAATAAGTGTGTCACCCAATTGATGTAATATAATCATTGGAATTTTACATTATTTGACATTGCCTATACTGCGTAATAGCATCATTGTTACCTTATGATCATTCACATTAATTATTAAATATGCTCGGTCATTCAAAATTAGAAACAAAACAGAATGATGAAATAAATAGTAATAGAAATCGTCTGGAAAATTCCATTGTTTTCATTTCTTCTACAAACAATAAATCACTCGTGTTGTTTATATATTCATTGCTCATTATGGCACGTGCATGTTATAGATAAAAAAAATGCTACAAAATACCGTATTATTTTTTTTATTTACATAATGATTTATCTGTGAGGTTATGTGTCTGATTAAATATTAGCTTTATGAAACTTCATTGATAATTTATAAATCATTACCGTGCATGTCAATCCATAAATTATGATTCAGTGTCTAAATATTGAGGAACATTTCTGCATGTATATAAATTTAAACTCTCAGTGCCATATTTCCCCGCCAAAAATATGTCGGTAATATAGAGTACTTCCCCATCTGAAATCTGAAACATTGCAGAACATTCCAAATATTTTAATATTATAAAGATGCAAAAATCAAACATTACAATACTAGTAGCGAAAACTATGATTATGTGTTGGATTTAATAATGCATCACATAATGTTTGAAATTAAAAATGAGTTATTCCGAATGTTAATTGTCTCGGAATTGATCACATATGCAATCGAAATCCTTCAGTTTATTCACTTTTCAATATGGCGCTGAGGTAAATGACATGAAAAATCGATTAATCGAAGCCAAGAACATCGAGAAATAATCGGTTTGAATTAAAAATCGCTGTTTCGAACAATCGATTAATATTACAATTCAACCCATGTTTAACCTCGAAAAACGGCAAACACAAACGATGTTTTCAAAATAGTCATGATACAAACATGAATCATGGCGGATAAACAAAAAATATTAATTTGTGGAGATGTTGAAGGCCACTTCAAGTTGTTATTTTCGAAGGTTGAGTCGATACATAAAAAAAATGGACCTTTTGATCTATTGCTGTGCGTCGGAGATTTTTTCGGCGATGATAATACCGAATTGGAAGTATACAAAAATAAATCGAAACAAATTCCATTATCAACATTCATTATTGGACCGAATAAAAGTGCATACATAAAACACTATCCCAATCTAGACGGATGTGAGATATGTGAAAATCTAACGTATTTAGGAAGACGTGGGCTTTATAGCGGTGATTCGGGATTGAAAATAGCATATATCAGTGGCATTGAATCCTACGACAAAAATTTACCAACTGAAATAAAACTCACTGAAAATGATGTTGTATCGTTGAGGAATTCTTGTTTGAAGGGTCAACCAAGTTTTCGTGGCATTGATATTTTGTTGAGCTCTCAATGGCCAATGGATGTTACCAGTAATGATCCTAATGAGCCAAAAATTTCGTATGATGGTTCGAAATTGATTGCATGGCTTGCAGCTCAAGTCAAACCGAGATATCACGTTAGTGCTCTCGAAGGAGTTCATTACGAACGTCCGCCTTACAGGTACAAAAGTTATTCATTTATTTGAAATTATTTTCCATTATGATTTGAATTTGAATCTTGGAGTCCCATGTCCCGATCCTACTTCCGAAACAATTCGTGAATTTTAGTACTACCTCAATATTGTTTAGTGATATCATATTCTCTTCATTCATAAAGTTGAGAGCGTTCATCAAAACATTGGTTAATCACTCTATTGGGAGAATATCCTCCCATTACATAATATAAGAATTAACGTTTGCACGTTTTTACATATGAATATTTCAATTCATGATACAATTTCCATCCTGACATCGATAAATATCTCCAGATTGAAACTGGACTGACTCATATTCAAATTGAGAAAAAAAAAAACAAACTACTTTGAAATGACACTAAAATACGACATATTTCTAATTTTCTTTCATCATCTTTACCGATTTACACGTTTTCGAAATGACTATCGCATTTTATATATATATAGCAAATGACTATTCAATATTTCAACTTCCAGAAATCAAGGCAGAGATGGTGATAATATACAAATTGCCTCAAGGTTTATGGCACTTGCCAGAGTTGGGAATTCATCAAAGCAAAAATGGCTTTATGCTTTAAATTTGACGCCAGTGGATCGAACACGTTTGATGGATTTAGCAACGAAAACCACTGATGAAACTTCAAGTCCCTATCCGGCATGGACATTGAATTCCGATCCATCGAGCGCAACATCCAAAACGGAAAACAAAAACGTCCAATTTTTCTATGATATGGATTCGAATCAAGGGAAAAAACGTTCACATAATGATAAACCATTCAAGAAGAACAAAAAAATGGAATTTGATCAGGCTAAATGTTGGTTTTGCTTATCGAGTCCTGATGTATCTAAACATTTAGTTATTTCTGTTGGTACAGAAGCTTATGTAGCATTAGCAAAAGGTGGTTTGGTTAATGATCACTTCCTCATATTACCAATTAGCCATTATCAGAGTTTATCCACTGTACCTGAAAGTATTGAACGTGAATTTGAACGAAATAAAAAGGCCATAACACGATATTATTCGGATAGTGGAAGAGTGCCAGTTTTCTTCGAGAGGAATTACAAAAGTTCGCATTGTCAATTACAAGCTGTTCCCGTGCCAAAGCACCTGGAGTCAGCACTGGAAGAAACATTCCAGGTACAAATTTCGATATTATATCAATCAATTTGAAGTATTAATATAGTACGATATGAATTTATTATACTTTCATTCCTTTAGGGCATCGCTCGGTCTCAAAATCTCGAATTAATCTCCCTTCGTTCGCCACTGAAGGAAGTCGCACCACCAGGCACCACGTACTTCTATATTCAACTCCCAAATGGCGATTGTTTGTATCACAAAATAGGAAAATATTTTCCATTACAATTTGGTAGAGAAGTGTTGGCAAGTGAGGATATATTAGATTTGGGTGATAAAATTGATTGGAAGGATTGTCAAAAAAGTATGGATGAAGAGATTGAGATAGCTCAAGATATTCGACGGCAATTCAAACCGTATGAAGTTGACCAATAAAATATAAACGGAGTTTTATAGAATTCTTATCAAATGTATCGAGATTTAACTTATGTTTTTATTTCGTTATATTTAACATCTTCACATTATCATAATTTTTTCGACTTTTGATACTTCAATTCGTATTGATCAGGTGTTAATAGTGGATCGATACCTGATTGTTTCATCTGTACAGCAATATCAAATAAATAATCGTAGCATTCAGACCTGTAAATAAATTTTGAATAAAAGTCGTGGAATTACTTTGTAGTAACTGTAAAAGAAGAAGAATACTTAGTATAATGAGATCATACATTGTTTTAGCTTGTTGCCAATTATCGCCCCAAACATATACGCCATGTCTTCGTACTAAGATGGCACAGGTTTCTGGATATTGTTCAATCACTTGAGCCATCCGATCTTCCAAATCTTCCTCAAAGGGTGTATTTTCAATTATTGGCACAACTAATTCCTCATCATATCTATAAGCTCTTCCCAACTTTTGATTTCTGATACCTGTTAAAGATAAACGCCACTGAAATAAAACTGAAGAATAATTTAAATAATATATTGATGTGAATTACATACCTTTGATCATCTCCAAATGTGTAACACGGAATTCTTCACCAGGCCACAATAAAGTTGCCATCACAGCACTTTTAGAATGAGTATGTATAACTGCACCAGCATTACGTTGAGTGTACGCACACATGAACAATGGAGTGCATTGTGATTTTTTAAATTTCTTTTCCGGTGGAGGTGCAGATATTTCTTTTCCATCAATATCTTGCACAAACATATCATCCGGAACTATTCGTTCTTTCTGCACCCCCGAGGGCGCAATATAAATTTCATCTCTGTAATTATATATTTCATCCCATTATGGTATTCAATGCCTTTTATGCAGGTTTTTTTTGTTGATGATACTGACCCATGCTTTATAGATATTCCACCGCCGGTTCCAGTTACCCACCCAAGGTGATAAAATTGCCGACATAATTCGGGAATAAGATTGCGCGGATGTTCCTGATAAAACAAAATAAGCATCACAAATTTCATAAGATTCAAATCTTCTAAGCATCTTATGCGAATGCGTCAAAAATACCTTTGCATAATTAATATCACAGAACGACATTATGATTAATAATAATCCGGCAACTCAATGGGCTGAAAAGAACACAATTTTTAGGCTACCGGAGTCTAGAAAACTTTTTGTAAAGTACTTTTACAAGGAATTGAACAGGCGCACAGCGCAGAAGTTTAAACATACGTTTATATATTTTTGGTGATATAAAATCAATAATTAAATACAATTTTACCGATTCTTATCAGTTGTAAAAACGATGGAGTCTCTCTCTGTTTTGAATTTCTGTTCGAACAAATGTTATCCAACACTGTACGACGTTTCTGATTATCTAAAACCAATTATCCAATTTTCCCTAAATTGTTATAGGTGTGGTCGCCGTCGGTAAACAAAAACCATTGTCTTTGTCTAATAAATGCTAACAACAATGGTGAAAATAGAAACTCCACTTTAATAACTAGCACTCTGATAGTTTTTACTATTTTTTTCCAAATTATTCTAGTATCAAACTCAGATATAACGAGGACGAATACTCAATGATGGAATTTTGGTGAATCGAAGCGTGACAAAATTTCTAATAGTGAGACGACTCCATGACATTTGCCACTGATAAAAATCATGATAAATTTATTGTATCACTATTTTTTTATCATGCTGAAAAATGTATAAAAATATACACTAAAATTTTATGGACTTTGCACCCATGCAATCTTCGAAAAAAAAAAGAAAATCCAACAAAATCTCCCATTATGAATGGTTTTTAGACTGGAATATGCAACATAGTTAAATTATATACTCTTGGTCTAACATTAAAAGATGATAAGGTAGATATAAGATATAATTGGTGAATTTCTATGTATATATCTTGTCACATATACATTTATTATCGTAGATGCGTATTAAATTTTATTCCTGTCTCGATGACGTTCGATTTAACCTATTCATCGTATGCGCGTGCGGAGTAGATGTTTTATTAAATCAACACATGTTGGCATGTGCAGTATGCTGGAACATGGTCGATGTACAGTACTCCCTCTCTAACTTTCGACGTTCTTCAAGACTCTAGGAAAGTTTCGGAGGTAATATGAAAACAGGTCTCGCTTACGAATCCGATTATATCAAATATTCCTGTATATGAATTGTAAATCTTTGTAATGGTATCAAATTAACCGATTGCGGAACTTTACCGAAGAGTTATTTACTGAAAATCAACCACAAGTATTTGTTCAATTTTTCCACGGACATAATACGGAAATCATACCGTAGAATATAAAATTAGTATTTTTGAACATGCGCTTCATTCAAAAGTATTACATTGCAATCAACCATCAGGAAATATATTTAAATCGAGATTTTTCAATTAATTTTCTCCACAGGCAATAGTAAATTTTATTTATCATGTAAATAACTTGGACAAGAAATATCAAGTAACTTCAAGAAAGACGATCATATTAGTGCTATCGTACTCATTTTATCTACATTTCGGTTGCACCTCACATAAATCTGACGGTGTTACTGCGTGTGCTCCCATAGTATCCATCCGCTCTTGATTGATTGAAGGATAAACGGAAAAATGACACAAACTACAACATGGAATTCATTATTCCATTTATACGTTCACTTGGCAGTATGCACAATTCATTGACTCTAACAGAGCAAAACATTGGAATAACTGATGTCGTGGTTGTAAAATAGTGGACTAGTTCGTTCTGTACACAATGATAGGAGATATTGTTTGTGCCATTGTTGCGTCAACACAAAATCTGATTGAACTAATCGTGTCCCTCCTATCATCCGAAACAA
Organism: Zele albiditarsus; assembly: GCA_958496275.1. Classification (NCBI taxonomy): domain Eukaryota; kingdom Metazoa; phylum Arthropoda; class Insecta; order Hymenoptera; family Braconidae; genus Zele; species Zele albiditarsus. The sequence goes on from OY292411.1 coordinate 6,898,488, forward strand.
TCACACTACATGTAAAAACTTAGAAGACGTAAACTTTGAAGCAAAAATGTGAATGGTGTTCAATACGTTCTGTATCATATCAGTTACATAAAGATACATGAACCATTTTTTGGTCTCAACATCGAATCAGTGACACATTTATAATGAAGCAAGTTTCAAGATATTTAGGTTTATATTATTACTGCCCAAGGATTTTCTCTTCGCCAGATGATATAGATCGTGTATCGGATGGTTGAAACTCCATTTCGTGCTGTTGCAAAAATACGACAAAATAAACAAAATAATTGATTGATAAATACTCTATAGAATCGGCATTCATTATTCTTTCACAAACGTATTAAAAAAAAAACTAAAAATGATCAGTTTCGATGCGTAATTGAACGTTCATACCTAGAATTAAGTTGATGTATTCATTATTGGCGATTTATGACGACAGCAGTATGCAAAGATTTTTTTTTCTAGATATCAGTCATAATTTCCTATTGAAAGAAACCCCTCTGTGTGCTAATATTCAATCTAGGCCGAGTTCTTTGGGGCTTAATCATCTGTTAACTAATCATAACCCGTGGTTAGCTGTTAATGTTTGTAGCGTCTTTGTCTCGTCAATATAAAACAAATATTACCGACGAAACATCATTATCATCGCAGTACGTGCAATTTCCACTGGAAACGAGATGATGATAACCGAGGAATTATCTTTCTCATTGCTGTTCAAACAAACGTATTCTCCACAGACATAATTGATCCAAACTGTTTTATTCCATCCAATCTGGTGGATCTTCCTGACAATGAATACATAAAAATTGCCAAAATTTTTGGGCAATCCTTTCGTATATTTGAAAAATTTCGCACATCTTGAGCTTTCATAAGTTCCAACCATTCACACGATTAACAAAATCACGTCATATATTTAAAACACTCTATTATTAAAGATCATATATATTCGTTAGCAAAAAAAGTCTCCTACAATTTTTTGATATTTCCATCTTTTCTCCAGACACTTTGACGATTAAATCAACTATTGGACGGTCTTTAGCGATCCTTTATTCCCGTACACAATCATATCGCATAAGATTATTTTCAATATACTCTCAAAAACGCGCTACGTCTGGCGTCATATCTCCTCATTATAATATTTAGAATCTGATACGTCAGAAGCACCGATAGATGACAGCAGGATGCGAACTTTGCATTTTCATCCTCGTTAGACGGAATATGCTGAGTCGTGAGCCAAGATTTTTACTTCTAAATGGAAAAAAAAAGTTTTATTCTCGTCAATCTCGTCTAGATGGCGTTCAATGTAACCTATGCGAGTTTGTGTACGTCAGTATCGTACAATGATTTTGAGAATGATATTAATATAAACCAATTGCTTTTGACAATCATTAATTTCCGGCTGCTGTGCTCTTATTAAATCCACAAAAGATAATATACTTTCAGCAATTTTCTTTATTAATGTTAACAAACAATCATACTCCCACTACGGGTAATTCCTCATTTCAATATCAATTTTTTTTCCATTCATAGACTACACTGTTGTGAGGTAATTGTGCAAAATTTTCCAATGTATCTAATATTTTTCATAGTACAGTAAGTTTATTTACAAATACTTATCATTCATTCCACGACAGATAAGTGAACGACCTTTTTATTTAAGAAAAAATGTCGACAATGGAAGGATCTCTTAGTAAATGGACAAATGTTGTTAATGGATGGCAGTATCGTTGGTTTGTTCTCGATGATAATGCTGGTCTTCTATCATATTACACGGTGAGTCATTACTTCTGTATTCAGGACATTATTATCATGTGATAAAAAATTCATAGATAGTTTCATTGAATTGATGATAATTTTGATTATCTATGTGTTAAGATATTTTGACTCTATCTCAATCTTTTTAGAGTAAAGAAAAAATGATGCGAGGTGCTCGTAGAGGTTGCGTTCGATTGAGAGGTGCTGTTATAGGAATTGATGATGAAGACGACAGTACATTCACAATTACAACATCTTCATTGAAGGATGATCCAAAAACATTTCATTTTCAAACCCGCGATGGTGAAGAGCGTGAACGTTGGGTACGAGCACTGGAAGATACCATTCTGCGACACTCACACGCTGTAATTACCATTTTTAAAAAAATATGAACCCAATGAGCTAACGTGCTGAACAATAATAATGATAATAATTACAGCGATGGGATCCAAAAAAATCACTGCCTAAACACGATTTCGATCGTAAAGTTGCTGAGGCGGATGCATATCTTCAATTATTAATTGATCAAATAAAATTATTGGAAAACAAGCAATGTAGTTTAAAAGACGATGAAGAAGAGAAGAAACAAAGATACTCAGCAATGTTAATTCAAGCAAATGCCGTGCTAAATTCTGTTAAGCATACTATTGTTCAGTTGCAAATAGCAAAGGTAAAATATTCACATTGATATAATTGACAAAATAATATATGATGATGACAATAATAGAATATAGAACCCGAATTTACTTTTTCCTTTCAGAATACTGCGATCCCTGTGAATGGTATTTACAAGGGACCGACCGATGCAAGTAATGTACATCTATCCCCAACTCTAGTACATGGTAAATACATTTTTTTTTTATAATATTTGAACATTTTTTAATATTGCAAAACTGTGAAAAATATTGGAATTAGTTGCAGCAAGAGAACCAGAATCTGTTGTACAAACTGGTATTGAACTGGGTTCTGAATGTGTCGAGCCCAGAATGCCTGAGCTCACAAACGGTGCGCTAAAACTATTATATCAGATTTATTAATTCGCTAATTCATATATCAGAATACCATATCGTTTATCAATGCTCGATAACATAGAAGTTTATCAAATTGAATTCATAATTTACAGTGCGTGATCTGCTGGTACCTGAATTTTCCTACTCTTCTTCCGACGAGGATGACGATTTCTATGACGCTGCTGATGACATTTCTTCACCGTCAGCGACGCAAAGTCATTTTCAAACGTACTCATCTTTGCTCTATTTCACAATCTTGATAAAAATATGACAACTTTATGAACCTGAACCATCATTTTTCCGAATTCTTACAGTCGACATGATAGTAGTAATCTTCTACAAACAGCTCAAGACCCAATTGTTGGTGACGGGCGTAAACAACAACCACAATCACCACCAACTAAAGTGGATGGGTCAGTTGATTATGATGGTGAGTCAAATCATGAATTAACACATATACGTGTAGTTACACATTGCAAACGTTTAAAATCAATAAGTCATTTGTGTAATAAAACAATGGCGAGAATTAACGTCATGAAGATATACAAAAAGATGAAAAAATAAATAAAATTCAATATGATATGGCTGCAGTTGACTTTACCGATACGCTAGTTTATTGATTCGATGTTCATTTATATGTACATATATACCTGTAACTGTACGACGATAATGGGCGAATGTGCAGAATTGTATATTTAGACAGTTTCCATCGTTAGCATGAGTTGCGTACAGTGAGAAGAGCCGCAGACAAAACACACAATTAGACCACAAAATTATACGTTATGATGAATTCGGATCAAAACTCACATCACGTTTCTCATAAAATTTGTTCAATATTCACTACTTGTGATAAAAATATTCTGGTGTACGGTGTAATCAATGGTTCATTTAGGCTAGAATTCCGCTCAATGTAAATTGTACACATATAAATGTTGCTAGTAATGGAATTTATCAATTTGACTTCTTGGTGGAAAAATGTTGGAGTCTCATGTGTCGACCTGTAAGTCAAATGTGTTTCTATTTGCAGTTTCTATTGGTTCTGTATTAAACTAATTCATCCAATCAATTCCTTTTGATATTGCAATGTTAATAATATTGAATGAATGATTTTTAATTTGAATTTATAGTAAAGAATATAATGTTGTTTGCAGCGTTATACGAGGAAGAGAGCGAGCCAGAAAGTAATTATATGCACTATTTTCATTCGTATTAGATGCCAAAAAATATCTCTGATGGAATTGAATGTTTCATGTCTTTTCTTATTTTTGTACTCCCAAGTGGATTCCATGGAGAGTCATGGTTCCGTAGTAACACATCTATTGTCCCAAGTAAAAATTGGAATGGACTTAACAAAAGTGGCGCTGCCAACATTTATTTTGGAACGCAGGTCACTTCTGGAAATGTACGCGGATTATTTTGCCCATCCCAAACACTTTGTGAGGTACCTCGTTGCACTTAACAATAACATTTCCTTCTTTCTTCGTATCCGTTCTAAAAATACAAATTTATGGTACAATGCTAAATATATAATTCGAATATAGGATAGCAGATATGCCGACGCCAAAAGAGCGAATGATACAGGTAGTGCGATGGTACATGTGCAGTTTTCATGCTGGCCGTAAATCTGGAGTGGCGAAAAAACCGTACAATCCAATTCTGGGTGAAATATTTCGTTGTCATTGGGATTTTAATGAATGCGATGGAGATGATAATAGTAGCAGCGCTGGAACATCGTCGATACCAATAATGGGAGATGAAGACTGCGCTAAAGATGGACCTGTACCGTGGTGTCGAGATAATCAACTGTGTTTCATTGCTGAACAAGTATCACATCATCCTCCAGGTGAGATGAGATGAAGTTATGAAATGAAAGAAAAGAATGAAAGTACTGTGTTGACAATGCATCCATAAATGTCAAATAATATTTTTGCAGTTAGTGCATTTTATGCAGAACACCGAGTCAAAAAAATTAGTTTCAATGCACACGTGTGGACAAAGAGTAAATTTTTAGGATTGAGTATTGGCGTGCACAATATAGGAAAAGGCTGGGTCAACGTATTAGAGCATGGCGAGGAATATGTTTTAACATTCCCCAATGGTTATGGTAGATCGATTTTAACTGTTCCCTGGATAGAATTGGGCGGTGGCACGACTATCACGTGTGCCCAAACAGGCTACCAAGCGACAGTAGAATTTTTGACGAAGCCATTTTATGGCGGTAAACGTAATCGCATCACATGTCAAGTAACTCAACCGGGTGAGAAAAAACCATTTCTCACAATCAATGGAGAATGGAGTGGAGTTATGGAAGCAAAATATGCCGACGGAGTATGTCTTATTTATATCTATATTTCCCTTCCAAGAACTTTGTGAAAATATAATTGATTTGATAAATTATTTCCAATTATTATTAACTAGCGGACAGAACCGTTTGCTGATGTTGCGGAGATTCCTGTAGATAAAAAATTGGTTAAACCTGTTAGTGATCAAGATGAAAATGAATCGCGAAAAGTTTGGCGAGAAGTTACTGTTGGACTAAGAATAAATGATATGGACAGAGCAACTGCGGCTAAATGTCTCATTGAACAAAAACAACGAGATGAGGCACGAATACGAAAGGAGTCGAATGAAACATGGGAAACGAAAGTAAAATGAATTTAATGAAATCATCATTTCAATCATTCCAGTTTTCCTTTATTTTACTTAACAATCGCATTCATCATCAGTCAACAATATATCTATCATTGTTTTCAGTTTTTCAAAGAAACAAGGGATGGTGGCTGGGTGTACGCGGCGCCATTAGCAAATCGATTGAGAGAGCCATGTAATGCAGTACAGTGATAAAAATCTGTCAAATTTCTGTTCGTGACGACAATGAGAGGCCTAATGGGAATGAGATTGTATATTGAATGATGAAAAGATGATGGAAAAAAAAAAAATAGAAAAAAGAAGCGTAATGAAAGAACGTTCTTACATTCCAATAGAAAGGAATTCAACATCTGTTATTAGTGCATCAGCATCATGGTAATATGTAGTTGATATAAATTGTAAACAATGACTTGAAACTCGAGACATTCATAAAGAATTATGAGAAAAAAAGGGAAAAAAAATAACAACTTATAGCACATCAAAAATAATAATGCGAAAAGGAAATATATTATTTCGTTATAAGATCGTTGCTACCAAGAAGTGTTTGGCTTATATTTTTGACATCTCAACGCAAGTGTGATGTAAAAGTTATGAAATTTGTAGTAGTTATATATATATGAATATATACGATCATGGTTGCTGACTCCGAAATGGCAGCTATAAAAAGAAAGTTTAAACAAAAATGTGTGTGTGTGGCTTTGAAATACTTCAAGCTCTTCTGTAAATTAGTTTATTTAGCAGGAATAAAAAACTTGCGAGAACAATAAACACGTTAAAAGTTTAGAGAAAATACTGTATTTTTTTTATATATATATAAAATTAGAAACATCGTAATGTCATTTCAACATGGTCTTTCTTACATTATGTACCCAACACAATCATCATTTATCCGACTATAATTTGGTGGAATTCGCCTTGTTGTCTCTGTAAGATATTCCAAACCCGTCATCAAACAACAAAACCCCATTCGACAAACATGTGCATTCGTAAAATTTTTCAGATCAGGTGCTGTCGTATTTGGACAGTGATATAATACTTTCAATACCATTTTTCCCATCAAATTCACGTTTCCGGTTGGCGTGAAAACTGACTCTACGAATAAATTAAGTTTCTTCTCGATAATTTTTACCAATAAATAATAATGCACATTCTCCTCAATTGCAACAAAAAGAATATCCCTAACGGCATCTTTACCGGCACATTTTCGTAATGCTAACTTAAAATCATCCAAAGGCGTCGTTGATTCGATATTCACCTGTGGTGTAGACTGTAATTGATATTTCAATGAATGATTCCAAATTTTTAATGAATAATCATCATTCACAGTACCCAATACAGTCGCACATTTACACACTACATCAGTCTGATGTATTTTTATATCTGATCCAAATACATTTTTATTCAAAATAGAAAAATGCGAATCATAAAAAAAATCTTCATTTCGTGGACGTAATAATGCTTTATAATCAAAGCCATTGTGAGAACAGCAAAACCATTCGGACGGTTCACAATCAGTGCTTGGCAGTGGCATGATTTTTTGAAACATTATATTACGCTTCGAAATTGAAGTATCACAAGAATAACACAATAATGATAATGGAGTATCTTTCGGTGGTAGGATTATTATTTCAGAACTTTCGGCGCAATTATTTTCAATTGCATCTAAATTATTAACTACTTCAGTGGAAAAAGTTCCATTTGAAGAATTCGATGGGGCTGTTTGAACTCTGAATACAATCCATTTATCCGAAACATTGAGGTTAGATATCGACGTAGTAACAATATTAATTGACGGCAGATCTATTACAAATGAATTATTAGCTATTTGAATCTTAATTGAATTATTATAGAGTGATACTTTGAGGAGCTGAGGTTCAGCTGGTTCTGTCAGACGCAGAAATATATTGCATGCCTGAATGCGCGGTCGTGATTCGATCGTTAAAAATTCCATTAGTATTTCAATGATAAATAAAAAATATAAAACAATAATGATTTACAGAATGGATATAAAATTGATGAGCAGATGAATGTAGACGTGCAAATATTTATCAACTGATTGAATGATAAATTTTTTTTTGACATTGGCTGTTTATTGTTATATTAAATTATTACTCCTTGCTTTGTGATACATGTCGAATTTTTTTTTCAATTCATGAATTCTGCAAGGATTTATAAGAGAATATTATTAGACTAATAAAATTCAAAATCAAAAGATAATCAATTAGTGTAGTATTCTTTTACCATGAATTATTGCGATGCCGGCGGTATGTGGACAGATTATGACAATATGCAAATATATTGACGAACAAATTAGAATGCAACAAGTGTTGAGTGTCAACGATAAAATAGGTTATAAATACAATGAAAGGAACAAAGTATTTGATACAAAACTTATGGCGCTGCAATTGGCTAAAAGAGACACTATATGATAATCTAATTGGATGAATCCACTGTATTTTGAATCGATAACCGATATGATTGTACCCCTCCTAAAATATGATATTCTAAAATCTGATAACACACTGAAAATGGTAAAAAAAAAATTTCGAGCGGGAAAAATTGAATGTGTTGAAGTAGCTTTGTTATCACTGGACAAAAGATTTTCACTGAATTTTGGTCGTTGATATAGTATTCGAGACAATGTTCATTAGAAATGGGGAAATTTGGAAAGAGCTGCGTATTTTTCTCTAAAAATCGAATAAACAATGTGCTTCTGAATATTGTATAGAGAAGGATATTTTCGGATCTTGATCTTCATATTTCCATAAGTTGTACTCCATGATGACGATCATCTGATATATTTCGAAGGGATTAAAATATAGAGAAATGAACTGTATTTGTGGATCCTAAGATTATAACTAATAAATCGAAACTACCATTCATATTTTCGACACTTATAACTATTATATTCATGGAGGAATGATTGTAAAGGTGTTTGGAAATTCAATAGTATATTATAAATTAGAGACAGTAATCTTTTTATGAAACTATCACGAAAATCCAATGAGCTTTTATGTATTACGAAATGAAATTTCATCGCAACATATACTTATATCAACTACGTCAGTTATTCTCCGCGATAGAGAACAATATTCTTATCAGTCTCATATATTTTAACTTCATAAAGTAATGTGGGATCAGGCATCAATTCTTTCAATTCATTGAAAATATAAATAGCTAAATTTTCAGTGGTTGATACAACATTTTTGAAGTATGTAACGTCCTTATCTAAATTTTTATGATCCAATTGATTCATCAATACCTCATGCATGTAAATTTTCAAATCAGCAATATTCATTACCATTCCAGTATCAACATTCACTGGTCCACGGACAGTTACTTCTACTAGAATAGAAAACACATGATATCATTGTGAATGCGGTTATATAATATAATCACTTTGATTTATATCTGGAACATCTTGATGAATACCTGTATAATTGTGTCCATGTCCCCAATAATTATTACATTTTCCATAAATCTTTTTATTCTCTTCTTCACTCAAATGAGGACTGTAACGGAACAACAAATTAATATCAAATTTATATAGTTTGAACGAAAACATATTGATAATAATTGTATATAGTTATTGCTACCTGTGGAGTCGGTGACACGAAGAGATCACTTCTTTTCGAGTGAGATACGCAATTGGAAGACTCATCACTGCGACGAATTTATGATTGAGTAATAGATCTTGAACAAAATCAATCTTCACAACAGAACAATCATGAACGTGAATTTATTAAGCTCGTACAGTGTTTTCCCTTTGAGATACGGAGATTTAATACAGGTATTGTTTTCTTGACATCTTGAAATCGTATTATATATATATATATATACATACAATTCCGTCCACTGCTGAGGAACTGTACCGACAATGTTTGACACTTGTTATGTACTTTCCAGACTCTCATGTATTTTTGATCACGTGCGCAGGCAAGTGAGAAAATAGCGCATGCGCACGTTCAAACAATTTTTCGTTTCCATAGGTGTGGGGTTAACCTCAATTTTTTCACGAAACTTAGTTTTTTTGATAAAAGTAAGGACAACACCGGCAACAAAAAAAAAATACATAATATAGAAATGGCATTATCTAGTGCATGTGCGCTCGTTGGGCGACATATATTTTATAGGAATGCATTCAAATGTTTTGATAATTTCCGACGTGCAGCGATATATTCATCGCCACAATACGTGAGTATAATAATAATGTATAAATGTAAATTTCATTGAAAACTTTCATGTTTAACCTGAAAATTTTCCACAGTTATTATTGACATTTTTTTGTCATTAGATTATTCAATCATTTATTATTACTTTCATGTGCAATATCAAATACCAACAGATCCAATAACTTTATATCACAGGTGTATTTTATGATGGACCTGTCAAGGTAGTTCCTTCACCATACGAATCATCGGAAATCAATTCTGATGTTTGTGCTTGTTAAACGAAAAATTTATTAGAAAAAAGAAATTACCATGGGTTATTGATGATTTTTATGCATTAACATATTACGGTAAAAATCGTCGAGCGTGTTTGGTAATTTTTCAATTCCGTATTATAAAATGAAACGATCCCACCAATCAATTAATTGGTAGAAAGTGATATAACTTTGTAAATCCTGAGAACGTCACTATTCAAATGGTACCGTTCATGCTTTGAACGCTTATGCTTATCAATTTCACGGTGAGACCTTTCTCATACCTTCACGAAAGGCGTTGCTAGTATACTACCTTAATAAGCAAAAATATTGATGACATTAACTGATTAGGGATGATTACATTTGTTCATGTAGGTTGCGATTTGCACATGATATTTAATTTAACGTGTTTGTAATTGTTCCAATCGGAATAATGATTGTTATATATGTGCAGTCGACAGCAACAACCAATTCTGCAGAGAATATCGCTTCCATTTTCCAAGATGCGGAAGGGAAACGTGATAAAAGACTGAGTAAAGCTATGAAAGCTCACTTGGAACGAGCTACGAAATACAGTAAATTTATTGTGATTCTATTTCCAATAATAAATTCTTTCGAATTTATTTAAATGATATTTTGAATTGACTATAATCTGCAGGTGAATTCATGGAAAGAGAGAGAAAAGAGTATCAAATAGGCAAAAGACATCTGGCTAACATGATGGGCGAGGATCCGGAGACCTTTACCCAAGATGATGTGAATGTGAGTGCAATAAGAACTGTCATCTCATTCATGTACGCTTTCGAGCACATTCTGATAGACGTTTTCACGATCATTTTTGCTGGTTATTATTTTGTTTTTTTTGCTATAGTTTCCCAGCTGCGAATTTTTTTGTTATCGATTCTCATATCAACAGACACTGTAAGAATTCATTTGTGCTATTTTTTTTTCATCCACAAAACTATAAATAAACGGTCTTGCAAAAAGTGCTTCTCTCAGGGGAACTATAATCATTACTGAACCATTAGAGTTGAAAAATAGTTCATTTTCTCATATAAAATTGTTACGTCGTTGATCCGGAGTCTGGATTCAATCTATCACAATTAAAAATACTGCACTTCAAACACCGAATTCCAATTGAAAACGATCTCCGGAATCATAAAAAACAGAGCCTTATATTCTGAATTTTAGAATCAGCGGCCCCAAAAATTTTGATACTTGAATTTGCATCGGTATGGGATCGAATCGAAAATGAACACTCCGAACGGTGGCACTGAGATATTGTGTTACTATTAAACAATATTTCTGTTATCCCAGAAAGCAATACAATATCTATTTCCATCCGGATTATATGACCGTAAAGCACAACCAATTATGGTGGAACCTGAAACAATATTTCCACGACAACGAGCAGCCGCATTCGACGAAACTGGACGGCCATTCCATTCATTGTTTTATACCATAAAACCCAATTATTATGGAATACTTTATGTAAGTTCTTTGATGCATTTCAACGTTATAATTCAGGTAAATTACGAACTCAAAAAACTTTCATCATCTGTAATAGAATATCGTGGAGGAAATGGAAAAATTAGATAAAATTGAAGATACACAACAGAGCAGAGGACTATTGCCAAAGGACACTGATAAAATGTGAGCGTAATGTACTTATCAATACTCTGATTGCTTTATTCAAATCTTATTCTTGTTGATTAAAAATATGCGCACTTTGTTTCGTAGGAGCATATTAGGATATCACTGGATATCGCAGGACCGCCTTCAGACGATATGCCTCGAAACCATCACGGATAAGGCTGTAAGTTTGTATTTGACAAATAGCAAATATAGAAAATGAAAATCTATGCACAAATCATTCCAATCAAATCACATGCATTGATATACTATTTACATATTCTAGTACTCGAATTTCACATATGCACTACAAAGATTAGCTGACCACCCTTACTCTGAAAAAGCAAAAGATTTTATGTCGCAATATATGGTGATGGGAACCGAAAAAGCAACCAAATTAATCATACCACCTGTACGTATACTCATTGATGAATCATTTTTTGTTTGTTACGAATGTGTGTATCTGAAGTAGTTTTTGTATTTCTAATTCTGATGGGATCTAGTTGGAGTATGATACCGAAGGAAGACCGTATGTGATTATCAAAGGTTTGTAAAACGTTTTGGAAGTTTACTATCCAATATGAAGATGTATTAAATTGTATATCATTTCAGAATGCAGAAGGAAAAATGCGTGGGCCGAGGTGAAGGTATTGGGCAATGGAACGGGAAAAATAACAATCAATGGAAAAGATATCTCTTATTTCCCGCGCCTGCAACATCGAGAACAGGTAAGCTATGTTTGTTGTTAACAGAGAATGCATGAAGTTAGTGATAAAATCGAATTGCAAAAACAATTCTCAATACCAGTAACGCAATCATGTCATTCCGATGTCTCGTCGTTAAACTCTTAAGCAGTGTAAAGATTAAAGTGTGAAAATGTGCAGTTTATTCGGTGACAACAAGTGTGAAACATTATGAAATTCAAACAAAAATGGGAAGGTAAGAAAAAAATATTTTATATTATCAACGGAATAATATTATCGAGAATTCAATTGTGCAATATTTTTTTTCATCTTGCGTGTATCGAGATCCGGTATGACGATATCTTTCATAAATATTTCCGCCTATTTTTTTTTTACGTAATACATCATTGAACTAAACAACCATATATTATCGTGATTTCTAATACGTGTCGTCACCTCATACTAATTGTAACAATGGCAGAAAGCGTTGATCAATAATGAACCGCGTACAGTGCAAGTATCATGAAGCGAGTGTATGACCGGTACGCGAATCTTCCGAGTGTAGTTCTGGCTCCATCTCATGCACGGTAGCAGTCGTTCGATGGATAGAGTACAAGTAAGAGCCGTTCGATCTCAACCGGTACTGTTCGAGTATTCAATTTTATATATCCAAATTTTCCAAATAAATTTGGCAAGAACCCAGTTGTTACATATTTTTTCGCGATTACTTCTGGATTAGATTAGATTAGATTAGCTTCAGTTTATGTTGTTTTCGTCACAATTCACCGGAAAACGAAAATGACAAAGGTATCAAAAATTGGACTGAATAAAGTAGTTGAATAGAATACAAAGCAGTGTAACATACATCGGTACCGATAACAACATTATTAAAGGACAGGGCGAGGGAGAAAAGAGAGTGTGAGAGGAAGGGAGAGGGCGAAAATTCTATAACTTCTATTTTCGGCAATGAATTCGAAAGGTAACTTGTTGATTCTTAATTTACATTCCATTAAAACGAGAACCCGGAATTGAAATGAATATTTGTACTAGGTGTGTATTGTATTTACCCAAAGTCAAGTTAGCCAATATTTACCATTCTATCATCATCAGCGCATTTTAATTCCCAAATGGCCAGGACAAACATCAAAGCTAGAATAATAGATTCACATATATGTATTACGCATATAGTAGAATGTGTGGGTTTGAAATTCAGTTGATTCAACGCTAAGAGTACGAGATAGATACATCTTTGAACGGACTATCGTCTCTACTCAAACCCCCCTTTTTCATTCTAGCATGGCACACATAAATAGTAGGCCCTCCCGCCTGTTATCTTTTTCTCATTCTCATTCTCTCTGTATCTATTTCATCCTTCCTCTCTTTCTCTCTCTTCTTGCGCGATAAACGGGAACGTCGTCTGCAATTTACTTGCCCGATTTTCCACTTGACATTCGTAGCGAATGACATTTGGTCCATTTAGTAGGACAGAACGCGTGTTCGCGATGACGTTTGGCGCAACACTAGCATCAAATACTTTTCATTGTCATTATTTATTCTGAACATATATGAATAGTTACGGAAGATAGCGTCGTGTTCTTTATAAAAATATCTCATAACAATGTTAACGACAATGACCCTGGTAATTAGCGTCTTTGGATTTGTCACTTTCACATTACTCACTTATTATATCGACGCACTGTTGGATTAACTCGGGAGCACACATAACGCGCGGACTCGTCAAGGTCACAGTCACTGGGTCCCACACAATTGTGCGTCTGACGATACATACTCTATACCAATTATGCTATTAGTAATATTGAAACGGAAATAAATTGAAAGAATTAACTAGAAAATAATGAAGTCTTAATTTTTAATTTTTTTTTCTCCCCCATGATGTAGCAGGATTGTGATCAATTGTGGGACTATGAATCCAGGTGACAGATGCCCAAGTTTACCAAGTCTTTCGACAACAAGGAAACAACACCGTATACAATTGGAGCAGAGTTTCAGTACACCCAGTCATCATGTTTCATCTACGCCCGCCAGTCGTAAATATCGGCCAAATACTTCATTACTATTGACACGATGGTTGGCATCTAAAAAATCCATTTCCACGGAGAGACAGACAAAGTCTGAAGATATCTGGGATCCACAAGAGTATTGTATGGACTATGGGAAACCACCACCAATTGAAGAACCACACTGCTATTCGATTTGTCTCAGCGACAGTTCTGGGAGTGGCGATGAAAGCGAATTCGGTTTGACAGTCACACGGGATATTATAAGTGGGCTATTGATTGAACATATGAAAAATGTCGGTGGTCGATTGAATTTAATGCAGATGATTGATGTTGAAAACAATGATAGCGCCGAGGAAATTGATGCTATTTTGAAAAATTGTAAAATTCACGAAATCAATGTTTTATTATTGCAAGCGAGTTTTTTAGGTAAAAATGATTGGATAATACATTTACATACAGCTGGTGCGGATTTGAATTATTATGAGCATGAACGTGGTATAACGGCACTACATCTATGCGCATATACAGATAATTTAATTGGCATACGATATTTATTATCGCACGGTGCATTGATAAATGGTAACCGTCTTCACACACCATTTCATTATGCAGCATTTGGCAATTCTGTCGCGGTGGCAAATTATTTTTTGGAACTCGGCATTAGCCACGATTCCACGCAAGCGGATGAAAGTGTATTACACGTGGCGGCGCGTAGCAATGCGCTTGATGTATTGCGTATATTGGCATTAAACAACAATTCTTTGAATCGTTTAGATATGTTAGGATTCGCCCCAATACATTACGTAGCTGATCGTGGTGATTCATCGTGTTTATCGATGTTGATCGATGCGGGTTGTAATATCGATATTGCAACGAAAAATAATTCGACTGCGTTACATATGGCAGCGGATGGTGGTTGTACAGAAAATATTGAATTATTGTTGAAACATAATGCGAATGTAAGGGCAAAAAATCATCGAGGTCAAACGGCGCTTCATATTGCCGCGCGTGTTCATTCGTTGGAATGTGTTGAAGCACTATTACGAAATGGCTGTATTGAACCGAATGAGGAAGACAATGACGGGAGGACAGCACTTCATTTGGCCCTTGGCCGATCACTCCTAGCATACGATGTCACTGAATTTTTGATTGGATGGCGAGCGGATGTCAACAAGGCTGACAAATACGGTTACACACCACTTCACGTAGCAGCACTCAACGAATTATCACAATGCGTTGATATATTAATTCAACATGGGGCTGATTTGAGTGCTCGCACTAAAGGTGGAACAACTGCATTGTCAATTATTTTACGTAAAACACCAACATCATTGAGTGTCTTTAAAGAGCGTCTTGATGCATCCATAACTCTACATCAGCAAAGTTCTGCAGCGGGTGAAATGGAATTACGTCTCGACTTTCATCCATTATTACAGCACAAAGGTCAGGGTGAAATTGGCTATCTCGGTACATTTGTTAAAGAAGGATACAAAGAAATATTGGAGCATCCACTGTGTCAGTCGTTTCTACATTTAAAATGGCAAAAAATTCGTAAATATTATGTTGGCCGTCTTTTTTTTTATTTACTCTATGTTGTCGTTTTAACTGCATGGGTTATGACAGCATTAGCGCACAATTGTTACAATGAATCGCACGGTCAGGTTGATGAAATTGGTAGTTTGCCACTTTGTGCAAATTCCACGGGACTCAACGGTTTTTTTCATCGTCATCCAGAAGTATTGGAAGTTGAATGGTATGCATTGGTATTGTTAACGGTAATGGAGGGCGTGAGAAAGGCCACTGGCATACTCAGTTATCCGTCGGTTCGACAATTTTTCACACAGCCGGAAAATATTGTCGAATGGTGTGTTATTTTGAGTGTATTTGCGACGTCATTCGTTTATACTGGAAGAACGTATACCTGGCAAAGTCACGTCGGTGCATTCGCCGTATTATGCGGTTGGAGCAATTTAATGCTCATGATTGGACAATTACCCATGTTTGGCGCATACGTAGCAATGTTCACTAGCGTACAAGCACAAGTTTTCAAACTTCTTCTTGCTTATGCATGCTTACTCGTTGGTTTTACGGCGAGTTTTTGCGTCATATTTCCACGATCAAAATCTTTCAGTAGTCCGCATACGGGACTCATCAAAGTACTAGTGATGATGACAGGTGAATTAGATTTTGAGGAATTATTTTTTCCTGGTGAAGAAGATATTGGTCGACCGGTAGATGTAGGGAGCACATCATGGATCCTTTTACAAGTTTCCGCCCAATTATCGTTCGTACTTTTTCTACTATTCGTCACAATTGTTTTGATGAATTTACTTGTTGGTATAGCTGTGCATGATATCAAGGGATTGCAAAAAACTGCAGGTTTAGCTAAACTTGTACGGCAAACCAAACTAATTTGCGATGTGGAAGGCGCTTTGTTACTCGCATTGTTGCCCCAACGATTAATCAAACTCCTGAGTTGGACTACCCTGGTTTTACCATCACCTCTTCGTGCTGTATTGACAGTTCGACCATTAAATCCAAGGGAGAATCGTTTGCCGCGTGATGTTCTTGTTGCTGCCCATCGCGTTGGAAGGAATCGGAAATTTATTGCCAATACATTGTCATCAAAGCGCTCCAATAGCACCGCTTACGTTTATCGTAGAAAAAGTGAACCGCAGATTACAGCACGTAATTTTATTGATACTTATAGTAATGATAATGAATATGAATATGAAGATAAGGCGGCAATAAAATTGCAATACAAAATCATTGAGTTGACAAAGATTTGTGAAGATAACCAAAAATTGATACAAAATCTCGTTACAGTGTTGGCAGTTGATAAAACATTAAATACCGATAAAAATGAAAAAATTATTAAATGACGTTGATAATTTTTGTTATT
This sequence comes from Zele albiditarsus, assembly GCA_958496275.1. Lineage (NCBI taxonomy): Eukaryota > Metazoa > Arthropoda > Insecta > Hymenoptera > Braconidae > Zele > Zele albiditarsus. Next base: position 6,915,560 of record OY292411.1, read on the forward strand.
TGATTGTGCCGTTGATGTTGAATTTTTCACTTGTTTTTCATTATGGCTCGAAAATAAATATATATTTGTATATATAGATTGATGCGATCCCCCGATCATTTTAACACTACTACTCGTTAGTCACTTATCAGACTCCTCGATTATTTTTTATTTCCTTTTCTTGGCAATTTACCTGGTATAACAACTCTATTCGTTTGTCATAAATAAATAAATTATGTCAAATATTGAAGTTTTTATTGTTTTGTGCATTTATCTCACAGCTGAATGTCATATTTAATTGCAACGCACATAGATGTACATAGTAATCAATTGTGCTATTATGGCCGATTTTGATATGTAAAAGTCCGATTTTATTTTTGCATTCTATACGATTTCGATATCTTTCACCTCCAGATATGTCCACTTTTTGTTCGTTTAATATAACAGACAATCTGCATCCATATTTGTAGCTTTGAAGTAACCATTCAAAGAATCCGCTAAAAGAAATCGAATGGGAATGGAAAAAAAAAAAAAAACAAAAACAAATAGACAGAAATAATAAAATACCAGTGATTATATTACTCAATTCGTGATGGTCAAGCTATACACGTACATTCTGTGATGAATATCGGTGACTTTCAGATTAAATGTGAAGATGATATGACGTGTGTGACAAACCTGTAGTCGAGTATGGTCCCGAGGATAAGACGCAAGAGGTCCCCGTGTGTCGACAATAATATCGCACACGATGCTAAAGTGATTGAAACGATCCACCGTATAAGAGTACCGTGACGTACATAGACGAACACGAAATTAAACGATGGAGGGTGGATGAGTAGGGAGTGGCGGTATGAGTTTAGAGGCTGCGCCATTCTCGCGGATATTATCGTCAACGATAGTGTTCGTGTTTTAGTTGAACAGAATTCATCAATTCTTCCGTACTCATAGCAATTTTACCAATATCGCTAAATAATTTGTCAAACACGCGGGTTTCACCTACGAAATATTATACTGAGTTCAATAATTATTAAGCGAGCGCGCGCGCGCGCCGGCTCATATTTCTTTTATCTTATTTCGCTCCACTATCGGAAGCCCATCACAATGGAAGTTAACGAATTGGAGTGTATAAATTCACCAGTAAACAGACGTGGATCATCACCTAAATCTCCACGCAAGTACTCGATGACAAGTTCAATAAATATAACAAAGGCAATGGATCCAATGTCAATGAGACGTCCATCGACATACCGATCCAGAAGATTCTCGCGACAACCAGATAAACCGGAAATAATCACAATTAACAATCCGTCTGAATGTGAGAGACACGTGGAAATTGATGCCGGTACTCCACCACCAGTTGATGAATCTCTATTTTTTGATAATCTTGAGGCATTACGCAATGCTGATGTTAATGGATCGAGTTTGAAAAGTGCAATGTGGTCAGTTGTGAGTGTTGCTGAAATGAAAAAATTATTGCAAATGGAACGAGGTGAGTTGGATGATAAGTCAGCTGATGTCCCAATTTTGACTGAATCTGGACAACGATTCAAAAATATTGCCTATTTATGGGCGTGTTTTCGCGGTTTATCACACTTATTGCAAAAATTAGAGGATTCTGGCGCTGAAATTGATTATATTGAGCCGTGCACAGGTATAAATGCAACATTAGCTGCATCATTGTCCGGTAACGTTGATTGCTTACGACATTTAATCAAACAAGGTGTTGATATTGATTATGCTAGTGGAAATAGTAATTATACACCATTACATTTCGCTGCGTTTGGGAATTCACGTGAAGCTGCTGAATTATTATTGGACAATGGCGCCAAATTGTATACATGCAGCAATATGCAAGATATCGAACCGGTATTACATTGTGCGATCAGAGCACGATCATCGAATGTAGTGACACTATTATTGGAGCGTGGTGCGAGTGTTGTTTTGAAGAATAATCATGGTGAAACGCCATTGCATGTGGCCTGCTTCGTACGATCAATTGCGTGTGCGGACGCTTTGTTAAAAACGCAAGGTACAGATGTTAATGCTGTTGATCGTGCTCACAGAACACCATTACACTTTGCGGTAATGACAACGAGCTCATCCGCTGAGCTCGTTGAGTTGTTATTAAAGAATGGCGCGAACGTTAATGCAAGTGACAAAGTGGGTTTTACGCCTCTGCATATTGCCGCATTGAATGAACAGTCACAATGCGTTGATACATTAATATGGGCTGGTGCTGATGTTAGTGCAACAACCAGCACTGGATTATCAGCATTGAATGTCATATTAAGAAAAATACCAGAATCATTGCAAGTATTTCGTCAACGTTTGGATGCTTCAATTAGACTTAAACGACCGGTGCCACATAATCGTGAATTTGAAATGCGATTTGACTTTGATTTATTATTTCCCAGCAATAATCCATGTGAAACAAGTTTCATAAATACATTTGTACAGGAACGTCAGAAGGATTTGCTGTCACATCCACTTGTAATGGCATTTTTACATTTGAAATGGGAAAAAATTCGTAAATTTTATTTAATGAGAATATTATTGTATGCTATGACTGTTATTTGTATGACCACGTATGTATTAACAGCATTGGCATACAAATGCTATAATTATGCTGATACTGGTACGTCAAAAGTATGTGGGAGTAAACGTCTAAGTGGATTTCTCTTTCGAAAAACAGTTATTGAGATTGAATGGTATTTGTCATTGTTTCTTACGTGCGTGACAATACCACGAAAAATATTTGGCTTCATGGTGTATAAATCAGCGCGACAGTACTTTTCAAATATAGACAATGTTCTTGATGGTGTCGTAATACTCAGTGTATTTGTTACATCATTTATTTACACTGGCAGAACATACGATTGGCAAAATTATGTTGGTGCTTTTGCAATATTATGCGCTTGGACAAATCTTATGCTTATGGTTGGTCAACTTCCGGCATTTGGCACATATGTTGCAATGTTTACACACATACAATTTGAATTTGCTAAATTACTAATGGCTTATTCAGGATTACTAATTGGATTCACCATAAGCTTTTGTGTTATATTTGTCGGTGAACCATCATTCGGAAATCCTTTCACCGGACTCATTAAAGTGTTGGCAATGATGGCCGGTGAATTAGACTTTGAAGGACTCATCAATCAGTCAGACCAGATAACAGATGGTCCCTTTGTTTTATACCATCCACTATCTGTATGTTCACAAATTTTATTCACACTCTTCCTCGTATTTGTCACTGTCATACTTATGAATTTACTGGTTGGTATTGCGGTTCATGATATTCAAGGATTGAGAAATCACGCAGGATTGACAAAATTAGTGCGACAAACAAAGCTGATTTTATTTACAGAAATGGTATTGAATAATAATGCAATACCATTTGCATTCCGTAAATGGATGTCGGATCATGATATTGATATGGAGAATAGAAAGAAAGTTCTTGTCGTCAAACCGTTGAATCCATTGGAAAAACGTTTGCCAAAAGAAATTCTTAAGGCAGCTTATGAACTAGCAAAACGAAATTCCACAATGCATAATTATGATGATGGTACTCCGAGTCTAAGTGAACATATTGCATGGATTAGAAAACGGAATAATTATAATGACATGGAATCCGATTTTAATACAGCGATAAATCAATTGAAAATGGGTGTGCGAGTAAATGAAGATGGATTTAATGTTATTAAAGAACAATTATTGGATAACAATAAAATGTTGCGGGATATTTTATCGACACTAACTAAAGGCAGTAAAGTTTGAAGCTTCGTTAATTAATTTTAAATAAAAACTTTTGGGTGAAGTGTCATACGATAATTAATAAACAATAACGAAATACTGTATGACAGAATGAAATCATTTTCATGTATATATTTTCATAAATCCAAACATATTTCATTGTACAATTTAATTATAATTTAAGTTTTCAACAAAAGTCCTGAAGAACATCTGAATAATTCTATCATTTTCGGTAAGATTCCGAACATCCGTCAGATAAATATCATTTGATGTGAAAGAAAATTAATTCTCCCATTTTTTGCATAGTAGAATTTATTGATGAGTTCAACTATTTCAAGGACTCTGCACCGATTTTTCAAATAAAAAATTTCATAATGATTTTTTCTTGTCACATTTCAGGTCATATTTCCATTAATTTTTTCGGGCATGGAAAAAAAACTCGATATCGAAGCCACAGCTGAGTTTGGTGGTCCAACTGGACAGGCTGGTGCAATTCGTTGGGGGATTGCTTGGGGTTTACGAAGTTTTTTGGACCGCGAGATGATAGAGAAAATGAGACTCGGTATGTTTGATTCCAATTTTAAAATAGCTATGTCAAATATAGATGTTCAACTTTAATCATATTTTTTTGTTTTTAATTACCTTCTAGCGGGATTGCTGACATTAGATTGGCGAAGACGCGAAAGGAAGAAGCCTGGACAAGAAGGTGCGAGGAGGAAATTTACATGGAAGAAACGTTAAGAATTGGATGGACGATAATATGTTTAACTTCTTATTAAACTTTCATATTATATTGATAATAAATCAGATTTCCGTGGTCCGATATTTGCACATTGTCGATTACATGGGTTTTATATAGATATAAAAGAATTATCATCTTTTTACTACAATGCATCGAAAATCTTTAATTATTCATGTAATAATAATATCGTTAAGTAATTACATCTGATTCAGCGGCGTCAAACCCACTAATCCCATTCCCGTATTGAGAACATTTTGGGCGACGTGAAAAAGTAAAAGGCGTTGAGATGCAACGTCTTCAGGTTCACTTTTAACACGCAATTCCAACAGTGCCTTATTCGTTGAATGACTAGACAAATATAAAAAAGAAAAATTATTTTATCATTGACTAATTTGGATTGAATTAAATTAGACTGACTGAATGTTTGATGAGTGAGCTATTAAGTTGTTTAATAATTTAACTGTACCACAAATTAAATAGGTATTTCAACAAGTGGCATGGCTCCAGCGATTGATATGATGAAACAACCGCCTCATCAAATTGACAAATGCGCGCAACAAGATCGTTGACAATCGATTCTTTCAATAACGATGGATCGCATTCGTCAGGCAATTTCACTCCACAATTCATTTTTAAATTCGATAAACGGCAATGTGTATATTGCAATCTAATGCCACTTTGTCCTCTTATCTATTAATTCAAATTAATATCATTAATTTCATTTACTTGCCATGTTTGGAAATAAATGAAAGTGTCATAAAAAGACTTGCATCCAATGCCAGATCCCAATTGAAAGTATAATCACACATTCGTGGTTGTTTCAGATCATGAACGATCACTGCCGATATACCAAGTATATCGGAACTATTGTCAGAACTGTCTAAAATGACTTTGGTGGCTGTAAAATAATCATTGTCAATTCCAAATCAGTATATTGTCAAACAAAAAACTTACATGCTGTTTGACTTTGTTTTATTTTCATTGCAGCGGCGGCTTGATCAAGAATATCATTCAAGAATATCACTTCGCCTTTCCTCGTATTCATACCACGGATTTTTCCAAATTTTACATGTATAAGTTTATTTGCCCAAGGCATTTTCATTTTATGAAGGGTCGTGATTAAATCGTTGAAATGTCGATGTTGCGATGAATCAACAACATAATACATCGTATCAAAATTAAATTTCTCTGCACGATCAATTGCAGCCGCGATATCACGTGTTATATATAAAGAAGTTCCATCACTTTTGATTATTGGAACAATTCGTTCTTCATTTAATTCTATGACTAATCTACCTTCTTTATCCTTTCTTAATAATTTTAATTCTTTCATTTTGTTGATAACGTCAGCAATTTTTGTTGCATTATACTGCGATTCCCAATGGTATTCATCAAATTTAACACCAATTCGGTTGTAGGTTTTATCTAATTCATCTGCGGTGTATTTCTTGTACAATTGCCACTGATTCAGTTTGTCAATATCACCATTTTCCATTTGACGAAAAATATTTCGCGCTTGTTCAGTTATATTTGGATCAGTTTCACTTAATTTATTTGCATGGACGTACGCACGATATAATTCTTTAATTGGATTGACTTTCATATCTTCATCAGACGTATTAATTAAATCCATGCCAAGTTTAACAAAACCAAATTGCGTACCCCAGTCACCCAAGTAATTCAATTTTGTAACATTTTTATGAAGATATTCATTCAAATTTGCAATGTAATTTCCCATTAATGTTGAACGCAAATGACCAACATGAAACGGTTTTGCAATATTCGGTGAACTAAATTCTACAATGATATTACCTTTGTTGGGAATAACAGTTGGTGGTGATATTCCATGTAAATTTGACTCAAGAATATTCTTAACAAATTTATTTCTGTCCAAATCTACTAATACTCTATCGCAATTATGCCTTTCAACGATATCTATTTTTTTCACTATGATATCATCCACTCTATTTTGAATGAGAGAATTTGCCTCATTTTCGATATTGTATACAGGTGTTTTCAATGGTAAATCAAACATAAATGTGCCATGGGACGCATCGTAATTCAAAGTTAAGTAGGGTAAAATCGAAGATACACTAGGATCAATATTCCGAAAAACCTGAAAAACAAGAATACTTCAATAATGATTTATTAATCAACAATATCACATTCGATTCATTAGTGGAATGCACCATCGCAACGGCGATTAATAGAGGATAAAAATTGAACATCCATATAATAATGACAGTATCGATAATAACAATAACAGTGGCGCAATAATTCGATAAATTCACCAATTTTCTTGATGGTTAAAAGTCATAAAGATGTGAGAATTAGATATTGATGTATGATTAATATGAGATAAAATGAATTATATCTCATATACCGGGTTTTGAAAAACTGAGGTTATGTCACGTAGTTATCACTACCGAAAATATAACCACTCATACCTTTTTATAAATTAAATTTCTTAGGTGATTACTCATTTTCAATAACTATTATTCGTGATATGTTGCTAGGTCATGTCACACTGCCGTTCCCTGCAAATTTGTTACAATAATATTAAAAAATGTCTCATTGCAGTGTTTACGGGGTTTCAACTTTATGGTGCACAATAATAGACCACCGGCATGTGTGTGTCGTAATTGTAAAGCAACCAATACCATTTACTTCCGCAAATTGAAAACTTCTTCAGGACTTGACATTTTGTGTGCAAGAAATGAAATATAATCCTTATAATCTATTTGCAACAGGAAATGAATAAAATTTCTCGATATTTCAAACTTCTCTTCGCTATAAAATCCTACGTATGAATTAGTTCTTAGAATATCACATAACTTTCATTCAATTCATAAATATCCAATTGAATTATGATTGTCCTACATACAATGTACGCTCTTCAACTGATTGAATGAAATATTTCCAAAAGTACAATAATAATTGACATGGAGTTTTCAAAAAAATTAAATTTTAAAATCTTTCAAGTGTATAAGTCCAACACAGATAGTCCTCATTATTATTATCATCATCTATCATCTCACGATATTCAAGAACCAAACTAAACACATATGAACTTTTTTCATTTTCGAAATGCTATAAACATTGTACGAGCAAAGGACCACATTCCAAAATAATTCAACCACAAATCAACAAATATCATTTTAGTTTCTATCCATAAAAATTAATCGATACAATGAAGTTTGCAAACGACTTGAAATCGTATACTTCTCACATCAATTTTCCGTTATTATAAATCAATTCATCAGACTACAATTATCATATACTCATAAACATTTCAAGTTTCGCGCGGTTCTCGTCTATATACCAAATGATGAACGCCCCCTTCATTGTACATATATACTGACGCATTTCATATACAAACTTAGCCATATACATGCATCCTTAATATGACGTCATAGCTAGTTACAATAGATATAATAGGTGTGTATTTTATGCTCTGTGCTGTATCAGCACAATCAGCACCACCAGTAACACAACCAAACACAACCCAATCAAGAGTGGGGATGCTCATGAACGAATAGAATCTCTTTAGTTTCGATATATAGAATTGCCGGTATATAATACTACATATACATGTATATGGCCTAATATATATATATATATATATACGAAAGAAGAGAGTTAGGTTATAGAGTGTCATCGGCAGCAAGCGGTCAGAGCCCCACCGACTAGCTCTGCTCAGTCGCGCGAACCGCATAAGACAGAGTGAGACTACTGAAAAGAAACGCTCTTTCGCACTCTCTTGTTCACTCTTGTACACTCAGTATACAATATATATAGATATAATAATATACACGAACGTAATATATATATATATATACGTTGGAAGAGTAGTGTGACTGTGAAAGACGATAACGGTGGGGGCATGGGGCAAGAGGCCGGGCGGCCATTTTCGTTGATATCGTGGGAGCCCACCATCCACCATCGTTCCGCCGTCACCACCGCGGTGTGTTGCCGTATGCCGTCGTGCTATTGTACGTCCAGCTGAGCTCTACAGGCATTTATAACACGCTCAAACACGCTCGCGTACCAAAGAAATAAAGAAATACCAAATTGCTATAGACTATTGTGTGTAGCGGATTGTTAATAACACAATCGTCCGCCGCCCAAGGACAATTTCGTGTGTGTATATATGTGATCACGAATTAATTTGAGGGGTGAGAATATATAAACGAAGGGGGTGGGCGGGGGGGCGGGCCACAAAGGGCACTGTGATTCACAAGATTCACAGGAATAAAGAAGAATAAAAAACAGAGCTCGTGGACAAGTGGAATTTGAATATATTTTTTTATTTTCGTGTGTGCAGTGTGAAAGGTGGGATAAGCTATTTTCTGCTGTGATAACGGCGGAAAATAAAAATAAGTTATTGTTTGCTATAAAGTGGTGGGTGGATATAATCGTGCATTATCGACATCTAGAGAAATATATATACATACATATATGATATATACATATACATAGAAATATTTTATATACATATATATATATATATATATATCTACGTTATTGGAACGGGGGCCGGTCATACGATCGGCGTCTGTCGTATTTAAAAGGAGAGATAATATAACCAAAAAGAAAGGTTTTGACATCGGTAACATAGAAGAGGAGAAGGCGGACAGGAAGAAAAACCGGCGACTAAACAACTAGACGGTGGTCATAAGCATTGGCGGGCGGTGGTAGATAGAGAGAGTATGGCGGGACAAACGATTAACGACAGGCTGTTAGCAGCAAGACACAGCATTGCTGGTCAGGGACTTGCAAAAGCTGTTTGTAAAGCTACTACTGAGGAAATGATTGGTCCCAAGAAAAAACATTTGGATTGTAAGTTGTGCGGCTCTTTATTTCTATGATGAGCCTCTCCTAAGTTATAACCTATATAATATGTTCACTTATTTCGTAATTGAAACCGGTTTATTTCATAAGTTAGTAGTTTTTATGGTTTTTATGTAATGGTTGATTGGTTGTTCAAATAGTATAGGTGGACACTAGGAAGCCCATTGGATCTAATATGAATTTTGATTTTTTTTTTTCTTGATAGGAGAAAGAAATTAATCTTCTTCCATAATATTCGGCGATTATTGTTCATTTTAAGATCGGATGCATGGGAATGAAAAATTTGCTGGACAATATTGATTTGGTGAAAGGATATTGAGAGATGAAAAAAGACTTGGCACGTCCCAGGGTCTGTTAATCTAAGTGGAGTTCTGTCTTCACCATCGTTTCCGCTTAGGTTGATGGAAAAATTTTTAATATCTCGTAGCTTGACCCAAAAACCAGAATAAATTGGATCAGAGCGGCCACTTTGAAAAACCAATGCGTTAAAATTGAAATGAGTCGCTCTTGGGAGGATTTAATTTTCACACACACGACATGCAATGTTACATAAATAATTTCCTGTATGGAATGTTTAACGGCGCCTTTCAATAGTTTTTATTGATTTACATTTTTGTAAGCATGAATGAAGTGTATAACATAAATTTGACGTCAATGTTACTATTGATAAATTCTAAATAACCCTGTAGGGAAATTTTCCATCTCTATTAAAACTCAATAGTATGTCTTGACAATGAGAGCACGTCAATAACGTCGTGCTGACAAAGATCTTCATTTTGTTATTTGTATTAAATACTTGTCAACGTAGTCGTAGTATGCAAATCCTTATCGTTTTGCCCAGTAGTTGTTGACATTTTCTCATTTATGATTCCTTGTACACCCATTATCTTTCATTTTTCATAGTGATATCGTCTGCCGGCAACCGCAGCAACCCGCGAATCGGAAGCCTTACTGTGTATATGCCTACTCTTATCGATTTTTCGTGTGTTCGAGTTACCTCTACTCTTGTGCGCGCGTGGCTTCCCTTTTTTGTCTTTCGCCTATGTCAAGACTATTTGCACACACACACCGGAGACACACACACCCCTACCGCTTTTGGATTTCTTTTCTTGTCAAGGGATGGCCCGATAGTACCAAGATTGAGATGGTAAAGCAGGAGCAGGAAAAGATGACACTTTTCTTCCAGATTTTCTCATTCATATCGACATCTTTTCTCTTTTCTTTTTTTTTTTCTGAGCACGCGTGTTGCTTTAATCTTCTTTAAAGTTCTTTACATACGTTTTTTTTTTTTTTTTTTCTTTACATATTATCACCTGGACAATTTCTCTCTTGTGCAAATATATACTCACATTGAAAGGAATATATTCGATAACTTCGATTGAGGTCAAGGATAGTGAGATAATTTTAAAGAAAAAGAAAAAGATGTAAAAAAATGCATTCAAGTAAAATTGAAAAAAGACATATTTTAATGCAAGTCCACGGGAAAATATTGATTCTCGTGGGTTATGTATGAACGATTGTTATCCGTGTTCCGTTAAGTCTTCATCGAGAAAATGAACATTCATTTACAATTCGCCAGAATATAAACATTCATTTCTATATGTGTAGAAACAGCAATAATCACATCACGTAATTATTAATTTTTTCAATTTAGAGATGGGTGGTGTTAAAAATTTTTTCGAAATTGTCGGGTTAGATTTTTCATGTTGTTTGCGGACTCATCCTTCTGTTTCGCACGTAAATTCATATACATACATGTACATTCTATATATACCAATCAGCCGCTAGCGAGTGTAACTTTATGCCTTTCACCATGTACGATTTTTTAACTCAGTAATATCGGCGTCATATAAATTTATCGAATGGTCGGATGGAATTTATTCAAAAAGGAAAACAATCTGCGAAATACAGGAAATTGCTCGCAATTGAATTTTAATCCATTTTACATAATCTAGGACACAGATGTGCAATGTCGGAACTTTTTTTTTCACATTTTTTTTATTCTATTCATTAGGAATTTCATATCTTTTAATAAAAATAACAATTGCGTAGAAACTCACACACGTGCAAATAGTCAAACAGAAAACTATAAAAATTCTTTCCATATTAAATTCCATGTATTACGTAGGAATACATTTATGTCGAAATTCACTACTGTGTGTATTGTTCAATGATAAAAGTAGGACGTAACCGGGTGTCTGGTCCACGGTGGGGTGGAAACCGGATGTTTCATATCTTGTATTGGCACTAGATATAAAAAAAAAGTATACAGTAACGGTTTTTCTATTCATTATTCACACGATGACATTGTAATCAAATCATTAGTATTATTCATTGTTGATATTCAAACTAAATTATTAAATTATATATGAATTGTTGGAAACTGGCCTGTTGTTTGTGGTAGCAGTCTCATTCACTTTCGAAGTTGTGTAGTAATGTATCCGAGGGGTGTGCAAATTATGATAGGCGTCTTGTCTCTCTTGTTACAGACGGTATCAAACGACACATATATAATGCGGCAACGCCTGTAGGCGTGAAACGATAGCATGTTTTGGCAACTTGATCGTAGCCTTTTACCATTTTACAAAAATCTATTTGGTATACAATACATCAATGTCTGGTTTCGTCTATGCTTTCACCACCACTTATGACATATATATCAAGAACTGTTCAAAAAAAAAAAAAAACAACAAAATAGATAAGAACAAACATGAGCCGATGCTTTGTAATTATTGAAAAATAAAAGAATAATTTTGTTTTATTCATATTTTTTTGCCGGGCTACCATTGATCTTGCTATACACGATTGTGACCTCATTATATAGTTCAGTAACACAGAAATAATAGGAATACAATATAACTAGTCTTGTGTCATTGGCCGACGTAGAATTATTTCGATAACAATCGAATGATCTCACGACATGTTTCACATAACAAGACTGTATAGATACCAGCACACAGTCATCGTTATTTGTAAATTCACATAATGTAGATAGAATTTGTGGGTTAATGAGTTTTAGATTATATAAAAAAATGTATTTGATTGAATCAATTGACATGAATATTTGATTTCTATTCATATATAACCTGCGTATTGAAAGAACTACATGATAAAATGCACAAGAATGGATAAAAATTATAATACACATATATAAAGTAATAACAGTCAGTGGGTGTCTGTTGATTACTTCCGGTTGATGATCATTGTGCATTCTACTGTTTCGCTAGTTAAAATAAAAGTGCTTTCCTTTCGTGCCCGAGATCCGTGGCAAAATGATTCATTAGCTCACAGATAAATCAAACTGCAGACAAATAGAAACATGAAAATGAAATAAAATTAATGGTGTAATAGATTCTTATACATAAATTTTAAAGCAACAATTTTGCTTTAATGCGACCTAGATTGTGGAATGAGTTTAAATAAGTACATCAGTGTGTGGAAGTATAGACATTTTGTTTGTCATCTTATTCTCGCGCAGGTCTTTGCCAAATGTCAACGAAGTGAACCACGAGGTTAAATGTGTCACTATCTGAAAGGGTATAATTGGAATAGGAGGACTAGCAAGGTCGAGAGCGCCGCTGCTCATCGCGATAGATGATGGGTCATTCTACACTTTTTCACTCTTCATTTGCCACCCACTCTATCCATAGGCTCATTCCAATTTCACATCAATAAATCATATATTAAAAAAAAATTAAAAAAAAATCGGCTGACCATTTGCATCCACAAGAATTTTTGTTTGATTCTTCATGAAATCATTCATTTTCAAAACGGACATGTATTGTACGCTGCGAATAAGCGACTGAATGGGCTTGGCACCAAGAGCATACGATCAATAGCTTAGGAGACACGACATAGCTATATAGAAGTGTCATCCTAATTCTATCTTCCTTGTTTTTATATTTATATATATATATACACATTTGTCAACTTTATTCGTTTTTCTCTATTGAGAACAGATCTGTATAGACGATAAATAATTTACGTATTGTATCTGATTTCGTAGTGTTTTTTTTTTTTCCTTTCATCATTTTTTTTTCACCGGCAAATTCATTGGACAATGGTATTGGGATGCTGGGTATGCACCATAGGTTTCAATTTGATCCGTTGCCGTTTAGTGCAAGGTTCACGTGCCGGGAAGTCGTCGCCAGTGTGGCGATTCAATCGAGTTCGCAGGTCACTAGCACATCGGACTGGATGCTGCAGTTTACATACGTATGCTCAACCTTGTTGCTTCTCTTGGTGTACATCTATGATTGGAATTGACATTCAATTAAATTAGCCTTGAGTCGAATCAATGTGTCGGGAGTATTTTTGTTACAATAAGTTAAACTCATGTACCATACAGATGTGTTTGAATGAATACGATACTGAGAAATGAATCCATATATGATTTATTCAACTCAAATATGAATGATTTGATTTTTCAGTTTTCCCGTCATTTCCAGCTTATTTCTTTTCTCATTTTATCCGACCATGTTTTTTTTTTTTTCCCAAGTATAGAATTTGATGTACTTTCACTTTATGTACTTACTTTCACCCTCTTTGATTCTCCCCGCACTTCGAAACAGAAATGATTGTACACTTATCGTTCCAGACGAGTGCAGATACCCAGTCAAAATGCGTTCGTGATCTTCTCTAGAATTAATAACCATTTTATTATTGTCAGTATAGCAATGAGTGAATGGTGCAATATTTATTTAGAAAATGAAAACCCATTGTAATATATCTATCACGTATGTCCGGAGTTGAAAAAAAAAACATGTATTGATAATTTAATATGAAAATAGTAACGGAAAATAATACTAATGAAAAATTTATTTATTTCTTTCGATTTGTTATAGATTTGATACATTGTACTAATGAACCAAATGTATCAATACCACAATTGGCAAATCTTCTTGTAGAACGATCGCAAAATACAAATTGGACGGTAGTTTTCAAAGCGCTTATAACAGTCCATCATATGCTATGCTATGGGAATGAAGTGAGGAAAATTTTTATTAAATGATAATTATTATATTTGAAAAATTATTAATTTTATAACGTTAATTCTACAGAGGTTCACGCAATATCTTGCATCAAGTAACAGCACATTTCAACTCAGCAACTTTTTGGATAAGAGTGGCGTACCAGGTAAGATAAATATCGTGAATGTGATACAAATAATATGAAAAATATTGAACTTATGAAAAGGAGAACAGATAAAATTCTATATGATTAATCAACTAATATTGACACATGTTCCAAATTTTCGATATTTAATGACAAATAATGTGCCGAATATGATCCTCTTATCGCCGTTTCGTACTCATTATCATTAATCATTGTAAATGATTTTTTTTTTCGAAGCATTCAAAATCAGCTTGATTTATTGCATCCATGAATGTGGATAGAATTTCAGATCGAAAGCTTCCGTTTATTTCTTTCTCTCTCTCTCTCTCTCTTTCCCGCCCTCCTTCCTTGTTTAACTTGTCTGAATCTTGTGAATAACCAGCAATAATGGTTTCTTTTTTCCATGTACCTACCTACCAACTGTCTGATATATTAACTTGGGTTAATTTTATTTTTGTTTGGAAACAGCCGGAGCACGTGTCGGTAAGTAATTATGCTGAATAACATTTATTGGCAGATAATCATCATTGATGGGTGTCGGTGCTGAACAATATATATTAAGAGAATATTCAGATACTATTCATGAAGCTTATTATTCAACAAAAAAAAAAAAAGATGAACTCGAAAAATTCCATGATAGATTCAAATCATTAGCACATGCGGAAAGAGATTCAGATCAAATCATATGCTTGGCATTCAAGATTAATTGCAATAAATGAAATTCATTTCTTTATTAGGGTATGACATGTCACCATTCATTAGACGATATGCCAAATATTTGAACGAGAAAGCGATGTCATACAGAAGTGTTGCCTTTGACTTCTGCAAAGTCAAGCGAGGGTAGGTATCCACCATCCGCATCATTATCAAACAAATATATTATCAAAGAGGAAATTAATCAATATACAATTCATATTTTATCAAAGAGAAATTTAGATATTAATATCGTAGAATTAACTTTTTTTTTTGCAGGAAAGAGGATGGGACCTTACGCACGATGAATGCTGAGAAATTATTGAAGACACTTCCAGTTCTGCAGGCACAACTAGATTCATTACTAGAATTTGATTGCACTGCAAATGATTTAACGAATGGTGTTATAAGCATGGCATTTATGTTACTCTTCCGAGATCTGATACGACTTTTTGCATGTTACAACGATGGAATAATAAATTTATTAGGTATGTCTATCGATAACTGGTTATAAATGGCGAATTGTATCATAAAACATTAATTCAATATACTATTTGATGCAGAAAAATATTTCGACATGAATAAGAAGCAGTGTCGTGATGCATTAGACTTGTATAAAAAATTCCTTATACGAATGGATCGAGTTGGTGAATTTCTCAAAGTCGCTGAGGTAAATTGATCTAATTTCTATCCATCAATATCATGCGAATACGATTACTCAAATATTATAAATATATAATCGCCATTTCTTTTTCAATTATTAGAATGTTGGTATCGATAAAGGTGACATACCTGACCTTACAAAAGCACCGAGCAGTTTATTAGACGCTTTGGAACAACATCTTGCATCGTTGGAAGGAAAGAAAGGCTCTGCAGCTAACACACCAACACAATCTGCCAGGTGTGTGATAATATAATAAATGAATTTTTTCCGATACGCGATTGAAGCAAAAAAAAGTTAATTGAAATATTGATTAGAATTAAATTTATCGCGAAATCATCTTTATGATTTGAGTGTGATATGTATTTGAAAGAAACCGTCAACCAGTCCTTAATCCCGGCGGGAGTGACTATATAAAATTGAATCTCTTCACCTTGTTGCCGATTCGCAGCCTCCATTCATATCACAACAATTTCGAATTTTTTATTTATTATTTGATTTTGTATTTTGTTTGTTGATTTTCCAATTTTTTCTTCGACACGACATTATTTTGTGAGTAATTTACTGGTCTACTGTTGTGAAACCAATGATAGTTGCGTTATTTTATTTTTTAATTTTTTTTCCTGTAATTTTTCACTCTATCAATTTCATTCAATTGTGCTTACACATGTAATTTTACGTGTAATTAGATTGAATATTCCATTTTTCATTTCAACACGGATGTAAATTAGTCCCGATTGATGATATTAGATGTATAGATCATCTATATAAGAAAATATGTGTCGTGTGCTTCACAATAAACATGAACACATATATTGTATGCAGATCTACATTTACACATATATTGAGTGTTGTTGAATATTTTCTACACATTAAACAGAAACAATATCATCGATCACGCGACGTATACGCATTTAAAGATTATTGCAAATTGCTAGCATAGCGAATCATTTGAAAATCATGTGGCATGTCGAAAAATCATTTATATATTGTATACATAATTGTATGTATGTTGATGACACGAAAATGCTATTGATATTGTCGTAGCAACAACAAAGATTAGATTGCACGCCAAATTCAACACGCGCGACAATATCAAGTAAAACCAAAACACATACACGCAAACACACACACACACACACACACACAGATTTTGCGGTATTTGCATACACACACTATTTCACGACATTGTCTGCATTTGTGCGTACTACACAGTTTTTTTGTTTTTTTGTTTGTCTTTCTCCTTTTATTTTCAATTATCAACGTTCCTTTATAATCCTATCACTATTAAAAAAAAAAAAAATCACCGCTGAATCGGCCTCCTTTCTTTCTTCTCTCTTTCACTTTCTCGCTCTCTCTCCTTCCGAGACAATCCGCAATCCTACCATTGCCCGTGCAGCAATAGAACGAATGTTAAGTCGGGAGTGTCCGCACTGTCTTCCACCAGTACCGCGTTTGGAACTGCGGCCAGCAATGCACGGTTGGATCAAACTGGAAATGGACATATCGATGAGGCGTTGAGACAGCAAGCACTGGCCGAAGAGGAGGCAGCGATGAACCAGTACAAGGTAGAGGTCATGATAAATTTTTATTTACTACTAAAAATCATAATATTGAAATTATCTTGTTATTTAATTGATTAATTTTATTTTTACAGGCCAAAGTGCAATCGCCGACTGGATTGAGTACGAATCCTTTTCTCAGTTCGCCAACTGGCAGTGGAAATCAACCGATTGTGGATTTATTCAATTCTGCATCCATGCACGATTCACAGGTGATTTCAATTTACAATTATGTGTCAATGAATGTCCTTGGAATACGAGTAACGAGAAAAATACAGAATTAAAAATAATGTTTTCGTTTGGTAGCCTCAAAAAGCATCTGACGATCTGTTGGCACTAGAGGGTAATCCATTTGCGGATATGTTTGGTGCTCCTCAAGGTGCACCCGTTCAAAATGTCGCTGCGCCGCGAAATATGTGGATGACCAACGGTAATGGTAAATGAAATGTTAATTATATTATTTTCTTCATTTATTTAGTCGTTTTTTAAATTATGCACCATAGTTTGTCTGATTCATTGAACTCACCTTTTCTGTTCGTTTGTTTGTTTCAAATTTTGTAGGTTTCGTGGCACCGACTCCACCATCAAGTAATAACTTTGTTACAGATAACAATTTCTCATCTGTGTTCGGTGATCAAGATCAACAATCGAGTAAGTATTTGAGAGAAACAGTGGAAAAAAAAAATCTAATGGCACAGGGATTATCACAAAATATAATAGTCACATTCTCTATCCATATCACTAACATCTAATGTGCTTTCATTCTACTGATACACAATAATCGAACATAATGATATGGGACATAATCGAGTAAACTGAATAGCAGGGGAAAAAAAAAATGAGAATAAATACAGAATGGAAATAATGGAAGAATTAATTCTCTCTGTGACAATGGAATTTTTCTATTTGCGCAAGCTGCTACTCAAGGATCAATCGGATCCGTACCTAATCCCTTCATGGCCGACTTTTCCGCTCCCCAGTCCCAGGGTGGAAATGCATCAAGCCTTGGGCTATTTGATCAGGGTGATGGAAATACAGCAATAACCGGTAACGAGGCTCAGCCACAGGGCGGAGACCTGTTCAGTGCGAGCGGTCAGGCGGATTTTTTTGGGGGCGACTCAGCAATGATCAGGGCCACGGACGGAAGTGACGTGGACTTTGCCCCTGGCGCGGCGTTAGGAGTCGCACCAGGAGCAGGGCCCGTTACAGGAATTGCCACTGGCAAGTCCACTGCGACGCCGCCACCCAGACCGCCGCCTCCCGCGACAGGTACAAATGGCACACCGCGTGCAATGTCACCCGCAATTGGTGGTGCATCACCCGGTAGGCTTGCCTCGAACACCGGCACAATTGCTGGCGCTGGTAAAAGTGCGTTTGACGATCTCAACGATAGTATTCGTATGGCTCTGGGTGGGTCTCCGTCCCGTCCAGCACCCGCTGTGCAACAATTGTCTCACGTACAACAATTATCACAACCTCAACAAGCACAAATGCAACAAAGCTTTGGTGGTGTTTTTGACGTGAGTGCACCGATGCCGGCGGGCGTTGGACAACAATTAATTGGCGGTGGCCAAAATGTGCCTAGCTACACAATCCCTTCTCACACCCAAGTATCTGTGGGCCATGGCTCTCCGTTTAAGCAGCCAATAGCAGGTGACGGGAATTCATCGACTTAAGAAAAAACACAAGCCTCCACGCATGCATTATTCATTTTTTACGAATTTTCTATTCTTCTTTTTCGTTTATATCATTTTATTGTGGTATTGGTCGCGCTGAAGTCTCTCAACTTAATTATTCACGCAGCTATATGCTTGTCAAAATGTTTAATTTTCATAAATTTCATATTAACAAGCGATAAAATAAATGATTTTAGTTTTGTCGACCATATTTACAATGTAGTTGAGTAAATTTAATAGAGAAGAGACAATTGAGTAGAAAATAATTGACTTGACAAAAAAACGTGGATTTAACTCTAACTGCTTTGATTGATGTAGTTATTTGTCTGATATCAGAATGGAGTTGATTTTATTTTATTGTGCTTTCATTTGATTATGATTTTGTTATATTTATTTGTTACGCTGGACTAGAGCTAGAAATTATTTCAGCTATGGGACAACCAACAAATACAACGAGCAGCAGCAAAGTTCTAACGGGCGATCTTGACAGCAGTTTAGCAAGTCTTGCTCAAAATTTGAGTATTAACAAGAGTGGTCAACAGCAAGTCAAGTAAGCATTTTAGTGACACAATTGTTGAATAAATTATTCATATGACTGATTGATTATTGATTTACAGGGGTATGCAGTGGAATTCACCCAAAAATACAGCCAAAACTGGCGGTCCTGCAGGATGGACACCGCAACCAATGGCAGCTACCACCGGTGCAGGATATAGACCTATGGTAATGTATAAATAATTATAGAATGCAAAAAAATATCAAAATCTTAGGCACGTTCATATCAATAGATGCGCGCACCCCCTCATTTATTATCCACAATACCAAGCTTGAGAGTGCAAACAATTTCAATGTACTACATATAATTTTTTTTCACAAACCTGATGGACGTCAACAATTTTTTACTTCTTCCATTAATTGTATTTGTCCCTTACGTTATGAATGCATTCGTTTTTTTTTATTATACGATGCAATTAATATTCGACACATCAGCATTACGCTTATCACATAAATGATCTTGGCTTACTGTACCCCTATTAGCTCACATTGTTTAACAGGCATATAAATTTTGCTGATTTTTCTAAGTGAAATTTTATGGGTAATAGAAAAAAAAAGAAAAGAGCGGAAAATCATTTCTCATTTTCGAACTATGTAAAAATTCAGTTATCAGTTGGCATTTTTATTTACCTGATGCATGCATGGCATATGGCATGACGCTGGCTGTTACAGGGCCAAGGAATGACGCAACTTCCTCCAGTCAATTTTGGTTTCCCTCCCCAGACCACACCATTGGTGAGTTATTGGCAATTTATATTTGCATTGATCTAAAAGTGAACACCAGGAGTATAATCGTGAGAGATTAGTTATTTTTCTGGAGTTTTTGTCTTTGGACGGGTTTGGGGCACAAAAAAATAAGATAACAAGAAAGCATTCAACCAGAGCAACAGTGATTTGCAGAGAATTCCGTGCATATGAATGATCATTAGATGATTGTTCACCGAATTAAAGATTTCATCTCTTGGACATACGTTATTTTCAATGGTATAAAATCAAAGTCTCATTATCATTCACGCGAGTTATTCCTTCTCTGAAACTAATCAATATATCGGCGATCGACTGTCGCAATTACGATATGATATTTTGGACATGTACTTTGCGAATATTCTCGTGAGTATCAATTCTTCCGCCCTGGTGTTCGTTCTCAAAGTCTGACAAGAATATTTATTTCGAAAATAATCTCTTTTCTTCTTTAATATTGATGTGAAACTTCTGCTCAATTACATACCACTCGCTTAATAGCTTATACTTTGAAGAATATTCCTGAAAAGTGCAAATGCTTCCCAATTTTCAAGATATGATAAATCACAATTTATTATAGGGAATGCAAAACATGCCGATGGGAATGCCGGGTATGCAGGGCATGAGGCCGATGATGAATGCTATTCCAGGCGCGCCAGCAGCGCCGGGCGCCGCCCCAATGATGGTTGGTGGCGCAAATCCAATGATGGGAGCTCCAATACAACAAAATCAAACTGGTCCGTTGCAGGGTAATGCTGTTCAACTCGATCCGTTTGGCGCTCTGTGAAAAGATGTTTAGGTATTTCTGATAATTTTTCCATCATCAATTAATAATTATGATTCCATGATCTGGTTTTCTTGCTGCAGTATTGGATAGAATAATGACGATAAATTTTGATATGTTGCAGACAGTCCCCTTCGGAAAACAGAAGCAGGAGTTATCAATTTTGTAAATATTGTGTAATATGCCTACAAACTGCGTCCGGTATTTTTTCACTTTTTTTCGTCGTCTTTTATTTTTACCGTCGTCTCCATTCATTATTAATTGTTTAAGGACTTAATGAGATATTCAAGTATTTTGACGAATCATTGTCAATCTAGAAGAGAGAGGATCAACATGAGGCAATAACAAACACAGATACTACTTGCTCGTAATCTACTCGGGAGATTCCAATAATTCCACTTATTGAATGGAAAGAGAAAAACAAGAAAAAATATGTATTGGCATAGAATGGTGTATAAATTTGTATAAGATGGCCCTTAGTGCTTAGGAAAATGTCAAGTAATTGGGCGTTATATATAGAGCATTTCGAATTGAATAGTCGAGATCGAATGCGTGTCTCAGGTACTGTTTATTAATTAATTAGAATGTGCGAAACCGTGCGTTGATGTTTTTTGACGGTGGCGAATGCCTACACGCCCTGGCAATGTGTTGCTTTGATATTTATTGTTGAATTTTTCAAATTATCGCACGCTGTATTTATTATTACTATTTTCGAGCGAAAATATGCAGTGACAAAAAGTTAGTCTTTCATTTTTGAAATTTCGTTGCCGTATTTTTTTTATTGATTCAAAAATTATTTATGTATGTTTAACCGCAGATGTAGTGTGTAATTTCAATTGCGGGCAACCAGTGAACTTGAATTTAATCAAATGAAATCATTGAGCATGATAATGATTGCCCATTCAGGCAATTTCTATAGCAACGATTGATGCCAACTTTTGCGGTAAATAAAATGTACAGGCAATCATTTTTGAGAACTGCACCACGTCATGTGCCAGATATTGGCGGGTTCATGTATCCATATAAACGAAGGTATATATGTGTGAACACATGTATATCTTAGTGTTGTACATTATTTTCATTTACCAATTGCAATAAGTTCGTTACCGTTATAAATGATGGTAATAAAATAGCAGAGAAAAAAAAAGTACGATGAATCATTGATAATTGTCGTTGTTAAGTATTATATAATAGAATGTATCTTCAATCATTGCGTTACACACATTTTATTCCTTTCATGTATCTATGAAATTGTACAGGCGTTCATATTAATATACGTCATTAAAATTTATTTCAACAAAAATATGTATGCACATAGTATAAAAAAGAAAGAAAAGAAAGAATAATAATAATGTACAGGCAATGCTCATTAATGCTCATTTATTGTACCGCTCCAATTATGCATTATATGTGGATGCATTAAAACTTAATATTCGAATTATCATATCCACACATTTTTAAATATAAAAAAAAAGCGACACATTAAATTTGTTTATATTGTTTATAGCCTTTACAATAGAGACAAATAAAGTATATTTTATTTTAACTAAAGATGAATAATGCCGCCCTGAAATGGTGGATAAATTTAGTTCAATTCCCAGAATAAATTTTTGTGTAATCCGCAAAAATGATTTATTTTGATGTTCAAATGATTCATGGTCACGTTGCTGATTAGAAAATTACTGGATAAAATGATATATCAATATTCTATGCGATCCCGCCAGATATTTTGAAAGTGTGCTAATGAAATTTCATTCAAAATGTAAGAGAAATATTGATGTTTTTAAGTTTACGGATCGTTATTGAATATAACTGGACAATATTATATGTATTAATTATATATTACGAAAGAAAGAAACAAACAAAATATAAGTGCTGTAGACGAAGAATAAGAAAAAACGAATATATATATATATATATATATATATATATGAAGTGTCTACAAAATAATGAAATGCTGAAAAAAGATGCACCGGAAGGCCAATAATTGGAGTTGTCAGAAAGAAAAAAAAAACGAATAAAATGAATATTCCACCTTACTGAATTACAGTGACACTATATACATATATATTAGTATATACATAACGTATACACGTAGATGAACGAAAATGCGACCAATGATAGCCGAAAGCATGGTAATTTCGATCACTGTGTGCAATAGAAAAATGAAATGAAATTGTTAATGATCAATATTGAAAAAAAAATTGGGTGTATGGTTGCGTTATTGCGTGCACGATTATTTGAGGAGAGAAAAAAAAATTAACCAATAAAAGCTTAATTATTAATTCCTATCATGTAATTAACACGCACTTGTAGTGGGCATATAACAATAATTCATATACGTATAACCATGCAGGGACACTAATCATTCGCAAGATTCGCAAGAGAGCACAAAAGAAAACATCGTCAAATCAGTTGACCTGTGAACGATGTAGAAGAAGAGGAACAATGAAAAGAGACGGACATGGAAGCGGCATCCAGCGCATTTTCAATTGTGCATATAAAAAATTAGACGAACACGAAATGTTGGCTTTAGTTCTCTCAATAGAAAAAAAAAAAATCGGTCCTGGTATCAAGTATTTGAAAATTATTCAAACAACTTAATCTTACCAAATCGATTGATAAATAATTTATAGTTAAACTCTTGGGAAAACAATTTAATCATGAAGATTAGCGGTAACAGTATAATAAATTGTGGAGATATTAAGTCAAAACCGAGTTGCGGTTTGTATTTAATAAATCGATATTAAATAATTACAAGTGAAACAAGCTTCAATATGTAGAAAAAATGGGATAAAAGGAATATCAGAATCAGCAATCCTTGTGTTGTTGTCATTGACCTATATTATTTAATTTCAATTTCAATTCATTCCTGAGCGTCCGATTGAATAAAATATAGATATAATAGTGTGTGCGATATTGAGAAGACTATCAATTAATTCAATCATTATTTTTCGGACCGTAAAATTGTACAGTAATATTCGTGTAAAAGTCATACGTACATCTAGAAGTCATATTATTCTTTAATTATATAATTTCGTATGTGTTATGGTTGTATGGTGTTATATATTACCACTTTCTGTGAATTGTTTGAATAGTAAATGAGGAGATTGTAAGTAAGAGGTGTCTGAAACTCACGGAAATGTTCAGTAAACAAAAACAATTCATCTATAACTCAATAACTGTGTCCCATAATATGTTTATTCATTGTTTCTTTTTTAATTGACTATAATTATGTTAATTTATACGTACCAATTGTACATGCGATAAATGTGTTACAATATTTACTGTATCTAGCTGATCGAGGGCGTTCAATAGAGTATTTATTGAGAAAAGAATTTTATTAGAATATTACAGTCTTTTTTATCTGCTACCTTCTATACCTTCAGCATTATAAGGAAGTCGCATCTGGGCATCATAATTAAATTTATCTGACAATTTAATGATGATCCAACTCTCTTAATAAATACAAAAATAAAGAAAATATTCAGTGAATTCTTCGTGAGGTATGTGAGTGAGAAATTCATCGTTAATTCTTACGCGATATTTCCGTTGACGCGCGCGCGCGCTGCTAAAGGAATCGCGCGTAGCGCGTGGGAAGATGTGCTCGGCATTCGTTCGTGTCACCTAATTGTTCCAACTTCCTTCAGGCTTCCCGTCGGGATATATACCACACTGCAGTATAGATATCATGATGAGCATCATCTGACAAACTTATTATTCAGGGGGCAATATCATAATATGTATACCGGAACGATTCTCCCTGAGTCCGCGCTATTACGTGATTTCCCAGAGTGCTGTCATAAGATATCACACAGTTATGTTCAACAAACATACTTATGACTTTGATTATATATACTTGGCGAGAGAAAAAAAGAATGTGTTTTGTTATTTGGTATATTAAATTTTGTGAAAAATTTATGTCCGTTTGATAAAAGAAACAGCGAAAAAATATGTAAAGGTTTTTTTTACTACAATATGGTAAAATATTTGACAATGCTGAAAGAGAAAAAACCTGAGGGCAAATAGCTAACATCTGATACGTCCTTATGGCGTTATTGTTGTTCAATCTCGAAAAATAATGTCATGTCGATGGAATCAGTTCAGGGAATGAAATGCACCGAGATTTCAAGTGAATTGTTTCAAGCGAATTCAATTTAATCAAATTTCTGCATTTTTTTAGTTTTATAGATTACTAATTTGAATGTAAATAATATGTTTGATGGATTGGTATGCGCACTAATAATTGGATTGTCAAGTGAATATACCTCTTGAAAAATTACTTTCAAGAGAGCCTACGGCCCGGAGCGTTTAAATTTTGATACTTTTAGGTCCGCATAGTGTTGTTCATTTATTTTATTTATTTTTTTGTTTTCAGGCAAATTTATACGAAGCAAAAGTGGCGTCTTAAACGTAAACGACCATTTTGTTCTTATTCAAGCGATTCATTTCTGAATTCTGGGTAGATGAAATTTTAACGATACAGAATTAATGATAAGCGGATTTTTATTGTTGATGAAATTATCTCATTTTTGTATCTTTCAATGCATTTTTATAGTGCGAGGACGATTTCACTAAAATATACCTGTCATAGATATAGAAATTCGATTTCTCTTTGAAATATAGTTATACTCCCAATAGTTCTCAATGATAAAATCTTCTCATAGTTATAATGCTACTAAGACTCAGCGAAAATAATGTCAAAATCAGAAATTTATTTCCAATGTATACTTTCACGCTCATAAAAAATAATCATTGAAGGCTGACGAGTCTTTGTTCCTCTGAGAGTATATTTGGCCCTTGGCCATCATTTTTCTTTGTTCAGCATATTTTTGGCCACCGAATCGATATATCACTGGTCGCTATAAGACACCGGATATGGGTGTACATCCAGAGAGTAAAAAAAGAAACCAAAGAGAGAGAGAAAGCTGTGAATTTTCTTAAGTCTCCTCTCTGACTTTACCAATACATATTTACTGCATCAGCTATATAACAGTGTGGGTTATACAAACAAACAAATAAACTAAACCTTTCTCGGTATCGTCTACTTCATCCAACAGCGATAGATCTTACTTTCGTTCAGGTCGCAGCTGATCCGTGACCTGAGGGGATCTTCAGTCGCGTTGTTATTCCGGTGCGAAGGTTCGTGTTTTTATTATTATTCTTTCACCATTCTTCCGATGGATAAATTCATTTTTTTTTTCTTTATTTTTTTCACAGCCACATCAACTTCTTTTTGTTCATGCTTTGCGTAAAAAAAAAATCACACAGTGAAATATATACTCCAGTTTTATTTCTCCTATGATGTTACTAATTGATACATGACGTGATATATACAGATGTAATATCGTTAATAAGCATTTATTCATACTGTAGAATGAGAACAGAAAAAAATTGATGAATGATGATGTCGTGCGGTTGGCAATAAAATATACATTACATAATCACATATGCAAATGTATGCAGTGAAGAAAAAAATTATCGAAAAAATTGAATCTATAAACAGAAATATAGAACCAAATATTTCGACTTTTATGTTTTTTTTTTTGCCCTCGTCAAATTTTTTTCGCCGCATTTTTCAAGCGGCCGACTATTCATCTCATAAATCCTCAATATCATGAAAAAAAAAAAAACTGTGACCGGCGTTACAGTGGATGGCTTTCGAAAAGGTTACCAAAATATAAAATTATAAATTGCTATTTTTTTTTTTTTTTTTTCAACTGACTTACAAAAAGAAATAAAAATTATTACGTGTTTTTAAAGCGCAAGACTGTTTTGGTTGATGTCGACAGTTTGTTTCGCTCCCAACTATTTCAAATATGATTTCATTCATTCTCTCTTTATCTCCAGTTGTCTCTCTTCGCTATTTCCACAGCGTGGAAAAGAGTAATTGCGAGTAATTTTACCGATAGTAACGGTAGTGTGGTTTGTCGTGGCACTGCCATTTGACCTGCAATCGTGTCAGGAGGGATGGTACTAAAGTCTCTAGTTTTTTATGGAGAAAAAAAAAAGATATTAAAAAAAAGTATGTATATTTATGTCCACCCAGTTTCTAGTTGAAAAATTCAACGTTATTCACCGACCGATATATCTAAAGCTGTTTGATGATAAACCACAGCATTTATTATGAAATTATATTTATTCCACAATTTGTTCTATTGATTTGTACGAAAAAATATTTCACTATTTGTCGAAGATTTAAAATTATTTATCGTCATCTCATTATTTAGAATTATATTATTTCACATACTGAACACAAAATAAATGATCATTAATGTATATGAAAAATGAATTGGACTAATTTTGTTCAGTTGAAATGGTGTAGATAATCAATATTTTTTTTCTATTAATAATTTTAAAACTCATATAAATATTTTGCGTGTAATTCTGTGCATATTTTCAAAAATGCTCTCAACGACACAACATTTTGTAATAGAATAAATCTATTTATTCATATTTGAACATTTAATTCCTTTTCGTGAGGGAACATTTCAAAACAGTGTAAAATATTTATATTAAGAAATTAAATTTTGACAAATTATTGCAATTATTTATTACGTAAGGTATGAAATTGTGTCTCAAGTTAGAAACAGGAAGAAATAAAAATTTTTATGCCAAGAGGAAAAAAAAAAGTAAAAAATGAGGGAGATGCGCATTTAAATACATATACATTTATATGTTAGTATTGGGATGTCACTAAGTGATGGTGGAACGATCGTGTCGGAGGTGAAAGCCCCATGGACCGCAGTCACCGCGATTCCGCCGACGCTGCGTGCCTTAATAAAAATATATATCTATATGTATGTATATTTAAGTCACGGAGTAAAAATAAATTTTCTCTTGCGTGTTAAAAAAAAAGAAAAAAAGGCGACATCATTTAAAAAATTCACAACACTTGTATTGCATAAAAAATAACAATGCCAAATGAATTATTCAATAGATTATTAAATCACGAATAACAGCATTCGGTTTTGTACAATATCGTATTGTCATTATTATAAATATTGGATAGAAAAAAATTATTATATTCACTTATGTTATATTGCATTATAATTTATAATGAATTGAAGATGGTACATATGAGGAGAAGGTGAAAAGGCCATAGGGTATGTTTGATAAATCAAAGCTGGCGGGATATTCGTGAGTCCTGTATACTTGTTTGAAAAATGAAAGTTGTGTCGCGCGCACACACACACACACCACACACACGGTAGAAAAGATGCTATCTTCTGGGTATTATGTAGCCAACTGTAGTGTATTGTTCAAATCCGAGATCGTATGGCGCGAGACTCGCGAGAGACCACGATGGGAAACGACGTTCGCACTTTCGTCGTTTCGGCGCCATGCATATAATATAATAAATACACATGAAATACATCTCGTCTTCATATTCTCTTTTTTATTTTTACTTATAAAATATATGTATACACATATTTTATTTACTTTCGCTATACCATGTTATTTTATTCGCTGGTGTATCATCAATTGATAGAAAAGAGATAGGTTAAGAAAAGTCACACTTGCACAAACGCACACTCACATATGATCCATCACTCATCGACCTTCTTTATTATGCTTTCCTACATAAAAAAAAAAAAAAAATACATTGCGAGTGAGCGGCATGCCGGAAGTATGTAAAACAGTTACTTCATGCATTGCATATATGTATTGAGGCATCGCGGGTCGTGTCTTTCAAGTGTTTTACACGTAGAAAAAAAAAAATTAATTTGTGAGAACATTTGTTGTAAAATAAAAAAACAAAATTTATTCATTAATATTAAAATTTTTTTTTTGTTTCGTTTCCGTAAGCCATTCTTACAGTTAACGTGTCACAAGGAGAAATATTCTTGGCCACTCATCTGCGACGCATAATTGTCACTCAAAAAATTAACAGTTGTATTTGTTTGTTTTTTGTTTTTTTTGTTTTTTTTCGTCATGGTTATATCTCTAAATATCATTTCTATTCATATTATTGGAATCGAGGATGTGTCTTGAGAGTAAATGAATCGACGAAATTCATATTCTTTTGTAGAGAATGAGAGAAATGTTTAAGGTACAATTTAAAAAACAACAAAAATAATTCTTCTGTTGTTTTTATCTCACCTACCTATATGTAAATATTAATTTTCATTATCTTTAATAATCTATAAATTTTTCTGTACGTATTTCCCGTGAATACAAATTTAATTTTCATTAATGTTTAATTTTTTCTTAATGCTACATTTCCGGAACTCATTGTCGTGGATGCCCTAGAAGAAATATTCTTGGTCACTCGTTTGTGACGCGTAATTCTCACTTATAAGTGACATTCTCTTCTTGCGTGTATTCACTAATGACGTTTAAATTGTAATAAACATTTTGTCGAAATTAGTTCATCTTCCTGTTCTCAGAAGCATAAATATATATATATTTGTTTAAGCATTTATATAGATGTATTCAGTTGCATGTATAAAGCGACAATTGAAATTTGTTCTTTCATTATTCATGAAGACAAATCTGATTCAAACAGAAATGAATTGATAAAAAAAATTTGTATAATTATTTTGATGTATTATTTAACTTGAATTATGAAAATTGCGCGTTGTCATTTAATTAAAAAGTGGAAAGTGATGTGGATATAAATACCCGCAATGTATATATTATTTCATTACGTATAATTCTCAATGTAAATATTGCATGTTTATCTTTATGATTACAATTGTGTGTTTAGGAAAATTTCGAGATAATTAATGGCATTATTTAAATTCATTCGCACGTGGTAAACCGACAAATTTAAATAAATCCTGCATATATATTTATTCCAATTAGAAAAAAAAGGTATGCGTGTATAATGTATGTACATAATGAAAAAATTCCGATGATATTCTACGACTTTAAATGCATATAAATTTTTTTTCTAGTGCATATCATTGTTATATTGATTATAAAAAGAATACATAATCGATTTGAGTTCTCGTTATTTTCTCCTTATTTGCAAAGCACAATTAGTATCATTAGAAATTATCCTTGAATGGCGACTATAATGTTGTATATAGTAATCCATCCGGTGATAATAATCGCTCTGTAACTCCTCATCAATCGTGCATTGTAATGCAATTAAGGGTTTTTATATCATAATCAAAGGTCATCTGGTACTTCCTTTACGTCTTTGGGATTGGATTATATACTTGCACTTTTCCTTTTCAGTCATTTTTCTCCAGTTGCAGCCAGCAACTTTTGCAACTTTTGTTATTGGTGCGTTTGGCATTGATCGTAACATTTGCAAATAATAAAGAATAAATCCATTAATTCGACGGCGACGTTGCTTCAACTTCGATATTTTTCGACACTGCATCCGTTTCGCCATTTTTACATTCCACTTTTCGCCACTTTTTTACTGTCGTTAATGACAATGAATGACCTTTTAATCAATTCTTCACATTTTTTATCCACGTTTTGTATATACGCATTTATTTTAATCCAATGCAAATATATGAATTAAATTTGTTTATCGAATAAATTTTATTTTTTTCCTTTTTTTTGACATTTTGTAGAAAAAGGAATATTTATCTGAATGAAGTTTTCGATGGTGGATTTTTGTTAGCAATTGTTTTTTCCTTCTTCTACTGTTTCTATTCATATATAGATTATTGTTCATGTGATACGACCATGTTCAAGTCCGTTTTATCGATGGTTGTTATTTACATTCAATTATAAAGAACGAAGAGAGGGGAGGACACCACTTTGATGTTGTGGTGAAAAATAATTTTATCTACATGATTCTCAAATTTGTGGCGTTATTTCTCTCAAGAGTTCGATATTACACAGCGACTTTAGAATCTGAATAACACAAATATATATTGTATACAACGTTGGAATTTTTGGAAAATTTGGAATTCTGAAAATCGCCATGATTAACGTGAATCAGAATGTTCCAAATTGAGAAACTAAATTTGGGTCATTTTTTTTTTTTTCAATCATTCATTTTTTAGTTATAAGTGTCATCAGTCTGACGAAATTTTTTGGACCGGCCAATATGTGATGCTTTGGGTTTCCCATGATTTTTGATATGTCAGAATGAAGCTGAGATGTTTTCTCCATAAAATAACGAAACTTCTGACATGAAAATCATCTTTCTATCCTCAACCATTCTAGAGATATAAATTTTAGAAAAAAAAAATCCGACTATTCGGATCATCAATGCGCAATGTAGCTCTTTATGTTATAGCAACAATAAGGGGTTTTTTTTTGTTCAATATCCTTTCACGTCAAAGAAATAAACTACGACTTGGTGCTCTTCAGCATACTTTCATTTGTGAATTAAAGTTTCATGTATGGAAATTATCTGAAGAAAAAAAACGAAGAAACTCTGAAAGTTAGAGCATTGAAATTCTAACCGGATGGAATGTTTTCGGCGTCACAGTTGACATGACTACTCCCTTCGTGAACATGTAAATAAAAATTAACTTCTACTATTACAATAAAGAAGATTATCGTTATATCCACAAATGAGATTTTGGGATAGAGAAATAATAATAGAAAAATATATAAGAAAGAATAACACTGGTTAGAGAAAAAAGTTCATATTTTCCAATAAATTTTACAAATTATAATTTTCAATTGAAATATTAATTACAGATATGATGACAAACTTTTAGTTCTTTCCATGAAACTTTTCTTTGAAAATTAATCCTATCATTAATTTCGAAGAAGTTGTGTTAGTGACTTCTTTGACTTCAGTACAACGACAGTAAAACTCGAGCTTTGTGTGCTTGAACTCATTCTTCAAATCTTTGGAATAATTTCTTCATTCAGTTATTCCAAAAAAATAATAAAATTATGAAATTTAAGAGGAAGATTAATTTTTCAGACTCAAAACATGAGAACATATTCATTTTTGCAGAGTGAAATCTATTATCATCATTAATATTTTTTCGTTTATTCCTTTGGGAGATTTTAAACAAAAATATATATATATGTATATATTTTTTTTTTTTTCATTTCCCATGTTGTAAGATGATAATAAGGAAGATGAAACATTTTTATTTATCCATTATTCATTCGAACAGCGATATAATTTAATCCAGTCATATATATTATATTATATATTGCAACATTGTCTAGCTTATATCTCATATAACATTTAATTCACATGACCTAAATTAAAACCACTGGTGAAGATGCTATGAATAGAATTTTGTAATTAAGGCAGTTGTCGTAAACGCTCTCCGCAAATCGATGTACTTCTTGCAATTCAATACATATACATATCAACCTATTCCATACTAAGATTGGAAAGGTAAAAGTGACTGAGATACTCATTCGAATCATTCGTAATTTATTTTTCTTCTTTTATATTTTTATATAAACAAATATGAAGGATGTAAGAGATATAGAAGAAGAAAAGTTGACATAATCATGTTTGTTGCAAAGTTGAAAGTGGTGTTTAACATTGTATTTAAATATACACCTCGGAAGTGGATGCTAATCAATGAAAAACGTGAATTCGTGATCCATAAACATGGACAACGTGATTTGAGTTAATAAATAGTTGTGGTGGAAAATGTTAAAATGGTGATGGGGACTATGTAAGTTCTTTTTTGTTGTCGTTGTTGCCGGCTTCGTCGTCGTCGTCGTCGTCGTCATCATCATCATCATCATCATCATCGAGTTCGTGGGTATATGGTATAAAGAAGAGAACCCATAAACAGATTGGAAATATAGTGCATGTAACCGCGCCGACGGCTGAAGATCACTCTCACTCGTGATGTTTAGCTCGATGACCTCCGCTGTGAATCTTGTCGACTAAATATGGGGGAGTGTATAGGTAGTCGTGTGTTGCCATTCAGTACACTCGGTAGAGAAATTACAACGTTTAAGTATACTATTTGAATGAATAAATTTTGTATATCATGTATACAATAATAGAAATAATCAATCAAACAATATTTTTCTATTTATTTTTTCAGTATATGTTGATACTGTTTCAATTTTCATTGTTTGAATTCCGAGAATATTATGGAAATAAATACAAGTGAAGATTTGTTTATGTGGGGAAAATTAGAAAAAATCGTGAAATATTTTAAATCAGGTATTTTTAATTAAAAATTCAACATTTTTATCTTTTAATTCGTATCAGAAATATGTCAGGGAAGTAGATGATTAAAAAAATTTACATAGTTTCGTGAAAGGTGGAAAAAAAAAATATATTACACATTTCAAATACAAATAATACCGAAAAATCTCTTCTCTTACTCTCCACACGGTATATCTCGATACAATTTTTATTCTCATTGTTTGAATTTAGATTCTGTTATGAAAGCAAACGGATGTAGAAATCTACATAGTTTTGTGAACGATGAAAAGTAAATAACATGTTTGAGATATAATATATAGAACCAGGAATCTTTTTCTCTCTTTTTTTTTTTTTCCTGACACGGGATTACCCAGATATAATTTTTATTCTCATGATTCGAATTGAGAATATGTTGAAGAAGTTAATCGATGGGAAAATTTACATACTCCCATAAAAGATAAAATGAAACATATGTTCCAAACATATAGCATGAATCGAAGAATCATTTTATTTTTCTCTCCATAATAATATTCAAATACTTGTGATTTCCATTCTCACAATTTGAATTGAAATTGATTACATTTTCATTTAGAAATAATAAAATATTGAAAAATCCAAAGCTGTCAAATAACAGATTAAAAAATTGTTTTTTCTCATTCTTATACTGACAAATTTAAATATAATTTTAATTCTTATTGTTCGAACTGAGAGTGTGTGTTATGAAAGTGAATGAATGAAGAAAATTAATATTCTGTGGCAAAAATGTAGAAAATTAAAATGAAATATTTTAATTACAGTACAAAATTATAATATTTTTATTCTCTCTCACTTACACATCTAAATATAATTTAGATGCTCGACATTGTTTATGAATAGAGAATGTAGAATAAAAGTAAATGAAGGAGGAAATTTATATATATTTTTATTGAAGATGAAAAAAAAAAAAAAACCGATCGTAGAATTAATGAGTGTGCGCGCGTGCGACGACGCACAGTGAAATAACTATATATATAAAGAGAAGGGAAGTGCAAGGGTAGGGAGAGGATGCTACAGCGAGAGGGTTGATCCACACAGAGAATGAGAGAGGGTGGGAAAGGGAGAGGGAGGACTTGGAGCAGCATGAGGATTCCTCGTCACGCTGGAGACTTGCCAGTATCGTGCCGCGACTCCATCCCATCCCGTCCCCATAAACCGCGCGTTCAAAAGGATCCATTCCAAAAAGCACTATCTCATATTTTATTTATCTATTTTTTTCCACGGAGAAAAAAAAAAAATCAAAATAATCAAAGAGGTGATCTACGCGATCAACCCAACACACGTGTGTGTGTGTGCTGTGTGACGTATCGATTTAAATTCAAGTGATTGATCGATTGTTATTGGAAGAACATTTATTTAAAATAACGATAAAGGTATTATTGGTATGTATTTACATTCATTGATATAATAATTTTTTTATTCCAATGATATTGAAGAATCAATTCATGATTTATTAATTTTGTTGGTGGATTTAACATTCGAATTAACTTGCATTTAAGAACAATTATCACATTTAATGGTTATTTATTTATTATTATTGTCAGTAAAAAAATTTTTTTTTCATGCATGTAAGTGTTATGTAAATTATAATGTCTTTATTTTTGATGAATTTTGATGGTGGCGCGGTAACATTATACTTTATGGAGAGTAATGTTACAGAGATAATGTATATGGAGAGTGTAGGAAGGTCATACCCCATTCACTCATGAATTTCAACCCGGCGCGATGAGTGTATGAGGTCAATTGAGGTATACAGTGAAAGATTCAATTTTATTGACTGTATTATTACTGATTGTGAATGTATATATAATAAGAATTTGATAATTTATAAATTTCTAATTTCATATCCTATTACAGCTTTTTTTTTTTTTTTTTCCTTTGATTGAAATTGAAATTAAATGAATTTTCACAAAGGTTCATACTCGTTTCTGTTCTGATCTATTTTATTCTATTTGACTCACTCTCATACATTTCTTATACATTTTAATGATGCATTTCGTTAAAGGCTTTAATTAGTAAAAGAAGAAAAAAATTCAAAAGCCGAGTTCATCTTCAGTATTTTTTTTGTTGTTTTTTTTTCATTTTTACCGAATAGTAAAGCTCGGAGAATAAATGTTATTTTTTGCCTGGGGACTTGGAAAAAGAAAAAAAAAAAATTTCATGAACAGTGCGTGAAAAAAAAAGAAAAAAAAAAAGGCGAAAGCAATGAACAGAAGAAATATGAGTTTTTAATATTATCTCTTGTTGTTGTTTCTTCTCGTTTGTTATTTTGATATTTTTTTTTTATTTTATTTTTTTTTTTTTGACGTATGTGTCACTGCGGCTGTCATGCAACTATAATTATGCTGGTATACCTGCATGAAATTAAAAATAATTTCGCACATTGTCACTGAATATATAAAATAATACAAAACAATATATGGACGTGGAAAAAAAAAAAAGAATAAAAAAATAAATATTGTTCCAGCGCATTTCTCTTGAAGCAAACTCAAAAGTTTTGGAAACAATTCCCGGGTATATATAGAATTTTTATCTGTTTTCATTTTTAATAATTGATTAAGTTCATGTTCGAGTGTACTCTCTCGCTATTCGGGTCATGCGTTAATTTCACCCGCTACTATATACATCTATATATATATATATATATATATATATATATATATATATATATATATATATCGTCAACCAATAAATTCCAGTGTAATGCAGACGCCGGATAGTCTAGCCGACCAACACACTAAAATACGTAACTCATGTCTTCATTATCCCTGCATCAATATACATTCCCATGTAATATTTACACTTTCATGAAATTCCCATATAATTTGAGGAGAATTATTATTTCATAATTATATTCACTCCATTTTATAACGAACAATATATCAATTACTTGTCAATTATTTATACTTAATTAGATACAGAAATATGAATTATTCACACCAAAATTCATTGAAAAAAAAAAAATAAATAAATAAATAAATAATTGAATACATAAAAAATAATTCAGTGAAATAAATTCACGTAAATTCTTTGAGTGAGTGAGCGTTTCAAACTGCACCCGCTCGTTTCAATATATATATATATATATATCAATGGCAAGCAAATGAAATTATAATTCCATTTGTATCCGGTTAATTGGATCAGTGAAGAAGAAGAAAACAAAAAAAGAAAAAAAAACCAAAAAACACAACGAAATAATGAGAATACAAATATGATGCTGCCGCTTTGTATCATGACACTAACTATCCCTATATATAGCTATTGATGATGTCTTAAAAAAAGAAAGCGTGGCATCGACTGACCATTTATTAGATTCAGGTCACATCCTTTTAATACTCTGAAAGTGTATACGTATATTGTATATATTGCTGCCGGACAGAAGTTACGGTCCGATAGACAATACACGATCAGAGAACAATTAGATGTAGTGAAACAGAACTCTTCATTGATATTATCACAGTTCAAGTAGTGCAGACATATGATTGATTTCATTTTACAAAACAACCAATAATTATAGTTGTTTTTTTTTTAATAATATCAATTTTTTCATTTGTATACGTTGTTTTTTTTTTTTTTTTCTTTCTGAGTGAATGCTTTCCACGAAGACCTTCAATCAGTGTAGCTTCACTTCCCACATCGCGGTGCTATCCGCAGTATAATTTCTCTTCATCATCCCCAATATAAATTCATAGAAATTTAGTACAGTTGGATTCAAACGGTTTTATCATTCACAATCTTATTTTGTGAGCGTATCAGGAGATTTCAAATTGAACTTGATGTAAAGAATAATGTAATTGATATTTTTAATTAATAATGTATTGATAAATTGTAAAATAAATAATATTATTTATTAAATTTACTCAGCTAATTGATCGATGAACAATTTCGTAAATGTATTAGTGAGCTTGCATAACAAATCAGTGGCATCAAAGTCAGGGAAATATGATATTTAATATCCATATCTACTTCTCATTATCATATGCGTTGATTATATAGAGTACATTTGCAGCTTGGTCCCCACCACCGAGTCAACTTTTTTGTATCAACAATATTACTCTTTATTCAAAATACTATCTCCGGCACAGTGATGAAATTCGTAACTATTAAATCATAATGAAACATAAAAGTATCTGATTGAATGACTATTTGTTTTATAAAAGATACAATTGATTCTGCAGAATTAGGAAAAAATAGAGATTGTCATAGATTGCAAAAATGTATGTCAAAAGTGCAAACCAATTGGATTTAATTCACAATTCCAAAACGTTAATTCGCAATTGAAGAATTACTATTTGAAGAATTTAATTATTTTCAATTCAAAATTGTTTCTGGAATTGATGTTTATCTTTAATTTTCTTTCTGTTAATATTAACCACCTATAAATTCCTCATTGATTGTTGAATCACAATGCTATCGCAGTTAAATGAACAATAATTCTGGATACAAATATGTTGAGTATTTCATATATGAGAAGAATTTCACGGTCGTGCGGATATTACCCAACTGAAAATAGTGGTGATGGGCTATATATTGATGATCTCTCGCAATAGATGTGATTATTTATGTTTAAAACGTTGCAATAAACGTCGAGAAAGTTCCGGGACGTTGACTGGGAGCGAGTTGGCATTTTGTAGAAAGAGATAATTGTACTTTGAATCGCGCAGACAAATGTCTGGGGTTATATCTCTGTCTCTCTCGATTGATCATCCGTTATAACCGACCATTGGCAGCCCAAGGATGAGCAACCTTTTTTTTTTTTTTTCATATTTTTTTTTTTTCCCATTATTTTCTTCTTTTTTTCCCTGATGTATGTATAGGTAGAGAGAGAGAGAGAGTGATATCCTCGTAAATGTATGGTTCGGATATTTTTCAATTTTACGCTTCATCTCCCTCTTTCTCTGTTCACATTGCGAAAAAATAATACAATGGTAAATGTAACGGCTACGTGAGGTGGAATAACAATATGTTGGATTGAAAAAAAAAAAAGAAAAAAAAAGGAAATTAAAATTGGAATGCAAAAACAAATTTTGCATCATTGAAATTTTCTTTAATCCAATACGTCAATTTTTCTGCACTGATATGCGAATTTTCCTAGTAGCAATCATGATCAGATATATATATATATATATATTTATGTAGTGATATGGGAAAATAATATATGGGGTGGAAGGAAAAAATGAAAAATGCAAATGCAACAATATTTTTCAAGTAAATAAATTTGTTTAATATGCATATTTTTTTGTTAATTCTCTTTTCTTTTTTTTTCCTTTCATCAACTATGATAAAATTTGTTCACGTATATATGTTTGTGAATCAAATGATGTATTGAGTGGAGAGAACAAAAAAAAATTGGAAATACAAACAATTCGGTTATTATTTAAATTTTCTATTTAAGGCAGCTTATGATTTTTTCATCTATATCTCTTTTCACTTACAATCAATTACCACTATGAATATTTTTGATATATTTGTGAAGTGGGAGATGTAACACTGTTCAGTTAACATACATTAATAAAGGGAAGAAGGCGTGGATCCATTTAAATGTGGCAATTGCGCAAGGTATATCACATTCGCTTGATAGCCAATGGGAACGTAATTATTATGGTTGAAGTTACGTATTCGGATGTTCTTCCGCTCCTTGAAATTTTCTCACATTCTAATCCACACGCGCCCCGACAGCTCTGTACAATAGGGGGCGGCAGGGAGGGGGGAGGGGGGGGGGCTTTTCTCGACCTCGCAGGACGTCTCTGAATCTCTTTCACATTGTATGGAAATTCCAAACAACACTTTCTAACTCGTGTATACAACGACAGCTCCTACTTTCTTACTATCACTTATCGCTTTTTTTTTTTTTTTTTTTTTTTTCACTCACCCCAAAAACTTTTGCAAATTTTTTTTTCTACAGCATTGGAACATCATTTGACAACTTGAAGACGAGAGAGAATGAAAAAAAAAAAAAAAAATGGTTTGAGGTGGTGGAATATGAGTTTAAATGTTTTTACTATTGGACAAACTAACATTCAGATAAAATCAAATAG
The DNA here is from genome assembly GCA_958496275.1 of Zele albiditarsus. NCBI lineage: Eukaryota > Metazoa > Arthropoda > Insecta > Hymenoptera > Braconidae > Zele > Zele albiditarsus. The sequence continues at coordinate 6,954,801 of OY292411.1, forward strand.
AAATAATAGTTGTAAATTATATAATACTTTTATTATAATTAAATGTATTGTCATTACACAAATTTATGCGAGTTAAAGCAAGTAATAATCGTGACGGAAGTGTCTCGCGGCGGTGATTTGATTATGAAATATTATGCCGACGAATAATGAGAGATTCTTGAAATCGTGATGAAAAAAAAAGAAAAAAGGGTAGAATTTACGTCTGTGAGTTCATGTAAACGGGGTGAAAACAATTCGCTATTTTAATAATCTGAAATTATCTCAACTTTTCATCTTCTATTCTATCTTGTATACGTGAAGAAAAAGAGAAAAAAAAAATAAATTCATGAATAAAACTAAAAAGAATAAATAAATAGTGACGAGACTCGACCAAAGTAATACTTGTGCAAAATCAAGAGTATTCCACCTTTTCTCTCTCTCTCTCTCTCTCTCTCGAGGATTCGTGAGGTAGATTGCAATAGAATTCTAGTCTAGGTAATTAATGGAGCCATTCGACTTGGCACACCGACATGAAACTATCTACTAGTGAATTTCACAGAATAACTATAGAATTAATTCAAACTTGTATATAGGTACTGCAACCATCGTAACCTACCCATCCAAACGGATATTTTATAACTTTTTTTATTGTGGGGGGGGGGGGGGGGGGGGGGCAATTGACCTGTAACTTGTCAGAGAGATAATCACGCTTGTGTTGGAATTATATCCCTTTGTAATATCCGCTGGGATTAATCAACATTTGTTATGAATTCAGTTGTTATCGTTGAAAAAGCAAAAAAAAAAAATAAAACAAAACATCAGATCAACACATCATAAAGTTTTTTTTTTACTCTATACATTTTTTCCAATACATTGTGTAATTAAATTTGATATAATTTGTTTTTCAGCTAGTGAATACAAATTACACCTCTATGTTCATTTATGACTGTATGTTTAAAAAAAAATATAGTGGAATATGGCTTAGTATTATATATATATATGTATAGTAATGAATTGGAAAAATATAGCCATCATATTTATTTATGTCGTGAACCGAATGATTGTTTCACAGTGGCAAAAGAATTTTTTTCTGAATATGGTTGAATAAATAAATTCATATTATCATGAATTATTGAAGAGATTCAATTGGAAATCTAATTTGAATCATTTGAAACTCTATAATGCATGTAATGTTGATAACTGAAATGAATTGTGGTTTTATGATTAATGTTTGGGATTAATGATTATTTTTATTGCTACAATGAATTATATCAACCAATATATTCAATGTAATCATTCGAATATATGTATGTATCTAGGTATATGTGTATACACAAAATGGAAAGTGGAATATAGATTGAAATCAACCACAATATTTTACAATTCATTTTATGGAATGTACTTGAAGTCATTCGTATGTAATGACTATTAACAATTCGTGTATTACGTCCTCCTTCTCACGCTTTTACTTTGGTAATCAGAATCACAATTGTAGAGTGAAGAAGAATGGCGATAATAGTTATAGAGGAACGTGGTGGAGTGATAGTTATTTTTTTTTTTTCTTCATCTTTTAAATGAAGAAATGGAAAATAATGATATATTATTCTCAGTGTTAAATTGTTCAATCAGAAATATTGATTTAAAATCGACCATTAAAATGTAAAAAAAAAAAAACAAAAAGAAGAAGAAACATTTCCATTGACGTCAATTCACTCAATTAGTATTGTCAACTATTAAATTGTCAAGTCTTGGAGAGGAGAGAAAAGTAAAAATGGAAATAAATATTATTGTTAACGTCAAATCATTCAATCAAAATTGTCACTGTGAAATTGTCAATTTAAATAAATGAATAATAATTATCAGGACAAATAAATATTGAATTTAGTCTTGCGGAGAAATTTTTCATGATCGTATCAATATCCTGAATCATTTGTCGCTGAATGTATTATCTTCTCGTGTGTTCAAAATTTACAATTGCTATTTCAATATACGGTAACATAATACATATTCAATAATACAAATTTCTCTTACCAAAATCAATCATCGGATTTGAAATTATTTCGATATATGATTATGATTCTCTCAATAACATATTCATTATTACAATGTATACATAACGTGTATATGTCAAAATAAATAATAACTATTCAATGATTTTTCATATTGCGGTCGAAGCAGCTGGGGTAGAATTAATCCAACATCATGGATCCGAGGATTATTTTCTGGCTTTGTGAGTATTTATTTTACTTATTATATTTAAGTACAACAATAACGTGAAATAGAATGACGAAAGTTCAATCATAAATAGCAGTAACAATAAACAATGAAGAATTAGTTTTATGTACAAGTGTGTCATAAATTTGTAAAATTAATTCAAGACATGAATGACTACACTGGAAAATTAATTCAGAAAAATTGTTTCTCAACACTTTGAACGAATAAATAAAATTCTAAATAATAACATTTATTTGCTTTGCATCAACGATAAATTTTAGTCAGCTGAGATGCTCACAAAGCGTGCATACATGTGTACGAATAAGATTCAAGGACGAGATTGTTCCACTGAATAATCGTTATTAAAGATAAATACAATGTGTCATGCAAATGAACGGAATTCGGGATGCACTCAGAGCATGACGACCACGACCTCGATTAACACTTAACACTAAAGCACTCTTGTTTTGAACAAAGAAGAAAAAAAAAATGAAAGAAACATTTGAAGGAAAAAACAAAAAAAAACACCAAAATTATATTTACCATTGTTCTGAAAATTGAATTTCATTATGCCAAGAAATTATATACATATATATAATGACAATTCATTAGAATAATTTCCAAAATTACTGTTTATGATGTACAGTAATTTTGCAATTATTTTGCATCACATCAATGCAATCAGATCTGTTAACAATAAAAAAAAAAAAAAAAAAATGGTATAATTGTTAAGACACAAAGAAAATAACTTTAATTTCATGTATGTTTAGTAAAATGTCATCTGCAAGACAAGTGATATTTATTATGTAATACGGTGATAGTTTTTGATTTCAAAAAGGTCATACACCAAGTGCTATTCTCATCTGTCAATGACTCATCGTATCTTCTTCATCGTGTTCATAATAATATATAAATAAATATAAATAAAGAATCAATACTATTTCAACATTTGTATAACACGTGTTACTTCTATAGATAAAATGCATAGCATATTGACGTACACTATTATTTTTCTTTTAGAATAAATGGCCGGAAAAAAATATCATTTCCTATGGATTTATTAAGTACATGGGTAGTCTTTTGAATTATAATTGTCTGGTGTCAATTATTGTTGGACGATGAAGATGCGCTAAGGCATCAAATGCTGGCCATTTGACATATCTCTTGTTGCATAGCACCGTGGGATCGTCATGGTATCTCTCGAGTCAGTAAAAGTCAAGGATACACGAGTGTATACCTACAAAACGTATCGTACTGATGAGCATGCAATCGATGAGACGATGATGATGTATAATATACCGTAGCCTAACCGCACCATCTCGTGCCGTGTATAATCCATAGAATACTGTGATTTAATATTCCTATGTTAAAGATTGATATGCACAATTTCATTTCAAGGGGAATATTAAATCTTAAGATCCTGTTCCATTAATAATAAATATTTATTTCGATTTTTTTTTTTGTGTGTTGGAACATGCTATCAAGTGTCATCACTCGATGACACCTGTCCCACTTCAGTTTACCATATTTGAAACTTGTATGAAGATGATTCGTAATAGTTGTACTAATGGAACTTATTTTTTTCTTTTTTTTTGAATAATTAGTGAATGTTGAGATCAATCAAGCTATGGAAAACAGTTTTATTTCTGAATAAATGTATAGTTGTGATTGATCAACACTGACGTTTAATTTCATAAGATCAATAAGTATACAGGTGTTTTTTTCGGTTGATGAAAAAGAGTTTAACGGTGGAATTGAGGCAAAAAAAAAGCGATAAATTCAACGTGGTAATTGATAAAAGCTATTGAATAGTTTTAATAATAGTGAATTTAAATTGAAAGTGTATGATTAAATGCTGCATTTTATTTGAGAAATTTAATGCATTCTTTTTTTTTTATTTTTATTTTACTTTTGTTTACTCCTGTTTCAAATTTGTGATATGCTAGTGATTTCCGACACTAATAGGACTAATTCCATACTTTGTTCACCAATATTTTGCATTTGTTGCTGCCGTATGGGACTAATCATTTCGAATTGATAGATTCCCATTTTCATTATCAGGGTGATTTACAACTTTTGCAACCAAGTTTCAAACAAGTTGGTTGGAAGAAAGAATGGATGCTTCATCAAGGATTAACTGTGGGCTGTATTTTTAGGATATATTTATTTTATCAAGAAAAAAAAACGCCTTATAAAGAAAAAAATTTGGATTAAAAGATGACAATTATTTACTTATACTCTTGTGTACACAATTTACAATTACAACTGAAATTGTGTTTTTCTGAAACAAAAGTATGACTAATTTCACCGTAAAAGTACAACAGTGATAATAAAAAATTTATATTGGTACATAAATTTGGATAAACACTTAAATGTTGCGATGAACAATAAATTTTTTTTTTTTTCCATCGAAACATTTTTCCAGACTTCAAATATATTTCAGAGTAAAAGTTTGTTTACACTGCATCAGGTCACCATGAGAGTTGAAGGGTTAATGAATCCGTCATTCTATTCCCATTCTCAGCACGTGCAGATATGAATTGAAATATTCTGTGTCAAATTTGAGTGACAAACTGATGATGAAAAAAAAAAAAAGATAAATAAATAAATTTCAGAAAACACTACACATACAACTGAAATTACTTTTTTGTTTCTTTCCATCAAAGTCAAGAATTAAATTGCTCTTTACACATGGATAAACATGGTTCATTATATTTCGTGAGAACTATTGAATATGAAGACTTTATTCCATTAATATTATAAAATAATTCTCGATTTCTTCATGTTATAAAAAAACCTATTATATTATTGACTTTTCATTTTCGATAGATGCCCTAGGGTAAAAATAAGAGAGAATGAAATTCCGTAAAATGTTCAGACTGCTGATATACAGTGTCGAGTAGAAAGATAATTCAATAAGAGATAGAAAACAAAAAAATATAAATTTTCTGATACAAAATATATATGTATAGTTGAAACTTCTTTCTTGTTTCCGTCACTTATATTTCATCGACGAAAATTGGAGTTAAAGTAATAGTATTCCGGATGAGAACCAGGTGGTAGGAAATAGAAAAGAAAATTTTTCCAAAGGTCGTCACAGGAAAATGAAATAAGAGAAAAAAGATGCTCAAGCCCCAGCGCGCTGTCATACGAATCCGACGATTGCATTTTGTAAATTGAAACTTGAAATTATTTAGTATTGGTTCAATATTCCAACGGGAGATTGCTTCATGATTATTCCTGAAGCATAAAAAGAATTCAGTATTATCGTTTTTTTTTTTCTTAATGCAGAGAAATTATTTAGCAAATCTTTTGTGTATAAACATATATTGCAAGCAAGAATGTATAAAGTATCGCGTATTACCCAACTTTCTATTTCATTTGGCGGCTGCATCATACACTTGTAATAGATCTCCATAAACTGCTGAGATAAGTGTGATATGCCTTCTGCTTCTTCTATTTTCCATCTGATCTATTACGGTGAGTGGTACTATATACGATGTATATATATATAAATTCAATAGGTAAACGATTGCATTTTCTACATTCAGTATTTTATTTTATTGCAACTGTGTGCAATAAAATATTTGGTCTGAATTAAAAAATGAAGTAGGGACACGCGTAATTTATTTTTCTTTAATAATTTTCATCATTCTACAGCTCTTCCTTAAATTTTATATGCTCAATAAAATTTTTATGTATACATCTTTCCATTCATTCATTGCATTTTGTGTTTTCTTTTTGCAGGTTTATTACTTCATATACGGCCAAGAAATTGTGAATCAAATGTGAGTAAAACATCGGTTTGTTCCTTAGAAAATTATTTAAAATTCAAAGCTATATAATTTATAAGTATATAATAAGATTAATATATATATATATATATATATAATTGTTCAATCAATGTAAACGTTTGTATTATGTGAATGACTATTGCCTGAAATCTCTATTCTTTCATTTGAAATTTGGTGGGGAAAATTACTATGTCCTGGATTTGAAAGACTGATATTCTTATGCGTTTTTATTATTCATAATTTTTTCAGTATAAGTATGTAATATAATTTTGCCGAAAAGTTGTGAGAACACTCGAAATTTATGAAAGTTTATAGTCAGGCGCGTGAAGGTCGATGACAGATGTCCACCGGAAACTTTAAACACATTTCCCTGAAAAGTATGTTTCCCGAACTGGCGGACATAAAATTTCGAATAACAATGAATCGATTCAGTTCAAACTAATTTTATTCGACTCGTACGGAAATTTTCCATAGCTTGAACTACGAATTTTTCAGTGCATGAAAAATATATATTTTTTTCACCATCTTCAAGATGAAAAATTTATTAAAAAATTGAAACATTTTTATTGTCCAGTTGTCATTGTTTTTTCCATAATATTTTTTATAATATCACTTCTGGATTAAACCACGATGTCAGATATATTTAATCTAAGTAAAATCTAAACATTTCATACCGTGGCAGCTAAAATCTGAATTATTTAGCATTTAAATTTGATATATTATAAATTAAAACGTGATTACAATATGCCAAAGTGGATGGAATTACATGGTTAATTTTTTTGCCATAAAAAAACATCATAAAAATCACGTTTTTTCTTAACCTCTGGATGAGAATATCCCCTTGAAGATAACACTTAGTACAAGAACTTTTTCTAGTGGAATAAAGTTGGATACGGCGAGAGTAATAAACTTGCGTTTAGTTACGGATTGTGCTCATCCCCATGTGTTGCGTTTAATGCTCCTGTATGTATAGGGATGCGACATTTGTATTTTATTTTGCACTTTCTGATAGTAACCGGATGTTATTCAACGCCATTTTTTTTCACAATAGACTCTCTCGTCAATTCCAGTAGACATGTCTATGTATATATGTGAGAGAGTGCAGTAAATATGTTACAATACGTTAACTCAGAGATCGCGTGGCAGCTGCTGCAAAACAAAGAATCCATGACTGTATCGATTTAACGATCGTTTAACTCTTATTTCACGGCGAATGAATCACTACACGTCTCGTGTTACATCGCACTCTATTACATTAGAATCATCACTCACATCAGTTATATAATCATGCAAACACGTCATTGATTTTATCAGAGTTATCAGGAGAAAACAATTTTTATGTTACTATAATTCTATGGAAATATTCAAGGAGATGATATTTTTGTACTCACAGAACATTTTTTCCTTTGAAATTCATCATTTTTATTCCAATTATTTGTATATCTTTTTTTTTTTTTTTTTATGATAGGAATCTGGAATCGATGATGGAGAACAATTATCGGATTTCATGGCCCAAGTTAGTCATGAAGGCTTGGATGATTCTGAGGAAACAGTTTCAGCTTTGAAAAATGTTGTCAAACGATTAGCCCGAGGAGTTAATGGTCAGTCAGGGTTTCAAGGTGAGTTGCATGAACGTATTTTAAGTTCTTTCTATCACTAGAATTATTAACTCAAAAATTTGACTCTAATAAGTAATTTTTATTGTATTTAATTGTCCCAGTCTTCTTTGGAAATGAAGAGCTTTTAAAGGAATGGTTGATGGGAGCGGGTACCAAAACTCTTTTTATAAAACAAAGTGCACTCCATATTTATTTTTGTGTTTGTTTAACAAAATTTTTTTGCAAACACTTTTATAGCTGTGACGGGTCAACCAGGCGTGGATTTTCCAATGTTGACAACTATTCCAGCAACGTCATTCAGTTGCAGAGGAATCAAGGGTGGTTATTATGCTGATTTAGAAACAAACTGTCAGGTATTGTTCATCAATTTCCAATTCACATACTATACAAACCAATTGGTGATTTATAACACGGAATAATATTATTTATTCCAGGTTTTTCATATTTGTGATAACGGTAGAAAAATATCATTTCTCTGCCCGAATGGTACAATTTTTCAACAATCACAACTAATATGCGATTGGTGGTTCAAAGTCGATTGCAATAAATCCACTGAGCTCTATGAGCAAAGTGCTGAACAACTTGCAGAAGATGAACGAAAACGTGCCGATGCGAAGCGAATAAATTCTGAATTTCGACGGCCATCAAACGATGACAATGGACAAAAATATTATCGTACGTCCAAGACAAATTATGATGGTAAACAAAATGGCCGAACAAACCCCTATGGCAATTCAGCGAGAAATCAATTAACCGAAATTGAACAACGTTCAGAATCAAATAAACAAACATCTACACGACCATTTGATCCAAATCAAATTTATTCTCAACAAAATACACGTACCAATAATCAATTTTCACAGATCAATGATCTTGCACCAGTTGACGTTATTTCTACTGATGACAACGCTAGTGATGATGCAAGTACTTATAATGAAAGTGATAATACTCAAGATAATCAAAATTACCGAGCACCAGCAAATTATCAGTCACATGATACACCACGAAATCAATTAATTAACGATCGTAATTCCGCGCCAAAACAACAATTTAATTATGATCAAAGAACGACGAGCAAATATTCAGCTCAATCGAATCGTTATCAAGATGGAAGTAATAACAATCGCGGCGCCGAGAAACGTAACAATGACCGCGGCAGGAAGTTTAAGACATTAAATTTGGATGAAGATGAGACAAATGATAGAGCGACACCATTGTACACAGAAACCACGACATTTCGTACAAGTACAGCTAGTCCAATCAAGGAATACCAACAGTTGGCAGAGAGTGCAGCATTTGCTACCGCTAGAGGAAATCGTGTTAACAAAGTTTACGGTAATAATCACTTCAATTATCGGAGTAATGAAGTTTCAACAGCTGCAAGCACATTGCAACCGTCGACAACTTACAAATCAAGAATTGTAAACTCACAATTTTCTTTGGTGTCCAAAAAAGATATTCCTGCATTTCCCCATTCAACTTTTGCACCAATTTATAAGCCACGTACAACAACCTATGAACCAACAACTTTGGCCACTAGTGGTGAGGTTGATAGTACAAATTATAGTAGATGGGATCGTCAAGAAGGTACAACTACAGCGGAATTTGATCAAACATCCACAACTCCTTACTCAACTGTCCAAAATTTATACTACAAGACAACCAACCCATCGTCAAGTTTCACCGATGCTATTACAGAAACTCAAGAGTGGATCTCAACCACTCCAAATTATTCAGATACGTCAGCGACTGAAACGTCCTACTCACACGAGCAAGCTTCATCGGAGAAATTTACATCGCAGAGATTTAGTAATACACAGATGCATAATGATAATACTCTCGGTAATAGAGATTACAGTCGTGCAAGTTATACAACAGCAAGAACTTTTCCAAACTCACAACCAACTCGTGAAATATCAGCAAACTTGAGAACCTCAACCGAATCATACAACAGAGATTACAGCGGTGTTACAAGAAACTTCGCCATTAATAATGGTACGTCGGATGAAAATTTATTAGGTACTACGAGACCACATGTGAAAGACAATCGTGCCGAGCGGAATGGAAGAAATCGTTCGAACGTTAGCCGAAGTTCAATGCGAAGTTGGCAAAATTTTCGACCAAACGCCATAAATCCAACAACGGAAAAATCCACAACGGTTAGTCAATCAATTGGACAGCAAAATTTCGCTAACGGAAAAACATCAAAACCTTATGACACAAGTTTCACATATAAACAGGGTAAAATTATGTCAACGCTCGTGCCTTACATTCCATTTACCAAAAATTATGCTTATACAACTACAACATCGACGACAACTTTGAAGTCACCTGTATACACAGCGACAGTACCTACATATACAACTCCAAATTCACAATATCGAGGGCAGGGTTCGAAAACATTTAATACAATCGATAAGGTTACGCCCACTTCAATCAACGGACTGCGAAGAAGTTCTACTTACTTACCCGACATCAAATCAGATATTTCTCCATCAAAACGACCTAATCTCGATCAAAGGCCGGCAATGGAACGTCAGCATGCCCTCAATATGTTACAATCTCTACGTGGATTAGCGGGGACTGTACCAACAATCATTGGTAATGCATACGGAAATCGAAGTGGATTAAAGATACCGCTTCCGTCCAGTCCAGCCACATTACACTCGCTCGCTTTATATTTCTCCACTGCTGGTGATACTATTAAAACATTTAATGATAATCGTGACGTTAATCAGAAGAATACAAATGATTCAACGGCATTTGCCAATAATGGACAATCGTCGAATCAAAATAATCAATCAGTAGAATTTCCCACGAGTATCTTAACTCAACACACAATTAACTCTTATGCTGATCTCTTTAATCTGAATAATGCTCTCGAAGTAAATGCTACGGTGGATACGGATGAGTCGCTGACAAATGATGATGAAGATGACAGTGAAGAAGATGATAGCGACGATTTGGATCTTCAACAGAGTGAAGGACCGTTAGATGGTGCGAAGAAATCAAACAGTACTAAACTACGTGAACTTGCAAAAATATTCACTCACGCTTTGTCAGCTTATTTGCAAGATCCAGATACATTTAAAAAGATTTTAACTGAGATAAGACCAACAGTACCGTCTATAGACGATGATGAGACATCTGCTGTTACTGCATCGTTACCACCAACAACTGTCGATGATTATCCGTCAGTTACAAAAGAAAAAGATGAAGTTTTGGATTTTTCTGATGATGTAACACCGTCAAAATTCAAAAGACCAACGACTATTATCCCACTTACTACAACAGAAATTCCGACAAATACTGACGACAGTGGTTTTGGATATTACACCACGTCAGTTCCATCGTCTGAATCCGGATATCAAACAACTACATTCACGCCAGTCACAGAAAATGATCAGTATTCTACACAGCCGAATAATTTATCAAATAATATTGCATCACAAGTGAATACTGCATTCGATGAATTCACTTCTAATTATGGACATGGCGGAACCATAGGACACACAGCACCCACTTTTAATGACGCAACAGTTGACTATGAGAATTATTTTCCTTCCGGTGAATCGGCATATAACAATGAAGTTGGTGATATCCAACAAAATAATGCTACCACGTATGAGCCATATGGAAAATATGTGAAACCACCTGATTCTTCACCAATTCAATACGATAATTATGAAAAGTCCTCAACACCCAATTCATATGAACAAACTCTACCTCCAGCAATCAATGAGAATAGCAACAGAAATGCATTCAATCAATTAAAGCACGAATTTGATGAATCTATTACTTCAACAGTAGGGGAAAATTTCAATGTGCCAACTTTATCCGGAGAACCATTTAAAATTCAATATTATGATCAAGTTTCAACAACATCTGAGCCCGGAAGAAATAGTGGTGAATCTCTTGTAACTGCCAACAGTATTAATCCTAATTATAATAATATTCACAATGGTTTCAATAACAATTATGTCAGAAACAATCAAGCGTATAATACAAAAAAAACACAAGACTCTTCTCAACCATTCACACCATCACCATCTTCAAGATACAGTGAATCTTCCGAATCGTATACGAATTCAAATGACCAAAGTAAAAGCACACTGTCACAAACAGTTAGCAATACAAAGAGCGTTGATAATGACAGTAAACTAAATGATCATTGGACCTCATCGCCAACGGTGACGCAACTTTGGGAAAGTACCGTTTTCTATGATCCTAAACATATAAATCAAGGTTTAACATCACAAACGGCTAATAATCCATCTAGCTTCGATTACTTCGATAGTGTACCGAGTGCAACCACACATTCATCAATTTCCGGTAGTCAGGAAATATTAGTGACAGACTCAGCGAATGGTATCACATCACAACTTGGAAATAATAAAAATTCGCCAACGCCATGGCAATGGTCAACTACTGAAACGGACACACCAACAATGTTTACACTGCTACCAAATTCATACTCAAGTGATCAAACAGCTACGCCTACACCAATTTATACGACTCGATCAAGCATAACGACAACTATTACGTCTTCAATAACGTCAACGAGTTCATTGCCGTCTGACAGAGGTATAAAAACATTAGACGGTGATGCAAATGATAACAATAATAATAGTAATAATAAAAGTAATAATAATGATGATAAAGGGGCGAGTGATCGTGAAAATGAAATTATTCGTGCAAAAGAAATGTTTGGTAAGCTCAATGTCACCAGCACTGATACTTTGATGAAAGTAATGAAACATGCTGATGAAAATGCAACTGTAAGACAATTGGTATTGCTATTAATTAATCACTGTAATGGACCAATGAATAAAACAAAGGAGCAAGAAAGAGAACAATTACTCAATGCTCTACTGCGAACGCCTGTGAATGAATTCACATCGGACGAGTCACGCGAATTAATAGCAGGTATTAGCAAATTGAATTTACCTATTGGCAGTGCTGACGATCTTGAAGCAAAAAGTTCATCGCATTTTGCAACATCGCCAAAGCCCGCAATTACAACATATCGAAATAAAAATTCACGCAGAGTTCGAGTAAACGGTAAAACAACATCAACGAATAATCGCGGTGCAAACAGTAATAATCGTATTAAGAGTGTGAATGAAACTGATAGTACTGCGTCTGACGAAAGAGCATTGGAACTTCTCAGATCCCTGTATTCAGTAGCAGCCAAGTGGGGTTGATGTGTGTACGGGAATCTTTCGAATTAATCATTGAATATAGTCTCTCTGTATTGACGAAGTGTTTTCAAACTGAAAATCTTAATTGAATAATATTAATATATATATATATATAAATTGATTGTTAATTTAAAGTTGATATAGATGAATTAAATCCAAGTGTTTGCCGTAGTGTAGATGTAATTCACACAAATCATATACAATTATAAAATTATATTATTAATACGACTTTAAATTAACAATAATCAATTTCAAATGGCCAGCAATATTAATTTGACTGTTTATAGATGGATGAATGTTACTTAGTTGATCCAGAATGCACTGAGCAAATTGTCCTCAGTACATATATTTATGATTTAATGTTTCTAAGTAGACGATGTTTTTACTCAAGTACAATAGTGTCTAATAATGAAGGAATTTCGTGTTGAAATAGTGGGTAATAAATTTTTCGCGAAACAGCATTATTTATCTTTGAATAAGAGCTAAAACGAACAACATTAATGAGCTCATTCATGTTATTCATGTATTTTACAAGTTGATTTTTTTTTGTTTGCGCCAGTTTATAGATGCATGATTAAACTATGGAAATTAATTCGGTGTGCGGTAAAATTGATTATTAATTTTTTTTTTTCATTTTTTTTTTCATTTTGGGAAAACATATGGTGATGGCAATTATTAGTAGCAGTGTTACGTATCATCTTACATGTCTGAGTACACACAATAATAAATATATTGATTCGAAAGTCTGTCTGTACTCGCAATCAATATATATATATTACATTGTGTTTCACTTGAACTTATGAGCTTTAATATAATTATTGTTATTGAGTGTGTCATTTGGAAAAAAAAAAAACCACAAAATACATCACAAATGTTTTCATGTAAAATATATTTGTACAGAATGTTAATAAATAAGTGTGGGTTTTGTTAATTATTGAATACATTACCCATTACTTCTCTTTATAAAAAAAAAAAAACAATACAATTGTTATTTGAATAATTATTTTAAGTGTCTTGTTTATAATTGCAGATCGGCTAACAATTACATCGGATTTTTGTGTACAAGTACATAGTTACTCTGTTGTTGCTTTTGAGTTCGTGACCTCTTCCCTCACATCAGTTAATCGTCGGTATAAGATTGGCCAATTGTGTGGTTGCGGGATGATTATACTTTGTATAAATACACACTCGTTGTGTGTTCGGCTATTCTATTTATTCCTTTGCCTATACCCGTTCATTATTGCGACAATTTCGACCTTTTACACCGATCTCAACTCGCACAAACATGCACAACGATAATTGCTGTATGTAACTTCGACGTACTCAAGTAAAACAGAAAAACAAACTTGTATGGCCATTCGAGTGATGACAGTAGCCACAGTGTTAGTGTGTGTATATCTCTCTGATCGAACATACTCTGTATCATATGATCATATACATAAATGTATTTCATAATGTTTTCATTACACACATGGCATAAGAATAATTCCACATTCTTGGTTATGTCTCTCATCTCTAACCGCGTTTTGTACCCCGTTGATAAAATCTGATAATTCTCACATACTATCTATCATTTTCTCTTGATGGCACATATATGACGATCCTTCAGATGAATCTCAAAATTATTTTACCTTCCACATGTGTACAATATTCTCCGTAAGTTAGTAGCAAACGTGAATTAAAAATATTTACTGTGATGGCGTAACATGATAAATCGCTGCAGTTTGTTGGAAAAAAAAAAAAAACAAACAAAATGGGGGAAATGATGAAAATAAAAACACGGAACAACGATGAGAAATTATGACTTTTTGTATTGTTGGCAAAGGAGACAAAAAAATAAAATAAAATGAAGAGTTGCATTATCAAGGATCACAATAATTTTATAAAGTTAAGTCAATTGAGCAAGTATTATATGACGTCGGAATAACGTGCGAGGATTTGTATTATGTTGCATAACTCTATTATAGGAAGACGAGCAAGCGTATCCTGCGGACGAAGGTGCGAGCACTTTGCATCAGGATTCCTTGAAGTGGCATCGCACACTAGACAGATCATCGTATATACTTGTATGTCGAAATGTCAGTGGATATTTGCACGTATAGCTCATCAGTTATTTTTTTTTTTTCAATTTAAATGAGTCAATGAGCGAGACATAGCGTATATATCGATAGATTTGGCTCGGTAAAACTCCCATCTATTATTTCATCATCGGTGATTTGTGATTATTTGATTGTATAGATCATATACCAACTCTCTTGACACATTGCAATTTTAAAGAGACAGAAAATTCTGTAGAATACTTGAAAATTGATTGCCATAATTGTCAGTTGATATATTGCTAACTGTCAAGCCAATTAAATTCAAACGTTTTTTTTTCTCCTTTTGATATTTCTACATTGATATACATTATGATGTTCCTCACGTTTATATATAATATACAAAGATCGTGACATCGGCAATGGTGATGCGATTCTCGTCATTGCTTTGAGTCAGGATTATTTATACAAGATGTAACTGGATACCTTTTAAATATTGCGCATGTGATATCTGAGAGCATCATCAATCATAAAATGGTGTATTGTTGTGCACCATTCAGACAATACAAAAAAACAAAAGAGTAATGAAAATACTTTAGATAAATCAGAGCTGAGTGATTACTCATTTATCGGTATCTCGACACTGATGGTGCTAAAATAATAAGTCCCTATAAGACATTAACGAGGACAAGATCCGTGTAACCAGAATCATCCGCGAATCGAGGAGAAAGTTCTTCGTTTCTTTGGTAATAATAATAGGTTGGTTATATTCTTGGGAGTCCATGAATCCTTGGATGAGCGAGAATTATTACTTTTTAATCTGTTGCACCATACATATACACACATATACCCACAGTCCTTCTATTAAGTACACATAGTTGGGATATAGCACGCAGATGATATTTAGAAAATACTTCTTGACATTAGTTTGTCTAATAATAATTCAAATATGAGTATGTTGATGTCAGAAATATTACATTGCAGATGAAACAATGGAGACTGACGCCTACATTATCCATATATGTGACCGTTCAATAATAATCTGAGAAAAGAAAAAAAAAAAGAATACTCTAAACACCATTATTATTTTCATATGATCTTTCAGCAATATTTGATGATATATCTGAGAAGAAAGTAACAATATATTCTTCTTTATTTATTATCATTCAATAGGGCATATTTTCATTATCTATTTAGTATATCATCTCACGTAGTATGACACAATTTGATGTCTAATTAATTTAAGTGTTTTTGTATAGAGCTAATTTCGTCATTATATTTAATTTAATATTCAATATTCATGGGTTTTTATCACTGGATCGGTGGCCAAGCGAAACCACCATAGTACATTGTGACACAATAGAAAACTCATTGACACGGCATATGTGTATTATAATTAGAATTGTTCTCACGTCGTTAAAGATAATGCTTTTGTAATGTGCAACATGGCTCAGGATAATAATGTGTCACAAGAGATGAAATTAGCCATGGTCAGAGCGTGAAGTTAGTGAATTTTTTTTTTCTTTTTTTATTCTCTCATATTATATTTGAATTTAATTAACTCGACGTACCGTGATTAACATTTTGCGGTTCAAACCCTCCATTTTATGATTAACTTTATGTGGTTTAACTTTTCACCTTATGATTAATTTTGTATTTTTTTTTCCCCTTTACTTTTCTCCTCAATTTTAGTGTCGTTCTATCTTATAGACACTAAAATTGACATGAGAAGTAGTGTTGCAATACTTATTGCAGGATACATAATTGTTATGTGTACCAAGTGTGAACTAGGTACGTGAATGAGGAAGTAAATGTGTAAAGAGATGAAATGAAAGGGTTAAATGAATTACCGGTCGTGTATATGGTTCGATGTATACTATTATATATTGTGTGAACTTCCAATTATGTCTGTTATCTTTTTTTATTTTCACTTTTCCACCAATAATTGGTGAATAAGATTTTAGAATGATCTATCATTTTAGACGCTTGAATTGATATCAGAAGAATCTGACTTCTTTTCCTTTTCTCGTGGCTCGCAACGGTTTTATTATTACTTCATAGAACCGAGTTTTTACTCGGCCTTGCAAGGACGCTTTGTTGACCAGATGTTCAATGTTCCAGTGAATGAATCCGAAACTGAAAGTAGTAGCTATTAATCGAGATGGATATGAGTGTAGAAAGGTAGGTGATAACAAAATATTCATAAGTAATTTTATTTATTTTTCTTTTATTTCGAGTATAAAATATACATAATGGCATTCCACGTAGATATTTCGAAATAGTTTTGTTATAAATTTATTGTATATATAATTGTAATGCTCATTAAGACATTAATATGTCTTCTCTAACTGCAGTGATATTGTTGTTGAGCGGGAATCAATTGCATATGGCTTTCAATAATGTCGCGGTGGATTAAAAATTCTTGCGGTTGGTGTTGTCTTCACTTTCATTTTTGAATCACATGATTCATTGATGTTACGAATTTTTTTCTTTGTTTTGTTTTCCCGATTAAAATCTAAGAAACGCTATATCCGCACTACAAGTGACTCCATTATCTACTTAAGCGGAATAAATAAATACATAGTTGAAGATTACAATTGGAGGACTCATGGTTGAATCGTATTTTGCATTGCAATGTCAACTCCGATAATTAAACTACAGCTTATGAACAAGTAAAAAAACTTTTCAGATAATAGAAATATCTGCAGAATAATGCTCCAGCGATATTACAGTTAATTGTAGTATCAGGCTTATGATAAAGTTAGAAAGACACCTATTTACATTCAAGATCCAACACCAACAACGGGCGGGTCGCATTATGAGTGATGGCTAGGGTTCGTCATTGAGAATTTCCGCACGTCGAGGATTAACTCGAGCGAGGTGGAAGATATTCACGATCAGGCTTCGAGGGACCTGTTGGTGGGAAAGGTACATTTGGTGATTTATCACCTGGGTATTCCTTGGGACCCGTAGGATAGCCTCCATTCGGTGGCTGAGATGTTCCAGACGGGCGACCGTTAGGGCCTGGCGGTCTGGGTGTTCTGCCATTGTTCGTTGGATAGCCGGATGGTGTTTGAGTTGATGGATAATTTTGAGGTAATTGTGTCGAGGGGTAGCTTGGCTGCGAAGACGGTCGTCCCGGTGGTTTGTTTCCGCTGGGATATTGATTTGGAGACAACGGTGCTAAATATTTAGGTCCGCCTGATGGTTGAGGTGTAGATGGATAGCCAGATGATGGTGGTCCTTGGGGACCCTGTCCTGGATAACCAGACGGTGGTCCCTGAGATCCGGGATATCCAGACGTTGGTGGTCTTTGCGGTCCCTGTCCCGGATAACCTGATGTTGGCGGCTCTTGTGGTCTCTGTGCTGGATATCCAGGTGATGGCGGTCCTTGAGGTCCTTGTCCTGGATATCCTGCTGTCGGAGGTTTCTGAGGACCCTGTCCTGGATAACCAGGTGCGGGCGAGCCTTGTGGTCCTTGTCCTGGATAACCAGACGTTGGGGGACCCTGAGGTCTCTGACCGGGATAGCTGGAAGGTGGTCCCTGAGGTCCCTGTGGTCCTTGTCCGGGGTAGCCAGATGTTGGCGGACCTTGAGGTCCTTGTCCTGGATATCCAGACGTTGGTGGTCTTTGTGGTCCCTGTCCAGGGAAACCAGGTGCCGGTGGGCCTTGAGGTCCTTGAGCTGGATATCCAGGCGTTGGTAGTCTTTGTGGTCCCTGTCCAGGGAAACCAGGTGCAGGTCCCTGAGGTCCTTGCCCTGGATATTGTCCGGGTGGTCCCTGTGCATCTGGTGCTCCCATAATCGAGTAGTCATACAAATTCTCATTCAAGTAGAAGAATGACGGAGCAGAGTTGCAATCAAATTGATTCCACCAAACGCATACAAAATATTGCTGATGAAACACTGTGCCATTTGGACATAGAAAGTCATAAGTTTTATTGTTAGCGCAAATATGAAACACTTGGCATTGGGTTTCGATATCGGCATAGTATCCCGGGAATTCCTGTGCATCACAACGAAAACCAGTTTCAGGAATATCGGAATAAATCGGGTAATCGCGTCCAGGTTCTCCCGGAATCGCCGAGTAATCTCCCTCATCATATTGTCCAGAATCGTCTTTTCCGCTCCCAGGGAATCCATCAGGCCCCTGACCAATACCAGGATATTGGCCTGACGGACCTCGAGGGGGTTGTCCTGAAGGGAACTGTGATCCCGGTCCCGAAGGTAATTGTGAGCCCTGCTGTGTGTCATAACCGCCAGGTCTACTTGGTGAACCGGTACTTGGATACCCTCCAGGACCTTGTTGTTTGCCTGGGAATCCTCCAGATGGTGTTTGTGCTCCTGGACCACGATCATAACCTCCTGGACCACTCGGTGAACCGGTATTTGGATACCCTCCAGGACCTTGTTGTTTGCCTGGATATGCTGCAGATGGTGTCTGCCCGACTTGTCCACGATCATATGCACCGGGTCCACTTGGTGTACCAGCACCCGGATACCCTCCAGGACCTTGAGGTTTGCCTGGGAATCCTCCAGATGGTGTTTGTGCTCCTGGACCACGATCATAACCACCTGGTCCACTTGGTCCACTTCCACGATCATATCCACCGGGTCCACTGGGTGAACCGGTACTTGGATATCCTCCAGGACCTTGTTGTTTGCCTGGATATCCTCCAGATGGTATTTGAGCTCCTGGGCCACGATCATAACCTCCTGGACCACTTGGTGAACCGGTATTTGGATACCCTCCAGGACCTTGTTGTTTACCTGGATATCCTGCTGATGGTGTCTGCCCACCTTGTCCACGATCGTATCCACCGGGTCCACTTGGTGTACCAGAACCCGGATACCCTCCAGGACCTTGTGATTTTCCTGGATAACCTGCAGATGGTGATTGTGCTCCTGGACCACGATCATAACCACCCGGTCCACTTGGTCCACTCCCACGATCATATCCACCGGGTCCACTTGGTGAACCGGCACTCGGATATCCTCCGGGACCTTGTGGTTTACCTGGAAGTCCTCCTGAAGGTGGCTGAGCACCCTGTCCACGATCATACCCGCCAGATGGACCCGGCCCTTCGCCCCCTGGGAACGGAACCGATGGTTGTTCTCGTGGATAACCCTGATTTTGTCCACCAGTAGGGAAACCTGTAGGTCGAGATGGCCCACTTGGACCTTGACCTCCCGGTCGACCACTGGGATAACCATTTTGTCCACCAACAGGAAAGCCACTCGGGGGTTGGCCAGGCGAAGAACCAGATGGAGTCCTGCCCGGTTGATTACTCGGATAATTCCCCGGTGATGTACTTGGGAACCCACCATTACCAGGGGTCAAAGGATTACTTGGAACTGGATAATTATATCCCTGCTGTGCCTGCAACAATTAATATTTTCTTTTCTCTCACTCTCCAGTAACGCACCTCAGAATGGCAAAGACACTCAAAGATGTATATTCACAATGAATAATCCACGCGTAATTTATGTCCAAATGATAGAGTAAAATGAAAGGATGAAATATCTTCACGTCAAACTGAAAGCCAGATGTCAATATTTAAATCTTAAATTCCAAATTACTCTGTTGAATTGTCTCCCGTCTTTTGCCCTCCACTTCCACACGAGTATTTAAGATTACATCACGCAAAACCGAAAGCTGATCGTACGATAAATGCACGGCCAACGTCTTGCGCAAGAAAAAAAAAATGAAGATCTCGGAGGAAGACCGCATGTTTCTCATCTATTACATGTCATCCATATTAGTATGCACCCGTGCAACGTGATTAGGCTTGTATTTAAAAATAAAAAAAAAAAAGAAATTGCCACATTTGCAATAAGAATACACATAAAATTCCAGTAACAATATTCAAGAATGGAACATAAAATATTTATGAATGCATAAATATCACTTACCAATGAGGTTGTAGTGGTTGCCAGTATGGCTGAAACACAAAACTTAAAATTAAAAAAAATAAACGCAGACTCCTTGGCGAACTATTTGAAAAATAATTACGAAAGATCGCGAGGGATTGGTGTATGCCCGCACGTTAGTTTGCGATTATAGAAACGTGGGTACATACGTACGTGCGATCTGTGAGAACACTCTTTGTCATTTTGTGCAACAGCGACTGCTCTTAATTAATTAGCGGGAAGTTATGTCACACAGATATTTCAAATAATTTTTCTTTGGTGTTGTGGGCGATGTCTTCGAACGCACGCTACTCTGTGAGACACTTATAATACTACCCTGCTAGCTTACTTCTCGTGCAAACACATCCAATGATGTCATTCACTATTCCCTCATAATTAATTTAATACTTCTAACTGAGCTATTTATAATGAATAGTATTGTGATATGATGCAACTGGAGAATCAAATTCAAAGTGATAAAAAAAATGATTAAAGACAGAAGATAAAATAGAATTTAACCGAGAAAGCAGAAAAAAAAATCTACTGGAAATAATTGGTAAAGAAAAAAAAAAATATTATGGTTCCAGCGACTGCATACACTTGACCTTTATGCCCATGATCGCAGGCCCGTGAATACATACATCGGATAAGATGCTCTTCACTCTGTCGCATATACAAAACATGTATATGCACGTTTGGCGAACAATAGTATTGTCAGTATATACTGAGCAGTACCAAATCTTATCTTCAAAACCCATTTTAATTGGAGGAAGTTACGAAAAAGAAGCGGCACGGAACTGTTTGGCGAAATTTCGTTTCTTATATACGAATCATGAAAACATTAACATTTTCATATACTTGATATGTTGAAATTCATATTGTTGTCATGAATGACATTACAAAAATCTTTAGAGATATATAAACCGATAATTAAAATAACCGATTGTCTTTTGAAAGTTTGGGAAATTATTTCACAAAAGCATAACCCATTTCTACATATGCGTGATATGTACGTGAAGAATGTTTTTTTTTCATTTTATTTGCATTTATGCAAGTCATAATATAACATTACTTACCCATCCACAATAGCCATTTTCTCATGGTGGCTGCTACAGCTTATCTTCAAGTAGCGATCCTAGATAAAAATAAATATGAATTTTTTCCAATGTTAATAATTGTTTTTTCTCTCTTTTTCTTCTTTATTACAATAGGAAGTGCAATATTAATTTGTATAACAGAACTTGTGGTGGCTGTTGTTATTGACAATGGGAAATTTTTTTATTTTTTTTATATGTACAATTCGTTTACCCTGCGGTTTACCGTGATCATGGAAAGTATAAGCATACAATTAGTACCAGTGAAAAGCTATAATCAAAAAAGGGGAAAAGTTTCCAAATCACAAGAAAATAAAACGTTGAATCAATAAGAAAGATCAATGCAATATTGAATTTTATTGACTTTTCATAAATCCTGTACACCCTCTATAGATATTATCGATAAATTATTTATGAATTGAATCAACAAAAAAAAAAAAAAAACAAACTTCAGTTGAATTGATAACACGAAAAAAGTTTTTATTTTACCTCAAACTATTGAAACAAACTTCACATAACATAATCAAATCAAATCAAATTCACTACTCATGATCGATGAGTTTACTAGTCAACAAATCAAAATTCAAATCGAAAATCCTTCTTTTTCTTCAATCAAAATACATATATCTAAATTATCTAGAGATACAAAGACAAATAAAATTGATAAATGACAAATTTAAAAGGACGAAAGGTACAAAAACCAAAAAAAAAAACAAAAAACTCGACTCACCAAAGCAATTCTCACTTGAACACGTCGGTTATCGAAAAAAAAAGAAACTTATAATATAGTGCACGGCTAAAAAGCGATTAATGTCAATTGAAAAAATTTAAAATCAACTTCACATAATTTATTCATATATAAAATAAAATTCACAATTATTAATGTCGATTAATTTATCAGACTCAAAAATTCAGAATACTCATTTAAACTTACTCCCAAAAATAATATATCTATGAATGTTTATATGAATAAAAAAAAGTATAAAGCAAACCAATGATAATTGAGAAGGACCAAGTGTGTGGAAAAAAAAACAAAAAAAAACAAAAAATGGGGAAGAAACAAATATGGAAAAAAAAAAAAAACGAGACTCACCGAAGCGATTCTCAATCGAACACCCGGGTTGCAGTTATGTCAGAAGGTGACTGATGGTAAACTTGGTGCACTGACAATATATACCCCAGGTTAACACCCCCAATGATGGCATCAATGTTTCTCTCCCACTTTTCCATATACCCAACACAATCCCATAAACAGGGCTGTTGGAATTATATCCTCTATTTCTCCCCAGATGGTGGTGTCCCTTGACTGTATATAGAGAAATTAAATGGTGAAGAAGGAGGTGGATGGTTTATTTGCTTGTTTGGGGGGCACGGATGATACGAGAGCATGGTTATAGTGGGAGGAAGCAAACAAGCAACCAAGCAGCAGCATCATGGAATGCTGCATTACGCGGGATCGCTCACGAACGACGAACGACCTCGCGCGCGACGTAAGTGACCCACGTATATAGACAAAACGGGCGGGGAGAATCTTCATGAAATGAGGCTTGTGGGAGGCCGGGGTTAGTGAAAGTGAAATGCTGCAAGTAGAGTAACATCTTCTATCCCAGTATTCTGTCGAGCTCCTTTCCTTGATGGATCGAGTGACTCAGTCACTACACATATACATAAATATATATATATATGTATGTATATGTATTTTTTAAAGACAATTAGTTGAAATTGAAATAAGTTCAGTCTTACGAGCTTTTAATTATGATTATGCCGCATTTATTTCATCTTTCATTGTTAAATGTGCACCCCAATATTACGAAATTAGAACAGTGCATTATTATTAATTATAATTGAGATAAAGATTTTCACTGTTTGACAACAGTCATTATATATAATTAATATATTATTTTTTTTTCTCGCAATTCATTTGATAAAGATCAAATGGTTCCAAGTTTGTGAGTTTTTAATTACGAGTCTTTCGAATTTATTCCATACATTTTGGTTGATTGTGCATCCCAAGATTTCTGTATTGAAGAAGGTTATCAATTGAATCCATAACTGAAATTAATAATTTGGATCATCTCTATCAAAATGTTTATTAAAAAAAGATCCATTTACATATATAAATTGTTTATTTTGGATGAAATTTATGTTTTATTATTGAATATGCATCCCAAATATCGCGAAATTTGAACAGAGCTTTATATTTGAAATTATAATTAGGACTCGAATAAAATGATGAGAAGATTCCAAGCTTTTTATTGTAATTGATGCGAATTCATTTCACATCGTAAATAGAGATTTTGAATCAAGAGTTTGGAAATTAAATTCGAATACCGTCATTCGAGTTGTATTAAAATTTTGTGCCATTGAAAATTTAACACTACTGAAGTTTGAATAACTAATAGGTAATTTCGCATGCTAAACAGTGAATAATTATGACGGGTAGTCGTAAACAAAACGTGTCAATGAGACACTAATGCACACTGCTCTTGATAAACGTTGACTCATTATTTATTCGTAAACTGTGTATACCGAAACACCGAATGTTGTTTGTGTTTCCGTGAAGAGTTAAATGCTGTGAACCTAAAGCCGATTACCCACTTGATGGAGAATTTATGCTAATTGAATAAAAATAATATAACAAGAAATCTTATACAATCAGATCAAAGATCATAATTAATTGAAATAAAAATTTAATTTACTCTTACTAATCATTTCAACTTATACATTGTCGCTTATCAAATTAATCCAACTTTACAATTGGAATCGTTGAATAAAATCTAAACGAGCGATAAAATTAAAAATAAAATATTTCCATCGATCAATTCATATAAATTTGAACATAATTTTAATTCAATATAGATGGTACATGTTCAATTTATGTTCGTTAGAATTTCCACGCTCGCCAACTTGACATAATAAATCACAATGATCTAATGTATATATATTATCTTTCATTTCATTTATTTTTTTCGCCGCCTTTAATGTCGATGACTTAATAATCAAGTCAAGGATTAATATGTTCTCGCAATTTTTACATGTCCTTTTATAATGAATCGATTGTACGCAAGGTTGGAATTGAAATTATCAAAACATGCGTTAGCTTGTCATCATGTATACTAATGTTCTCACCACCATTGTGTTCAGTACAGTACGAAGGTCAATCGGTAGAATCATACAATGTAGGACAAGTTTTATAATACAACGCAATTAGATCAACTGCCGCTTTTTTTCTTTTTTTTCTCCTCATTATTTTTTCTCATTTTATTTTCAAATACATACATACACGTGATGAAGTACTCATCGTTACTAAATACGTCGTAAAACCTATATACTTTCAATATTTCATATTTATTTCTTTTTAATAAAAAGGCACAATTTATTATTGCTAATTTTTTTTCTTCATTCGTTTTTTAATATACCATATACATACGTATTTCAGAATATATTTTGTAAGAATGAGCAATTACATTTTGAAATCTTCACGTTAGTTCGATTTTTTATTTCTTTTGTTATAACAAGAATTATGGATTTTTTCTCCCATCTTTTTTTCTCTCTTCTTTTTAATGTGAGATAACTAGAAAAAAAAAAAGATGAGGAGTAAGTGTATAGTTGATGTATCCATGTCGCTTGGGTTTTGTGGCTGCATAATAGGAATAGTATAGAGAGAAAGAATATCGTCACTGCGGCTGTTGTCTCATCGATTCTCTCTCGCTGTTTATCATGATTCTCGTGCTAGTCACATTGCTTCTAAAGCGTTACACCTATTAGTGATATAACGTGCGGGGGCATAAGATCTCTCACATGTGAATAGCAAACGTATATTCACACTCTGAATAATTTCGGTGACAACGCGGAGACATCGCGATGCAATACATAAATCTTTGTGTTGTGACTTTCTATATAAACATATACTATTGGAAAGAAAAGAAAAAAAAAAAAAATCTGACAATCAAAATTGATATAATAGTCAACATGTGCGCGCATTTATGTTTATATTACGGAAATATAATTGAGTTTGTCCTTTCGCGTACAATATGCGCACATGGTTGTATTATATTTTGAATGGTGATTGAAGTAAACATATATGTTGTTTAAATTTACGTAAATTTTCTTGCCAATTTTACGATATCAATATTTATTGCTCGAGGCATATTTGTAAATTACAATCAATTACTCATCATATACGCGATATATTATATTCCAATTTATTTACTAGTCAGAGAGCAAATTTTATCGTGTTATTTATTATATCAAAAGAGCATATGAGGTAATCAACAATTATATAAAAATGTGGCGGAGAAAAAAAAATATATACATTTCTCCCATTATTTTAAAATTAAATACAATCTTTTTTTTTTTTTCGTCTTTCACTTCTTTAAATTAACGAATAATACGTGAAGAATAAATGTTCCCACATCGTATTATAAATCGTCAATCATAAACAGTATTAATGGGGCTGTATGGAAAAAAAAAAAAAAAAAGATTGCATTGTATATGTATGTATGGCCTGTGTCTGAATGAATGATTACAAAGTCACGATAAATATAAAGGAACTGTCAAAAGATATGTAGAAAAAGCAGGAGGGGGGAAAAAAAAAAAAAATTATCATACACTCAGATTATATTATGATCCACAATGTCAAGTCTCGTTTACTATGAATTTCACTGTTGTCATAATATAATAACCTGCCGCAAATATTTTATTTGACGTATATCACTAACCTACACCTAGAGCATTTTCACAAAGCATCTAATCGTGATTTGCCGATGGGCAAACGCGCGCGACCGATTCTCGCTGCCGATAATTTTATTTGACGTTGAATCTCGTGCTTGTATAAGAGACAACGAGCCAACGATACTTTAAATAAAACAATACATATATATATATATATATTTTATTTATGTATGTGCATGGATACAATAAATTGTAGTTGTGATGTTACGTGGCTTATAGACACGAGTATTGCGCGCAAATCCCCTGTACCCATCAACATTAGGACACTTCATGACTGACGTAACCGATCGCAAGAGTATATCCACAGCCATACTCCGAGAAAGTGGATCGCGCGAGAGTCATTCTGACGCGTCGTCGTCGAACCTTATGGATACGATGATGATGATGATGATGAAAATGCATGGCGTTCAATTGATTTTGCCGCTTATACATATAAGTATATGTATGTATATATAAATATGAATGCTAAGAATTGAAACGCGAGAGTTTAAGATTAATTTTAGTGTATCTTTATTCTTCGATGAGATATGTATATAACTATCAACTGTGTATATACACTATGGGAATCATATATTGCGATTGGAGATTCACGTTCATTTCGTCAATAGATCTATTATTTGCAATATACATCGCAGGGCATTCACGAGATAGAGTTATCTTGTGCTATATGTATATTCACATCTTGGGTCTTGGTAAGTATTTTCCTATAATTATATCGCAATCAGGGGCTACTTCTACTCTTGTTTCTTTTTTTCTTTTCGTTCATTCAGAGTAGGACATTAGAAGAAATAGACATTGGTAACAGTACTTACATGCTGTTATTATTCCAAAATTTTTCATGTATTGAAGAAAAAAATGTTGAATGGTATTTTCTGATTGATGGATAGTTGAAAATTATGTGTGAAAGTTTATTTGAAATGTGTGCGCAACTTTTTTTCTACCAACGTTTTATACACAAAGATCATGTTGAGGTTGAACAGATTATTGTTTTCATTCTGAATAACGCGATGGATTTAAGGCATAAATCAAATAGAGAATTGAAATGTGAAAGAGATGCATTGAGGCCAGTATAAATATTCATTCATTGTTAATTTAAAGAAAAAAATTTTAATTGACTTTTATTTTACTTTTTACTTGGTGTTATTTCTATCATCCATTGAACTTCTCGAGATACCGAATTATCATGTTAACACAAAGGTTGATTGAAAGTTAATATGCTTGGTATTAGGAAATAAATGAGTGAATAAAAAAATTTCATAAGAAAGTTAATCCATAATTTTTATATCAACGTTTACAGTAAAATTTTATGGATAAAAATCATGTTGAGGTTGAATACACTATTTTTTATTCTAACTAATGTGATGAATTTCTGGAATGAATACATTCCGTGAGAGAATGTATTTAATTTAATATAAATACTCAGTCATCATTAACGTCTATTCAAATGAAAATTTTTCACACGAAATTTGTATACATAATTTTCATCTGATGAAATAACTAAAATTTTTCAACAATTTAACTGTCAGGCAAAGAAATATCTCAATTAATAATCTGTGATGATGATGTATTATCGATTAAAGGTACACACGGAAGAACAAAATTTCTGGTTTTAATTTATTACAATTTCATGCAAAAAAAAAAAAAAAATATTGAAGAAAGCAATAAAAATCAAGGCTGCTCCACTCGCTCGAGATACATCGCTAACGTAATAATAATAAAGCTTCATTAATATATATGCACACATACACCTACATGCATATAAATTCTATTATCTATCTCACTGACGTATATATATATATTATATAGTCACAGTGCAACTATATAGACGGATTAATGTGTGACCCCACAGGGCAGCCGTCATTATGACGCAAATACCGCGCATCATCACGATCGCTTCCGATAATGATCATTATATTCAGCAGGAATAATGATTCATTCTCTTTCTTCTCTTAACATCGTATAGTTACAACAGTCATCACAGATATTAAATATTTTTATCAATTTCAAATAGAGTTTGTTTATTCAACCAAGTATACTATTTATTACGCCGTGAGAAAAGTGAAATAACATTGTTAAAAAAGAAAAGGAAATAAATAGAT
Organism: Zele albiditarsus; assembly: GCA_958496275.1. Lineage (NCBI taxonomy): Eukaryota > Metazoa > Arthropoda > Insecta > Hymenoptera > Braconidae > Zele > Zele albiditarsus. Next base: position 6,983,481 of record OY292411.1, read on the forward strand.
GAATGAATAAATGAATAAACGTATTTCATCAATGACGAATATTTTATTTCGTCTTAATTACCATTTTCTATGCTCTTATTGGGTTGGGATTGAAGATTAAACTTTTACGCAATATATTGATGCGGCACAGAAAACTGCTAATTGAAAAAAAAAAGAAAAAAAAAAGCAAAATACCACACGCAGATGAGAATACAAACACGACAATTATTCAAAGTGTGAGAGAATCTGGTTCATGGATAGAAAAAAAAAATATTTATGTGAAGAGAGATTTTATTCTCTCACGCATTCCAATTCACTTGACTCATCATGTACTAGGTGGACATTGCGATATTCTACGGCTGCATCAGTGCGATTCACACTTGGATGAATATCCCACTTTTGTCACAGATCTACCCTATTGATAATGCAGTAGGAATTAATGCAGTGTGAAATTTCAAACCGCATTGAAAGCAATGGAATAAATCACGTGGGTGATATCACACACATAGACTTAGATGCAACTATGAAATCTGAGCAATATTAAAATTCTCTTCGCTCTATAAATATCAACATTATAAAAAAATCATGAGAATAAATCATTATATAATTAATTTGATCGCTGTACATATAATAGTTTACGTATGCGCTTGTCTTAATACTAATTTTTTTATAATTTATAATAATCCATAAAATTTTCTATTTTATATACATATACGTTTGTATGAAGTATCTGTATACAATCAATTACGTGAGCAATTTCACTACTGACATCGAAGAAATCGGATTCTCTTTGATTTAATAGGGTAACGTCATCATTGTATAGAAAAAATTAAACGCCAACACTGCGGCCAAACACATCATGATGAAGTAGGTCATTGATGTCAATTGTCGAGATTTCGATTAAAACTAAAGATTGGACAGGACAATGAAGGGCTCAGATAGTTGAATACTCCCCCAACAAACATTGTTTTTTTTCTTTTTTTTAGTGAGATTGCAATCTTATGTTAAGAATAATCGTTTTCGTATTTAGGATCCACTCAAGAGGTCGGTTGTATTGAGTTGAAAAAACAAAAAAAATGAGTTACAGGACAATAGTTGAGATAGGTTAAATGAAATAACTATAATGATGAATTCATGGAAGAATAAAAATGAGAAAAAAATAACATTTGATATTTGATATGTTAGGAGCAAAGAAAAATAATAAAAAAATGAAAATGAGATTATTATTATTGTTTTTTTTTGCATGGCATTGTTTATGGATAACGATTACTTTCATCTTCGTGCGAATCCAGCGTTATGTAGAACATCAAATATTTTCTGTCGTGGAATTTCATCAGCTTCTCGATGAATTACCTACACGTGAAAAAAATAATAATGTGAGTTAATATTGGCAAACATTTTTTTTTTTTAGATCATAATTGTTGATAAAAGATGAAATTTATTTCATATTTTACCATCATTTCTTTATTGCCCAACCACGATTCCATAGCGAGCGCCTGTGCTGTTCTAGGATTATCATAAAAATGATTTTTCAACTCCTGGGGCAACATTTCCTCTATTGCTGCATTTGCAACAACCGCCGAATGTGCATAAGGCGTTGGATTATATGGTTGAATGAACACAAGAGGCACAGCACCACACATTCCACACAGGGCTAATAATATCATGAAATTCATTCTGTCTATAATAACAAAAAAGAGCGGAAAAAAAAAAAATTTCAATACACACATTTTGCCAAACCGATTTTCCATTTAGTGATTGTTAAAAAAATATCTAACCATCTGGTACATGTGTATCAGTGAAGAAATATTAAAGATTATTGCACTGCATTACATAATATGTAAATTTATAATACCTGCAATATTCAGCAGCAATCTTTTGTATTTTCCAGAAATGAATCGCCAGCAATGCCAATTAATACATCCGGCAAATTAATATATAATTCATATATATCTTGTTTTATTCCAAATGCAATAGTATTGAATTGGAATAATTGTGATGGTTCCCACTGTATCGCTATCTAGTTACAGCTACTAAACTCATGTGCAATGTATGCACACGTCACGCTCGAAATACTGAAAGCAAATATGAAAGTTATCACAAAATGTCGTATACTTCTTAAATGAAAAAAATACAATCGAACATGGCTTCGGTTATATGTCTAACTGAATGTACGCGCCACCCAACCGCATTACTTATATAGTCTCGATATCCGAAGGTCCCCTTTCGGGTTCATATGCTACACTAAGCCTACATCCTTCACGTGGCCAAGGTATACAATCACGCGTCTAATTTTCAATCATGCCCTGAGGCAATTTTTTGAACCTTTTTGATTTATATATAATATATCTTACAACATATGTGCACATAGTATAATTTATATTCATAAGGATCTAGAATGCTATATCGAATATCATTTAAATACAGATCCATATTTTATGTTACAATATCGAGTTGAATTCTAACGTTCCGAACAGATCTAGATTGTGATTATTGTGTTCGCAATTGCGCTGTTTTTTTTTTTCATTAGAGCACAGTAGGTTAAACCGTGCATTATAAGTGAATGGTGTAAAGTTGGAATTTGGGTCAATGTTGCGGCAACCTTCAGGAAGACCAAGTCGTTGTCCTTGTCAAAATTCATATATGGGAATTGTTAAAAAATGTTTATGTTGTAGTTTACACAATTTTAGCATTTTTGAGGGTGAAAATTGTATAATAGAATAGATTAACATAATTCATGAGTTCATGAATGAATAACGGATTATCGGGTGACAATTGATAATACATTTTATGTAAATGTAACTAAACTTGAATTCGTTAGAAATTGGACAATTGGCAACAAGTGTTCAATGATTTCATTTATTTAAACGCAATTATTTACAAAACGACTATAAATTAATAAATATTCATCTCGGCATTATCGGGGACAGCGTCACTGAAATATACATAAATATATTCCAATTCGCATGTGATCGCGACAGTCGTGAATACAATTGAATAATTTTTTTTTTTCTCTTGCCTTTATCAATATCATATTCCCATTGCACACATTTATTTTGTTGATTTTCCCGCACAACAAAATAATACAATAAAATATTAAACATGAACCATACATCTAAGATTTCATCTTATATCAATTGAAATTGGATACTCTCATCTGTCAATTGAATTAAATCAGTGGTAGATATTTAATATAAAAGAACAAAAGAGGTAATGAAAAAATATAAAAATATAAAAAAATGAAAAAAAATCATGAATCTAGCGGTGAAATATATATGAAATTGACAATTATTTTCGTTTTTGTTTTTCGAGTATGGAACATATATCTTGAAGCTATTATAAATATAACCAATAATATAATATCGATATCAAAACCAACAAAATAAAATTCTAGCATCCATTATTGAATTATTAACGGACAGGGAATTGGTCGTAACGAATATAGTCACAACCATGTTAAAAATCGAAAGTCAATATTCAGCAAAATATATAAAAATATATGTAGCTAATATTTGAATTATTTCTCATTAGCAGGACGTCTGTGAGTATATGGTTTTCTCGTGCCATACGCGGGCTCAGCAGGAATTGAATAAGTCACTTTGTGACTGGTCTCATCACTCTCTTGAACCAATATGGGTCGTTGTTTCCTGCTGGCGCCGCCCTGTCGTGTCACATGATTATCATAAGTAGCATATTCGGGTCTTCCCAATGCCGATTTTTGTTTCTTCAAATAATATCCGGCCGATGTACTTTCTGGAATGTATGACGGTCGTTCAGTTGGTCTTGGTGCAACGGGAACTGGTGTAACAGTGTATCCAGCGTGAATAAGAACATCAATATCAGCTTGAGTCAAAGCTTGAGTTTTACCAACGGGAATTCTGATAATTTGTGCATTATTATTTTGATCTTGCTCAATTATTTCTTCAATAGATACTGACTTCACTGGTGCTTTCTTCAATAAACCTGATTGCGTGACATAAATGGACGATTGAGAATTAGCGGGAATTTTGTGTTTGTGAGCAAGTCGAGGTTGATTAACAACAGCTTCTTCAGGTTCTGGTTTTGGCGCTGAACGGGGAACATACGATGAGCCCGAAGCCTGATATTTTTGTACTTCATCGCTGGTGTAATAACTATTAGGCTGTGGCAGTGGTGTAGGTTGAGCGTTAGGTAGGAGATACTGAACAACTGGAGTATGTTCGGGATCACGACGTCTAGACTCCTCTTGTGCTCGTGCGGCTGAATGTGCTTCATTATGAGCTTTAGCTCGGGCTGCTTGATGATGTTTCCACAGCGCCAATGCTTGAGCGTTTGCGATACTTTGCGCCTGTGCTTGAGCTTTCATTTGATTCTTTTCGAAATTCAATGCATAATTGTGGGCATCCTCTTGGGCCTTGAGATGTGCTTGTTGCTGACGTTGCAGCGCCAAAATAGCATCAGCATGTGCTTTAAATCCAGCAGCTTCCTCAACCCGGCGTCCCTCAGCAGCTTCAGCGGCAGCCTGTGCCTTCAATCGTGCTCTATAAGCAGCTTCCGGGTCTTTTGGTTGTACTTGCTCTGCGATATGTTCACGACCGGCCTCACTCACTTGACCTTGATTGATCTGTTCAAGTGCACTCTGTTGCTTGTAACGATCGTTCACAATTCGAATTTGTTCAAGTGCCGCCTGTTGATGTTTATTATGAGATGCTTGTGATATTTTTTGGAATGCAAGTGCTGCCGCTTGGGCTTGCGCCTGTGCATGTGCAATTCCGTCTGCTTCAGCTTGTGCCGAGATTTGTTGAACAGCTGGTTCATATTGAACTGCGGGTCTGTATGGACGTTTTGGTGGCGCATGTTGAGGCTGAGGTGCTTGATATTGGACAGGCGCAGGTTCTTGATATGCAGCCTGGGCATGTTGGGGCTGCTGATGTTGGTATTGGTATCTCGGTTGTGTTGTTTCGATGTGATATTGCTGTTGCTCAGGTACAACTGGGGCTTGCTCGACTGGATATGTCGCCAATTGTTCCGTATATTGAGCATATGCATTTGGCTTTTGTTGAGCGTATTTGAATTCCTGTGCTTGATTTGCGGAAACTAATTGAAGAAGTTCCTGTTCAAATGTTCCCAACTTCGGGTCATTATAAGTTGCTGGTACTTGATATTCTTGGGGTGTTGTTCCACTGGCACGGAGGCGAGCTTCAGCACGATCTCGTGCTTCAAGTTGTGCTTGATATTCAGCTTGTCGTTCAGCTTGGGCATCCGCAGCTGGATGTAATGCTAAACGTGGTCTTGGTGGAGCTACTGCTGGCACACGCTGACGTTGATATTCTTGTTGGAGCTGTTGTTGTTGTCTGGCGTATGGTGATATTGGTCTTCGTGGTGGTGGACCAGTTCGCTGGTGAGGATATGGTTGCTGCTGAGTGTTCGTATATTGTTCAACGAGTGCCAGATATTCCGGTGATAACTGAAAAAAATTACATCATTCCATTATTTTTAATCAACGATATCGTAATGACGTAATATTTTATTCCATTTACATGAACACATGTCAGCCGTTTGCATAAAAGCGAACGCGATAAATCATGTTCACGTGTCCCGCGAAAGTGAATGTGTATATGTGTATCATGTTTTACGAATTGAATTAGAATGTGTATTGTAATTCGAAAGATAAGGAGAGAGTGACCGTTGAACGCGAAAACATAAAAAAAACGGAAATGATATTAATTAATCGCATAGCCTTGCAGATTAGACAAACCCTCTTCGATACTTATAATCGCACGTATACCGTGCTATATAGTGTACGATAAATAGGCCGACACTACTGTCATTAGAAATCGACTTTCTCCCCGTTAGTTTCCACCCAGGATGAACTTGACTTTATATGATATTTATCATTATTTCATGATTCACACCAACGATATACCGGAAAATGAATTTGTCTTGGCTTTTTTTATTGAGAAATTTATGCGTGCTTACTCTTTCGTTAGAGTACAAAGTCAATAGTGAATAACGTGAAGCATAAAAAATTGCAAACCGGACCCTGGTGGGCGTTGACCCGACGGTGTGCAGTGCTGATCGCGGGCCGTTTCATTTGACCCATTGGCGCATTTTTTTTCCACCCTTTTTTCAAACGAAACGTATACTCTCCGATCCGCTCTAATGATTCAGCCGTAACGGCGCGAATGCAAGGCCGCGTAAGAACGAAATCGAAACCGTCCACGTTCTCATAATAGTCTATACCTGAAGGAGACTGGCTAAACACATTCTATGTTTAGCACATGGGTGTGGTTGTACCAGTTCTGCCTATCTAAAATGCTATATCGTTCAATGCACGAGAAAATTATCACAACTAGAAGCGTCAACCAATACTAATCTCAATTGCACCGGATGTACATATGATCCATGTGGTATAGTATCAGTTGCGGTCAACATACTATTCCGCATATCTCAATTTCACTTACATCTTGTGCGTCATCACCATGGCGTATGATGAATTGACTTGGTGAAGCACCATAAACAGCACTGGCTGCTATTGGCGAACGTTTAGATGGTTCCTTAACATCAATCTCCAATAGCACAACATCTGCACTGTTTGCTGACTTCTTCGTTGCATCAGAAGTTGCAGACTCCTTTCCAAGTGTAGTCGCCAAAAGACCTGAAGAATAATACAAAAAAATTAATTAACTCAATCTCAATGCTGAAATTCATAGGTATTACAAATATCTCATGTCTCGAATTCTTGTTCTTTTTATTATCAGCGGAGAAACTGATTGAGAATAATGATGAAGAGATGTTATAACGAAAATGTTGCATATATACGCAGAGAAAGTCGTGCACTGCACAGTGTTCTCACGAGTTTAGCCGCTGTGTAGTTTAGATACACCAGGCCTCAAAGACGCAATTGTTGGATCCGATATTGCAGAGTTTATACACTGTATCATTAAACTGATCCACATAATTAACATGGCGCTTCGACACAATCAATGATAGTTGAATTTCTCCGAGTTGTGTTTAAGTAAAGTGTTCGATGATTATTCATTACGTTTATATAATCATCGTAAAATAGCATTAATAGTGTGAGAATCATTGATTGTGAATTTAATGTAGAATTTGATGCAAACTTATTTTACGTAGAGTTATCAATAGAGCCATAATCATCGAATTAGACTCAAAATGACACTTAATAATAGTTATTAGCGTTATAAACTATCAATAAATTTAACTTTATCACTTGCTTTCACTGTGGATAATGTTGTTTTTCTTTTTATTATAATGTTATTCATTCTTATCTCTCGTTGTTAATAATACATCATTTTTATAGTATGTATTATTGCAAATATGTTTGCCGGGCTGGAAACATTCCGTTTTTTTGGATTGTGTATCTTTAAATCTGATCTAACGAAAGAAAAACTGTGTTTGCTTGGATTAATGAAATTTATTTGTCATACCGTCTCCAGTGACAATTTGAAAAAATACTTTGACATGCATATGATATAAATCGTTATCAATTGTTATCGACAGTATAGCGTTCATTTGCGAATAATTATTTCGATCCTTTCGGTTGTTTATACAAATCGCAAAAAATATTGGAAAATATATAAAAAAAAAGAGAAAAGTTCAGATAATATTATGTCGTAACTGTGATACTGTTCAATTGGAATAAAAATGCCCCCTACTTCAACAGTTTATTCAAACAATTGTCATCTTTACAGTTCATAGAACAACTACAATGATGTTACAAGATATTCGTGTAAAATTTTCCCACCCATGATACTTCACGTAGTCATCATATTCTTTGCCTCATTATTGTTTTCAATATTCTCTCTATTTCTGTTTTGAAAGAAGCATTGAGCAAGAAAACGTTTTGCAAAAAAGAATCTACGAGAATTGTATTGCCCTTGAACACAGCTGTACAAGTATCATGGACACGCACTGTTCACCCCAGAAAAAAATTTGCAACGATTGCCCTCTTGCGGATGTGACCAAAATGATCACATCCACCGCTTTAATATAACCCCAGTTCTGATTTTCCACTTATTCATAATAACATGAATGAATGAGACTATTAATTGTCTCATGTTGACAAACGACATGACCAAATTAGTGTTATTTTTCACACCAAGATAATTATCGTTCCAGCAAAATCATTGTAATAATTATAAAATAAGAGAATTCGCTCATTAAATGGGGAAGTTTTTCCCCACGGGTGAAACTGTCTGCGCTTTGTTAATTTCACTTCCCTGGGGAGAGAGAGAGAGAGAGCAAAAAAAAGAAAGAGAATATATAGCTTGGCAAGTATATAATTCCGTCCGGTTGGGTAACATGGATATCTAAATATACCAACAGACTCGTGCGATTCGGACGGATTGTTAAGCAATATCCTTTCCCGCGCGTTAACTAATAACACAATGCTTGAGAATCTGCTGTCTCATCCAAATGACGTTCTCTTATAATAATATAATGCATGCATTAATTGTTAGTGCCGCATGATTAGTTAGTAGTTGAGTTGCAAAATTATAATTAGAAAAAAGAAAGAAAAAACATTTTTAATGCATTGTTACTTTCTAGAGTGGCATATATAAAGATAGTTGTTGCTGATGCAGAGAGACAAAATTTTTATGCACAATGTTTGACATTGGAGAAAGCGAAAAGAAAATATATATATATTTTTTTTTTATGCAATAATTGTCCAATAAATGTTTAGAAATAATATTAATAAAATAGATTTATGAACCTTGAACAACATATTGCCATTGCGCATATATTATAATTGTAATATTTTTGATCCAAAGAGAAAATGCAACGTCCACGTGTACGCATATATAAACATACAAAACGTAATGCAAGGAAGAAAGTGTACACGACCACTGCGAGCGTGGAAATAAAAGTGAATAGGAGTTCGTATTGCTGAAATGAACAGAGGAGAGTGCCCCAGTGGGACTTCTATTACATAGATATAAGAAAGTCCAAGCAGGATTATAGGAAATGACTATGACTCTTGGCTGGAACGAATAATCACTGGCGTAAATAACGAATATGTGATTTGAACGTCTCATCAGTGGAATAGATGTTAATTGTTCGGTGAAATGTGCGATTTCATTTGACACGCATGCGGGGACACATGGTTGTTATCGCAATAAGGAAATGCATAATGAAATATCACGTATGCAATCATTGCAATATTGTCAATCAAAAGCAAAAGAAATAAAATTTTGAAACAAAAAAAAATTACGTCAACAGTACAACAATCTAAACACATACTTCATCATAATACAGATATTAAAACTATAGGAATCGACTGATATATATTTTCGTGTTTATCGTGCAATTATATAAAAAAGAAAAAAATTAGAAATAGTCTACACGTAACCATACTGCCATGAAATATAAATTATTGTAATTCATACGATAATAAAATCAAGTATTTGTAGAAAAAGACGTATAATAAAATATCTAGATGATGCGAATTAGATTTGTTATTAGTAGTAAATGAAGATAAAAACAAATTCCTTCACTTTTTTTTACACAAAAGTGAATGCTTTTATATATCTATACCGCTCAAATGTCAACAACTATCTAAACACAAGTTGTCAGGTGTAAAAGAGAATGAGTGCAATTTTTTTTCTCTTTTTTTTTTCCCCTATTTTTTCAAATTAAACCACTAACCATAATTGTACCTACACATAGTGAGAAAAAATAGCATATAATCAAGGCTGCGAACATAAAGTAAACCGGGTTTATTTATTTATTTTTTTTTATAACATTTGTTTTTTTGTCTTTTTTTTTTCAACCTATACACCTACATCAGGGCGAGAATATTATTGTTTAACCCAAGATACTTCCGTCTCCTGATCATTGTGGAATGCCGGACAAACATTGAAATTGAATAAGGCGAGCGCACAAATACTTGCATGTCGATCATTGGGTCCAGTCAAGAAATCAACAGACACAAACGACCCGGATAGTGTTTACTTACACAGAAAATAAATAATACCGCTCTGTATATGTATTAGTCGCCGCTGGTTAGAAAGGCTATCGCCCCAGTCTCGTTGATACACGTATTCTCTACCTAACATGCTTGTATACCTTCATGTAGTCGAATAGAAGTTACACAATCCGACAATACGAGTGTATGTGAATTCTATCCGCATATTTCGCGACGTTAACCTGATATCCATGCATCTAATATGAAGTTGAGGACAAATATATTGTTGCAGAAAAAAAATATCAAATATTCACAAACGAATAAATAAAGTTAAAACTATTTATTTCTGTTCGATATATACTTATATATATATGTATTGTTTTTGTTTTTATTCTATTATTATAACGTACGGAAATAAAAGTTCACTTTATATATTCGTTGTTTTCTTATTTATCTACAGAAATAATTTGCAATTATTTATTTCTCTTTTTTTTCTACCTTCCTCTCTGATACCGATCTTATATTATATTGGATTAATCGATGGAAATAAATCATTTTATGATATGAAAAAATATTGCTATTATGGGTCAGGGAGAAAGTGTATCTGTCCATATAGTGCTTGAGGTAGAATGAAATGGTCTTACGTTGCAATTTTTTTTTTTTGTGCATACGTGCAATTGATTCATATGATTGGAAGGTGATGATTTTTTTTTTGTTTGAATTGTAGTGAATTGGGTACGGAATTCTAGAATTTGCGGTTAGAATAATTCAACGACTTTGGACAATTGTTAAATTATTTTTTGTAATTTTAGTAGTATGAATTTGGGGGGAGGGGGCAAATGAACAATTAGTATTAAGAACTACGGATATTATTTGAATTAATTTGTACTTAGAGAAGTATTTGGAGCGTGTTTTTTTTTCTTGCATCAATTTATTGCAATTATTAGTAAACGAAATGCAATACAGCGCGTTAGAGTGTAAACAAATATTCATACATATATTAGATAAATTAACATACATATGAACGGGGTGCAAGCGGGGTGAAAGTGATCAGGCGCACTGTGTAAATAATCTCATTCATATTGGAATTTAACCGACTTTATAAAGTTTCCATACCATATATTTTTTTGTTAAAGTTATTTCCGTGTATTTATAAATAAATAAAAGACTAAATATATTTGTATAAAGAAATTCTAAGAAAGTGAGAGTTCATGATGGATTACAAGTTAAGTAAATATGTTAATAATCAGAAGAAGAAACAAAAGTATTAGGATTATTCAGGACGCCTTGGCAATCATTTGTTTTCTTCATCGTTCAAGACCGTATACTTGTGCCGGATTATTCTCATCTCTATTACACAATAGTGTATTGACAAAGAGAAAAAAAAAAAAGATATATTACAAAACAAAAGGAAAAACAAGAACAAAGAAAATTGTTATGAATTTTTGTTTTTTTATTTTCAAATTTGTCACTGTAATTTTTTTTTTATTTTTATTTATTCACTTTTCACTGTTTATTTAAAATTCACTATACGATTTTATACATTGTCAAAAAAATTGTATTCTGAGTTTGTATCAAGAAATAATTTTGCACATTATTCACTTTGGATAATTTGTAAGACAGAATGTGTGAGAGTGAATGATTTGATGAATTAATTAATTAATGAGGAATTTGGAAAAATAATTAGTGTAAGATTTTGTTTATTAATAAAAGGTAAATATTGTTAATAATACATACCTGCGAATATTAGGAGCCACATGATGAACAAATGGGATGAATGCGCACGAAGAGAATGTTCAGTAAAAGTAGTCACAGCGTGCCTTTATAGAGCCAGGGGAAAGGCCGCGCCCGATTTCAAATCAAGTGGGGTTGCTTTCGTATATACCATTTCCGCGACTCATAAACGGACTCGATGCTGTTGTTGAATGACTGTTCAGCCGGATAAAACTAATGCCACACAATTTTTGGGGAACACTATCTATACCAATATAGACATATGTATCAGCACTCGAAAGTATTTTGAGGAGGCGTTTTTTTTTTTTTTTTTTGCATACAAATAGAAGAGAAAATTGTGATTGAGTTCATTCATGTAACTTTCGTTGCTATTTTATTTGGAATGGCGGGATACAATTTTTTTTTATAAGCAATGACAAATCGAAAACAATTGGCACACTATTGGGTGATGATTGCGAAAAACTTGAGCTTTTCCAATTATTTTTACCCTAAAGTATTTAAGGATGAGAAAGTTAAGACTCGAAGTTTTTCGTCACTTCTTGGCAGACAATTTTGACGTGAAATTATATGTGACATTATTCGAAATTATGAAAGTTATGAGACTCCAACCGTAGGTCCGTTAAAGAAATTTTGCCTTCGTGATATTAATTATACCGATGAAATGGGTGATCTGAAAAAAAAAAAAAATAAAGACAAAATTACATAAATGTTTTTTTCAATTACAAGAACGTCATTCACATTGAGTGCGAACGTTTTTTTTTTTTTTTTCTTTGTTCTCCACAAAAAATTATAGTTGCTGTAAAATTTGACAATTTTTTCCAAAATGTTGCAAAATTTTATTATATTATTTTGATATTGAAAAATCATCAGCGTTTAATTAGAATTAACACTACACATCAGTTTTGAATGATGAATTCTAATTCTCTTTCTAGTTCAGCCATTCTATTGTTATATGTTTGACTGCATGAAGGCAAAGTTTTTTTCAAGGATTTTTAGCGTCAAATATTTCGTCAACTCCAGACATATTGAAATATGACATTCCGAAGGAATTTCCTCCTTCAAATAACAAAACTTAGAAATCTATATTAATTTTATCATCTTCGATTATTTATTTCAGAGGTGAAATATTTTCATCGAAAGTGAAATATCCCGCTCATCATCTTGGTTATTCCCCTTAAATGAATATTAACACAAAAATGCAGACATTAGAATATTTATGAGCGTAACCGATCACCATTCTATAGTTTACATATTTGACGCGAGTTTCGAGCAATTTTCTCATACAATTGTACATCCGCTTCAGGGCATGAAAAAGACAAAAAAAAAAAGCTACATTCTAAATTTCAAAAAATTATATAAACTGTACATCTTATAATTAAATTGAATATGCCATTTTTGTTTCAAGATGTAGAAAAAATTTAAGTCAACAAAATTTTATTACATTTAATAATCATATTTCACAATGCAATACAGTTTACATATTGTATTAATAAATATTGAAAGTGTATATAGTTTCCATTTCTGGAATTGAAACAAGACATTAATTTTTTATCTCGACAAATATTTCAGTGGTGATTCGAATTGCAATGCGGCACATTTAATTCACATATCAGTGGTAAGTGTATAAACTTTATAAGATAGCGCGAATGAGCCAGATATATACTGCGTTCGATATTTCTAAAGTGGATCGATTCAACATTATATCTGTACCGCTCCATTATTGCATCATTGCAGCAATACACACGCCTACAACAAGGATTTCTCATAGCGCCATAAGTGTGGCCTCCCCTTGACGTAGAGATTGTGATAAAAATGGGCGGCCGTGCTGCTACACAAGACGCCGTGGGAAAGGTAATCGGTTCAAAGCGATGTAGGCGGCGTGTTATATAGAATATATTTATACATATATATGTATATCGGTGCACGAACACGCAGGACAATATCCCGGTACAAAACCTATTTTTAAAACTGAATATAATAACTATGATATTCAAATCATGTAACATATGTAATGACTAATTCCGGTTGTCTTGAAAGCAGGAAAAAAGTTATCATTCACAATATTATTATGAAAGTTATGAGATTTTATTTTTTTTCCAAATGTAAAAATGAAGATATATAGATTAGGGATTTTTTTAATTTTTTCATCGAATACCGAAACATGATAATTTTTATAGGACCATATATACATTCCTTTAGATTACGTGTGCGACTCCGATTCGAATGAATACCCACATCGATATATTGCGTGCATGGGGTAGATCTTGAAGAAAATAAAAAAAATTCTGCACGAGAAAGTTTTCGCCGCAGGATCGATTGGTCCCGCTTCAATGGAAAAAAAAAAAAAAATATATACTAATGAAATCGTATTATTGCATGGAATCGAAAATTCCACGGTAAAACTCTAATTATGTGGTTATTATTGATTGGCATGTGCATCTTGCATTGTACAATAAAGGGGAAAAGTTATTTGAACATTAATAACACAAGACGTTCAGTAATGTCTGACCAATCTAACTTAATCTACTGATGAAGAGGTTGATGTCTGACCTCCGCTAACTCAATCTTCGATGTTTGTTGAACTACTTATTTGATATGGTTAACCCATCAGTCACCTGTCGGTAACACAGGTATTATACCAATAAATAGGTGGCGCAGGTGTGTGGCGAATTTGTTTATCATTCCTTATCAAGAAATATTTTAGAGCTGACACAATTGATAGGTAATATTTCTATTCATAATTATACATGTATACAAAGCTTAGATTAAATATTCCATTGTTCTAATCTATCCACTGTGAATAATAAAACATGATTCAATGTGATTTAATTAATCATTGCTGTTTCATCTAATAAAAAGACGTATAAATTACATATGCTTCGAATTTAATTGGACGCGAACATATAGATTGTTATTGCTGTGACGTGTAACCAATCATTATCATTTATTCTGTTTGTGTCATGTAAACAGTGATGGACAATGTAGAAAAGGAATAAATATCAAGCTGAAGTAATTCGATCAATTAAAAAATGTATTCGTCACCGACAAATCCAAAAATTAAATTATTCCAATGGCATCAAACAACGCTGCACTATCTTGAACAAAAAATACGGATGACTCATTGTGGATTCAATAAATATATATATGTAAGTGATAGATTTCACTTATTGATAATTAAATTCTATAAAATATGATGAATTAAGTGATGGTATTTGAATAAAAAAAAAACGGTGGAATTAATCGATTCTAAGAGTGATAATCGATATTTGAATAGTCGATAAACATCTCTCATCACTACATGTAGATGGCACTTCCGGCATTCTCTCTAAAACACTCTGGTATTGGATTCCGGAGCAGTAAGCGCTTTACGTTTTATAACTACACGAATATGATTCATGCTTCCTGCTGTTGTCGACCCTGATACATTATACATACAATGGTCGATCGACTTGGTTAGTTTTCACTGTTTTACTTGCAATTTTAATTATTTATCAATATTCAAAGTAATAAAGTCTATCAGTAAGAATAAAAAATAACTATAACCTATATTTCAGCATGATATATTACAAATTTTTTATGTTAAACAAAATGTCAGCCAAAATTTTTGGTTCATGTAGTTTGAATATTCCATCTGAGAGATTGTTTTTTGACAGCTATAATGTTGAACCTACGTAAAATTGTGCAAGCGATAAAATAACCAGACGATTAATTAATCTCTCGTATGATATTTCCGTTTATTATCACAATTGCTAATTGTAACCAATAAAGAATTTACTTTTTTCTTTTTCTATGTATTTTACAGTAAACAGTGAAGCCAATGCCAGGCGCATTGCTATGGTTGAAAATTGTTTCGGTAGCTCCGGTCAGGTGAGAGTATGATCAACATTGAATTCAATTCCATAATCGTTTTAATGAACATTGTTAGTTGTTATGAATTATTCATGTTTGTAGCCTCTTGCTGTACCTGGTAGGGTCCTAGTTGGAGAAGGTGTTTTAACAAAAATGTGTCGAAAGAAACCAAAACCACGACAATTTTTTTTATTTAATGATATACTCGTCTATGGAAACATTGTTATCAATAAGAAAAAGGTGAATTTTTTTATCTCATTATTCATCTTTTTGTAATAGTGCATTCATATATGATATTAATTTCACAACTTTTCAGTACAACAAGCAGCGTATTATACCATTAGAGGAAGTAAAGTTGGAATCATTGGCGGATGATGGGCGTGAGTTTGATTACAGTTTTATAAATATTAGATTAAATTATACGGAGTTATTGACAAGAAGACATAATCGATTCGGGGGTATATCTATTATCTATATATCTTGCCATTAATTCCAATGTTAGACTTAATGCGATTTATGAATGACCATTGTAGGTATTTGAATACTATTAACAGACGTTTTGAACATACGGGTGGGATTATCAATCCTTAATAGAGATATGGAATAAATTAACTTCCTAGTGAGAAATAATTATTTGTAGAATATCGAAATGGGTGGCTCATTAAGACGGTAACAAAATCGTTTGCTGTTTATGCTGCTACTGCCACAGAGAAACAAGAATGGATGGCACACATAACCAAATGCATAGAAGACTTATTAAGAAAAAGTAAGGAAATTGTTATGTAGTTGAAAATAACTGTACATTTGTAATATGAAAAGTTGCGTGATTTTGAAAGTTTCTTAACTATTCAACACCACTTCAGGTGGCAAAAAACCTGTAGAAGTTCATGCTGCTGTTTGGGTGCCTGATAACGAAGCTACGATCTGTATGCACTGCAATAAGACACAGTTTACAGTTCTAAATCGACGGGTAATTATCCATAAATAGTGTAAACAAAGATATCTATTATAAATAGCAAAATTAATTCTACTATGAAATGTTCATTATTTAGCATCATTGTCGTCAATGTGGTGCTGTTGTTTGTGGACCATGTAGTAACAAGAAATTATTTTTACCTGGCCAAGGGAATGGAAAGGCTGTAAGAGTTTGTTTACAATGTTACGACGCTGCGAGCAAAGTTAAAGTTTTGTCACCCACAGCTGTAGAAAGTTTAGAAAATTCCGATCCACAACGTAATTTGGCTGATAGTTCAGGGGGTGACAGTTCAGGTGACGACGATGAAGGCAATAAAGAAGAAAAACACGATGAGGTAAGTATATCTGGCTTGAATCCAAACATTTTATCATTTTATACTCGCTCGAAAATATATAAATTGATGTTTGAATGCCGGATTATTATGTTTTCAGCCAAAATTCTATTCTGTTCTCGCGCCGTGAAGTGGGTCTATATTTCAATATCATCAAACGGCAGGTGGAATGTTTCTTTTTTATTTTTATCTTTATTTTTACGCTCTGATATTTTGTTTTTCTCATGGCCAACGATTAATATTGAAATTAGATAAAAATTTACAATACGTACGAAATTGACGACCAGAGAGATGAACAATTAATCTTCGCATCATAAAATTAATTCTGCATTGATAATATTTGTCACTGTATGTTATTAATATTTACCATTTGATTTTACACTACACTTTCGGTTTTTTAGTATGCATATATCGTTAGAGTCTTAAGTTAGGGTTCCAGCCAGTAATTTTATGATTACTGCAAACATGAATTTACCAGTTAATTGACATTTTAATCTTACTATTGATTATTTTCCTTTTTTTTTTCTTTTTCATTACTTCTTACACATTGGAAAGTTGCTACTCACAGTATTGGAGTTATTTTGATATTTTTTACGATAAAAAAAAGACCGACATGCCTGAAACCATCGAGCCAGTATGTGCCTTTGAATTACTTTTTTTTTCCTTCCGTATTGCCAATAACATATCATATCGATATAATTGGGCGATAGGTGACAGAGAAATTGATTAATTTCTCAATGAAACATAATATAAGATGACAACGTGCAAAACTGGGTGCCGTAGATGTCTAACTGTTAGATTACATTGTTCATAGCTTTACGAATTTTTATGAAGAAAATGAAAAAAAAATTTACATTTGTAAACGTTTTATGATCAATTCGGCGCTCAATATACATTGTTATCAAAATCATTATACATGAATCAACAGGATGTTGTTGTTTGATTACATTCATAATTTAATATGATGATACTTGTTAGATACATGACTTTTTTATCATTAATGAGCGAATGTATCAAGATATTTATTATTAAGAAAATGGTGACTTTTATCGTACAATCTATCATCCAATCCTATATATATACATATATATATCAATATAACAATAATATTAAGCGAATATACAAATGTAAAATGATGCGATATTTTTGTAGAAAGAGATGTAAAAAATCTAAATTATGAACAGATAATCCAATAATACAAACCGAAAGTTAGAAAATTTTGTATTGGATCAAAATAAAAATATTTCAATGTCGGAATAAACAAAAGCTAATAATTTTCACATTAATCAAGAATACAATGATAAATTGTAAATAATAATTCTACCAAAAAAATCTGTACTTGTGTTCAATACTATTTTAAATGTTTTTCCTTCAACTGCGTTATCAAGTTCAAAGCGTTGAATTGAATTGGTATCTTCTGGATAAAATTCATATGAATGTTTCAAATGTTGTGAGTCGGAGCCAGCTTCTAAATGACAATGTTTACCAGCAAATCCACCTTGAAATTGTATCTCGATAATTGAAATTTTTCGTTCCTGCTCGAATTTTAAGAGTATCCATTGTGGTGATCCCTATATAGAAATTTTTTAACTATTACTCCTCATAGTTTGGCTTGCGAGAATTAACCTACATTTACAACAATTATTATTACCGATTCAGAATTCCAGCAGGTCTCATCATTGCCATCAAACATAAACTTTTTCCCATAACTTTTGACATCTCTATTCAGTACTGAACTAACACTGCAATTAAACAAAAATGACAATCATTTAATTTAATACATTTTTTGGAATTTTCATTATTTTCTTACCGACAATCAAATGAATTTTCTTTCAATAAATTTTGCATATTTGCAACAGGGGTATATAATAAATTTTATTCTAGCCACACTTTCACCACAACGCGGCACGCTGTATGTCAGAACGTACTTCCGCAAGTTGATGTCAGTGTCGCCATCGTCGCACCAACATCCCGTGCAAATATTAATATAGAAATATTACTAATTTAATATTTCAACAAAACGTTGAAAATATTCGGATCAATGTTGACAATAGAAAAACAACTCCGTTGAAACAATAAAATGGCTATGAAAATTGGCAAATAACCTACATATAAATTATTTGTTGATTAATTTTGTAATTCGCGCTATGACCCGGCAAACAATTGTGCTGCTGCCATTGGCGGGGCCTGGTATTCCTAGATTCCTCTCACTTTATAATGTTGGCAGTACTGAAATGAGAAAACTTAAAATATTTTTTTGGCAGCACTACCAATGCTCTTTTCGATCCACGGATCCTTTTCCGGTCGAATGAGAAAATGACTGGCTTCAGTGAAAAGGTTTGTGTACAAAGTTTTAACCTTTTCCAGAAGCATATCACCTCCATAAGCATTGTTACACCTTCACAATATACCAATTATACTATTTGATTTATTTAAAAACAAATTAATGTACAAAAATTTACCTAAATAATGTGTTCATGCACCGTGTCAACTGTGGTCGTACACGTGTTCACGGAGCGGATTCACTCCCACTATTTTCACATCAATTTTTCCATTATAAACCATTCTTATAAATGAATTTATAGTTTAAATAAATGAACAATGGGACAGACAGATTTTTTTGCAAGCTTATGGTCCTTCGTGGAGGCACTATTTCAATTGAAATTCATCAAATTATTTGTCAGTGAACTCTGCCCTTAAAAGTGAGGTTATTAATGCATCTCGCGTATGAGAATAATTTGATCCATCATGGAGCTCATATTTATTTCAACCTCTACAATTATAAATAATATGTTATCATTTCTTTACAGCCTATTTTGATCGATGGCCGTGGCCATTTGCTTGGTCGCTTGGCGGCTATCATCGCCAAAACCATTCTGCAAGGCAATCGAGTGATTGTCGTTCGCTGTGAACAATTAAATATCTCTGGAAACTTTTTCAGGTATGATAACTGCTGACATTGAATATGAATGTTTCTTTATTTACCAAATATCGACGCGATAATCAATTCTAGTTTAAAAAATGTACCTAATGTCATGTTGAACTTACTATTTCAGAAATAAACTGAAGTTTATGTCATTTCTTCGTAAGAGATGTAATGTCAATCCAGCCCGTGGACCTTTCCACTTCCGAGCCCCTAGCAAAATTCTCTGGAAGACCGTCAGAGGTATATTCTACAACTAATATTTATTCTTTTTCTCCATTAAATATTATTCTCCGGTTGTTTCTATGATGTACACTAAATTTTTTACCTACATTATTTGAGTGCTATGATAAAAGTTATTCTCTGAACTTTCTATATCGTTTCATAAATATTCTTCATTACTTTGAATTTTGTAATTGAGAATACTTGTATTTGGTATTAGGAATGATCCCACACAAGAGCGTACGCGGCAAGGATGCGCTCAGAAGATTGAAATGTTATGAAGGATGTCCACCTCCTTATGATCGCCGAAAACGTGTCGTCGTCCCCGGTGCCATGAGAATCATGTGTCTGAAACCAGGCAGGAAGGTAATGTATCCATTTAATTTTTGTTGTACAATAATATTTAAATTGTTTTTACTATGATGGTATGGTAATTTGCGCCTGAAATATGAATATTAATTCAAAATTGTTGACAAACTTCAAACTGAGTTATTACTTGAAACTCTTTCATATTAAAAATGTCCATGCTAATATAACATACTAATCGGCGATGATATATATGTTTTTTAGTATTGTCATGTCGGTCGCTTATCCCACGAAGTCGGCTGGAAATACAAGGCTGTTGTTCGTACGTTGGAGAATAAGAGGAAGGTCAAATCTATTCTTGATGTACAGAAGAGGGATAAACTCAAGGTAGAGACCGAACTTTTTCTTTTATTTTCAATCCATGCATTGTTCTAAATATTGTTTTCATCAATATTAATGTCTTTGTAATTTCAATTTCCAGAAACTTACCAAGGAAGCTGGAGAGAAAATCGCCAAAACCGCTATTCCTTACACCGCCGTCATCAATAGTTTTGGTTATAATTAAACGTATGACGATAATAAAGCCTTTTAAACAATAAATCGGAGCAATTATTGAACACTATCGATCCACTACATTCACTGACAATTATAATGATCTCTAATCATTTTTATTCATTTTATTACAAATATATATATAAATATCTTGTCGTTCGATAAAAAATATTAAATATCTTAACTATCCACGGGGAAAACAACTGTACCAACTTTATCATCACCTTCATCATCATGTACTTCTTCATTCTCTGAATTTGATGCATTGGTATCATGGTCGGATATACGATACATGCACGCATCACTTGGCATCATTTCAATACTATGAGTATTCATATGCCGAGTAAGTTGTTCAATGGCATATTTTGCTTGGAATTCCTGAGGAAACAACAGGTATCAATAGAAATCAACAATTCGTCATCACAAAGTCACGAATGATTCAATTATAATAAACTTTTTCCCAACAATACCTTCAATTTTTCGGTTTGATCTATTTGTAATTTGAGCGATTCATTCAAACTTAAGATTTTTGAAGCTCCATGTACGATTAATGGCGGTGTAGCAGCTGTAATTTCCCAATGACCATGTTTTTTTCGTATTTTTTCTTTCAGTGGATCATGAACGTCACTCAATGTGGTTTTATACGGCATATATTTCAGTTTTTCATGTTTATCTGTATTACTGGGTTTCTCAACTTTATCTATGATGTATCTCACATGTTCCAATACAGTTGGATCTTCATTTTTCATTGACTCTATATCCATTAAATCTTCTGGTTTAATCAACGACTCTTCGGGTAGTAAATTTATGATTTTCTTCTTATGAACACCTGTTCCTGTTGGCTATTTCCAATAATTGTAAAGACTGTTGCGAGTTGTATTCTACTCGACATTTAATTGGAAATAAATTATTCATAAATACCTGCGCCAAAATTTTCAATGGATCAGTTTCATCATCGACATCCAATTCCACAATTTGTGATGACGTTGTCTCATTATATTTACCCGTCCACTCCATTTCATTCATTGCTTTTTTACCTTCTGACACGATATTGAGACGTGACAAGAGATCAGCCGCTTTTTCAACATCTTCACGATGAGCAATTTCATTCTGTATTTTATCACGAAATTTCACAATTTTTTCACCACGATCGGGTAATTTCAATACAAATAATCTGAAATGTTTCCAAACAATGTGAACATTGTTCATAATCATAACAATAAATTTTTTTTCATGTATACTTACTTATTTACAAGAAGTTTATTCTGTCTTTCAAGAATATCTCGTAATTCAATCATACTTTTATTTTCTAACCTATCAATATACCCTTGACCATCTTTTTTCGACGGCACAACTTCTCCTGGTATTTTCTTTATTATAGTATCCTGTTGCATCATGTGTATGTAAGGAGCCAAGGAATTCTGACTGTACAAATAAACAAATATAATTTCACAATGTAACAAATATGATTTTATTCACATGTACATTATGGTACAGTAAACTTCTCCGTTGTTAGACTTGTATCTAGCATTGACCAGTTGAGACATATAAGTTTGTTATGCAGTTCATTTTGTATGTTGCTCTGCGTTTTCGACTGACTCCATTTCACTCAATTTTGAGTGATTCTTTCATAATTCTTTTCTTCTATTATGCGCATCCCCGTTTCAATGCTCTGAAATTCCAGCAAATAAGCAGTACCCAAATAGATATTAATAGGGGCTAACTTTTATGTCTTGGCCAGGTATCAGAAGATCAGAACTCTGCTTGTATATATAAACAATTTTGTTCATAACTCCGAAAGAAGAAACAACAACAAGAATCCAATCCATGCTCATTTCCGCGCTCCTGACTGTCCAACGTGGCGCCGCGAGAAACCGCGAGTAGTATTATTTGGAAATATAATTGATTTCTTTGTCCACACTCGTTAAGAGAGAACGCTACTGCAGTTGGTCTGTGTAAAATGGCGCTCAATTTGAATACCCAATTCTAATGATCGCTCGCAGCTCCACAGTAAAGTTTTTTTTTCCCATTATTCTATCCCAAACAAAAAAATAATTGTACACGAGATCACTCGTGTCCCTCAAGTGGGAAACATCCCACACACTTCATCATCACTAATGGAAGAATGTATATACCAATAAATATCAATAAATCCATTATTTTGTTCCAATTTAGTGTAATTGCTTTCAATTTCAGTTCATGAAAATTCTGTAATGTGATATATGGAGATCAATTGACCTTCAAATAGTCATTTCTTTCTGTGAATCTATGAGAAGTGGGTGAATTGTCCTGCGTTGGTATAACAGAGAAAACAGACAATTCGGATAATTAGTACTTTGAGAAATACAAGCGCCACTATATCCATGACCCTGCGCCACACGAAAAACGTGGCGTGAGTGCTGTCATCACATTTTCCTTTCTCTCTCTCTTACTATTCTCTATATCACATATATATACACAATAATAGAACCGTAGAACGTCGAGTTCACGCGGTAATGACAGGTGAATATGAGACTGAATAGTGCATGCATTTAACCGTCGCCAATAACAGAATACATTTATTATTTTTACTTGACATATATCTATAAATAAACATATGTACAACCGATAAAATTAACCTAAATTCTCAAAATTTTATCTAATAAACATTTCATGTGGTATACGTGATGTATTGAAAATATAACTTGACGAAATATATATAAGTATAGCAAGCAAGAGATTGTCGAACACAATTGTTTGTTGATGGCAGAATATTTGTTAATTTTTTTCTCTTAAATATGATCAGTCTTGTATCATCATTGCGAATATTTATTATCTATCAATTCATCATTGAGAATATAATATTTATATGATGTAGATGAATTAATCTGAAAACAAAATAAATAACTAGTAAAATTTTCGGCGAGGTTAATGAGAGATGAATTACAATGGAGAAACAATCAAGGGTGAAGAGCATACGACCAGCTGCTCAATGGATAACAACCCACTTATCACTTGTGAGTTGACAATTTTTATTAGAAATTGTTCGGTTGCAATGAACAATAATTTTATCTTAATCATTGGATTAAACTTTTTATGAAAATTTGCGTCGATGTTGAATATTTATACTAATTTATAGTTGGTATTTATTGTGATGATATTTTTTTTTTTTTTTGTAGATGCTGGTGAGGAGACATTATTCATGTCAATTAAGCATAATTTAGCGCGAGCATTGAAAGCTGATACCGTTGAGTGGCGTAGGTCATTTGGTAGACCGTTAAAATTAGTCCGACTTGGTGCATCATTCGTACCATTCTCAAGTAATTGCTTGCCAACGGTAGAAAAAGATTTTACTTTGATAAAACAACCAATATTTCATATTTATTGGAGTGACTGTTCCGTAAGTTTTCATAATTGAGGAGATTCATTCAATTTTCAAACTTGAACTGAAAAAACTTTGTGGAATTAACTTCTTTGTTTATTTTCGTATCACGTAGGACTTGGATGTATATAAACTGTCGGTCAAAGATGATATAGACAGTTGGCTCAAAACATTACGTCAACATAATATTCATGATTGGATGATCGTCTTAGTCGAGACTTATGATGTAAAAAAAACGAATAAATTGATACCACGTACTACAGTCCTCGACAAAATTCGCAGTGACTTTGCTACAAAACTTGGCGATAGGTAAATATAATATAAATGCAGTTTCATTATAAAAAAAAATATATATTTGTATTCGATATCTTTATAAATTTTAATTCAATGAAAATTTTTTGAATCAGATGTTTATCGGTAATCAATCCAATAAAGTCGGAGTCACGTTCAGCGGAATCGTGGAGAGGATTGATATCAAGGATGCGACATTTCATGCTCATTGCTTACGATAAGAGACTTTCACGTTTTGAGGAAATTATTAGAGAACAAAGAGAACGGAGAAATGAAATTAACTGGAATTTTTGTCGCTATTTTCTTCTTCAGGTACTACTTCAGTTTAGAAAGATAATAATAAAGAAATACTGTAATAACTGTAAATTTAAACAATATATAGAAACATAATGATATATATTCATTCATAATTTCAGGAAGAACTTGCTTTCGTATTGGAAATGTTGGGTGTGTATGACGAAGCATTGGTACAATATGATGAACTTGATGCTCTATTTACACAATTTATTCTCAATTCCGATATCGGCGGTACGTTTATTACTGCATACATAATTTTTTTTCACATTATTCATTACGTAAGAATAAAATTGTATCGTAATACTGAACGATGTATAATTATACGACATTAATTCTTTGAATTCTTGATTACAGAAACTCCTACATGGTTAAATACATTTCAAAGTCCATTAGATAATTGGGCTGGTGTAAATTTAAAAGGATCTGTTGATTTTCATTTGAGAAATTCAATCGCTCAATGTAAAGTTTCATTATTAGATTTCAGGAGTTACTTATTCGGCAGACAATGTGCCATGTTACTATTACTTAAGAAACCGTGGGAGGTTCGTCATCTGATACACATTAAATCCATACCAATTATTCATATCACCGGATTAAATTAATCGTTATTATTTTTCAGGTAGCACAGCGATGTCTATCATTTGTATATAATACTCTGAGTGAATTAAGAATATTGGAGGTGCTACGACCAAAAGGATCAGTTGAATGTTGGGCGGTTTTGTGCGCATTAGAAGTTTTAAATATATGCCAATTGAGAATTTCAAATAATGACAATGGCTATCAACTTGATCTCTGTGCTGTGCATGCTGCCGGTTTATGGGCACTTGCAAGTCATAAAGTAAATGTTTGATTTAGTCAAATATTCCATTTTTTTTCATTATCACATATCAAATTAAAATAATTCAATTATTTTTTTAGTTAGGAGAATTGGGAACATTGTGTGGGTTGATGCCGGGAAATGAACCGTCTAGTGAACAACTACATGTAGTAGTGTATCTTATAGCAGGAATAGGAGATTCAGATACAGAGGCTAAAGGTGAAATGACTCCCACTGACAAATTGAAAGGTGCATTATCGTCAAAAGATACATTTAAAAAACAGTATCTCGAATATGCCGAACTTGCTATGGGTACTTATAAATATGTTGGTAGAATAAGATCAGCAAGGTTTATTGGTAAAGAATTGGCACATTTTTATGGTGACCTAAATGAAAATCCGACGGCTGTGGCATTTTTATTGGATGCTCTAAATACATATAATGATGAGGGTTGGCATGAATTAGCAGCGCAAACTCGATTGGAACTTGCACAATGCTACAAAAGAATGGATGACATTGAACGATATATTAAAGTTTGCAGTATGATTGCAAGCGCAAATGTTTTACACATGACTGTTCGCAATACGTATTTTGAAGAAATGTTGGCGTATATGAAAATGTTGCCGTTGAATGAAACGTTGATCACAGAGCTCGAGGAAACTTTTTCAATAATAACTGTGGAAGTAAATGTTACAGATAAAGTCATTCAGGATTGTATTGTCAGTATAAATATTACGTTAAAATCATTATTGCCAAGAGCTATTGAATGTACTCGTGCTGTCATATCTACGGAAGAAATCCAAAGGGCTACGAAACGTAAAGTTGGAAAGTCACAGCCAGAACCACAAATCAATTTGTAAGTTAATCATTCACGAAAGAAACTCATTCCCAATCATTTTTTTGATATGCCAATGTATTCAAACTTTCCACAGATTATCCAAATGGACGCTGGATGATGCAAAGCAAAATAATTCATTATTAACTCAAATACCAGTTTATTCTTATTTAGATTATAAAGAAGATAAATGTCTCGATTCAGCTGGTGTAATCGATAGAGATGGAGAACAATTATTATTAAGACGCTCTGAAAGCACAAAATCACGTCGACCACCTGTCAATACTAAAGGAGATATGAACAACGCGAATAATTTGATGTGCGGCGCTTTTACATTGCAACCGGGTCTGAATAACTTTACAGTAACAAAACGTGTTGATCAACCGAATTATTATAAAGTGAATCAATTATCGCTTATAATTGAGGATAAATTGGAATTTCGTTCAAAAATTATAAAACCACGATTGTGCTATGAAATTAGTAACACACAACCAAGTGTATCGGTTATTAGTCGTGATTTTGTTGCGGGTTTAGTTCAAGATGCTGAATTAGTTGTGTCAAGCGGAAGTGTTAATATAAATTTTGGTACAAAATTGAAGTTATCAGCACCGCGAGGCTTGAAATTTAAGTTAGCTGATAGTACAAATTTAATGTCAGGTGAATTGGAAATTTGTTTGCCCGATACTGATCCATTTAAAACCGTAAAATGGAAGTTAAAAGTATTGGCTGATTTACCACCAAAAAAAGACTCGTCTCCTATTGAACATAAGGTTAGGTTCTCTTTGATTTCTAATGTTATTGTGTTATTCCAATTTTTGTTTCATCGATTGAACTGTTGCAGTTGAATATACGATCCCCATGGGGTATTGATGAGAGTATATCGCTACATTTCGGCGCGCCATTGATGTCATGTATGACACTTCATACAGCAAAACAGAGAAAATTTTTACAAATAATTGTTACTGGCTTAACAGTACAACTAGTACAATTAATGGATCCTGAATTAACAACCAGTAGTTCGGTTGATGTAAATTTAAAGAACCTTAATCCTGTAGCTGGACAAAAGCTTGTAATTGGCAATGGTGTTAAAGTATCATTCATGTGGGAAATGGAATTAGGGCGTGATGAACAATCAATGCCACCATTAAAAATGGATTTCCGAGTAAAATATTTCGGAATCAAAAATAATGATGATGCTGATGAGTCAAATGTTGACGATGATCCATTACATATAAATAAATTAGAAGAAATGGAAAAATCGTGTCATACGTATCGGTGCAGCTTCGAAGTTACAAACTATGTGGTGAGAAAATTTTTGGAATAGTTATTTGCAATCGTGAGCATGCTTCCTTGAATAACTATGTGATAATCAATTTTGTTTGTGCGATTTTTATCCTTTATTTTTTTTCAATTACTAAATCGATTTTTTCTTCAGACTATGTTTACCGTAATATCAAAAATCGAAGCAAGTGGGAGTGGAGGTGAATTTTGCCGTGCTGGCAGCATGTGCCATCTTTGTCTAACGGTGTTGCGCATGGTACCCAGCACTAATTCAAATCCCGCACCTCAACTCATGTATGAGGTATTGGCTGATCAATCAATGTGGGCTGTTTGCGGTCGTACTGCTGGCATAATTACCCTCGATACCCTCGATCGACAAACCGTTACGCTGGACGTTATGCCTTTAACCAGTGGATACTTACCCTTGCCTGTTGTACGATTATCACGATATATCCCTGCGATAGAAACTAAAAATGGTAAGTGTTCCATCATATAATTTCAATTTTATATTGGAAAATTGACTCTCAGGTATTTTGTTATTTCATTTCATTTCAGACAAATCTCGGAATGCCGAAATCGCTGGTGGTCCAAGATTGAAACCATTCAGTCCGGGTCAAGTCTATAATGCTAGTAAAGCACAACAGGTTCATGTCTTACCAGCTGTGACATCAGAATCCAATTGATGAGTTCAGTCAATAATTTAATTTATAACACCATTGAATTATAAACTGGTTATTTAAAATTTTGATTTCCTTTTTCACGTGACAAAACCGAAAAACAAAAATGTCATTCATCTGGGCTAAGATAAATTGTGTGCCATTTATAATCAAACGACAATAGACACATAGATATATATATATTATATCTATTCATGTTCATTGTATACCAGCTATGTAGTGCTGTTCGGCGTTGAAAGATATAAAGATATTTTTGAATAATTCAATTTGCACACAAAATTTCGAACACATAGACAAATCGTTAACCTGATCTATTTTCTTTTTTGAATTAAAAAATGTAAATATGAATTTTGGCATAATACTCAGATCTATTTGATGACTGTGAGAAATAATTTACATTCATTCTTCTTTCAGTTTCTCAATTAAGATTGATCAATAGTTTTTAGTTAATAAGATATGAATTTAGTCCATTGAATTCTGTCGATGGGAAAAAAAAAATAAAAAACAGAAATTTCTTATTCATTTTTATTCAAACTTCCCAATTAATTGATTGCATATTGAGAATGTATTTCGAATATTTACATTTCCGAATTTACTCGGTGTATCCATCATATATTGTGTATTAAAGAATTTATATTAAAATACGTGTTAATAAGAAGGTAATGGTTGTTGGGTTAATAATAATCCGAAACGTCGTTTCATCGTTATTCGTTCCCTCGAGTACTTGTCTTCTGGCGAAAATCGTGCTGCACGAAACAAAAATAAATCACATTTGAACAAATTCCAATATTTATGAGACATAAAAAAAAATGACAATTCAATTGAAAATAATGATTTTACCTGGATGTGCAGACAATGTGGGTTTCCCATTTGGATCCACTTTCTGAAATAAAATTTAATTGTAATATTTCACAGAAAATATTAGTACACCAAGATTTAGGTTATCCTAGTCGATGAATACTATTCAGTAAAATAACATATCTATAGATTACCTTCAACGTATAAACACGTTCGCCTTTTTCATTTCTATAGTACATAAGATACATTGTTAATAATTTTTGCGATTAACGTTTAAATGTTTATTTACGATGGAGGAAACGTGATAACCTCAAAATTTCGTTAACTCTCAACACGTTTGGACTGATTCAGGTAAGATACGTTAAAGTGGTTGGGGAGAATGGAGGGAAGAATACGTTTAGTAGAAGAATTGTTTAGTAGCGTAGATATCGCTGCCATTATTGAATTAACAACTGGCGCGAAAATTCAAAATTGTTTTCATGATCTGCATAATAGCTGAAACTTGATGACTATAGATATTAAAAAACTTTTCAAATAGAATAATTTGGGAAAAGTAGAGTATAAAAAAAATATCACCAACAACATTGATTCATTAATTTTTTTATTGATATATAAACTTCGAACAATACGCTGAACAGAGTGACTGAGTCAACTTACTGTTGACAAGTAGAAGAGTAGAACAAGTACTCGTATCTCCAATACTTTTTCTATATGATACAGCCTGGTAACTTGATAACAAACTGAAAAATAAATGTTCTTAATGTGCCGGAAAATTTAGCTGGAATAAAAAATTCTAACATCATTCGAAGACAAGTGGTAGTTGGAAGTGCTGCAGAATTCGTATTCTGATAACAATAAATTCCGAGTGAAATACCATTTGATAAGTGAGGCAATAATATCCTACTCGCTTTCACGGGAATCAGGTGACCATACGATTGCGCCTCTAAATAAAATTCAAACATACATTCCAATACGCGTGCGTATTTGGTTATTGAATCACAGCGAAATGCGCACCCTATACACATAGAACTATTACACATACTGTATTTTTAATATATGCACATCACAATTTATATAGAGATAACAATCTTTATCATTCCTGCATATATAAACTGCGACGAATTGATTGGGGCCATCTGAAGTTGGTTATACTGAGCTTGAAAATGATATTTTTTTATATTATTTCTAGAAAACCTTTTCATGATCAAACTGGTCCATTATTGCCAGAGACTCAATTTATATATAGCATCAGTATATTAACAGGTATATCGTTATTGACGAGAAATGACTAATACATATGTATATCTCAATTATAATTACGAAATTACATTTTTTTGATGATTAGAAAACAAAATCCTTCATCATGGCTACAAATTGATCATAATATAACATTTTATGCTGCTGAGAGGATGTAGGAGTGGTAATGGATAATTGTGAGGTCACGATTTACGTTAGAGGCCCCACGATATATACATATATATATATATATATATATATATATGTATATATGTATATACTTTGCAAGCAAAGGGGCCTGAAAGTATCGTATGACATTGTTGCCAGATCGTCAACAGCAATCTTATGGACACACACGCTGTGTTCCGGCTTGTTTGCGCCCAGTTCACCATGGATTTACACATTTATCAACGTTCGTTGTACATCTCTGTGTCTCAAGACTCTCAAAGTGATGTGTTGGACATGTATAAATGACACGTTTCTTACTTATTACTTCTTTCCTCGAGCAAACAAATAAATCGTTTCGTTCACTACAATCTCATACTTCGTATTGATACATATATTTTTTTTGTATATAAATATTGTCGAGCAATATGAATTCGCCAATAATAATTGACACTTTAATGAGAGAATAAGAATTGATACAATTACAGGGACATATAAAGATGTGAATCATGTTTATACGTGAACATATAATATTCGGTTGTGGATTAATTGAAAAATAAACAAGAATTGTTTTGTTGTGATGTGATACTGCATTCAGAATATCGTATACAGGTATACAAGAAAAGATTTATATGAGAAATGTAACGAACGTAATGATAAGTCATGTTTTCGTGTGTTGGAGAAAAATGGAATCGCGATCGAGAGAAAAATTTGCATTTAAAACTTTGGTTAAACAAAATAAAAGAATAAAGTAGAGTGTTAAGTTTTAAACGAAATATTAGCAGACGTAGGCTGAAACTTTACTTTTCCAAGTTACTTTGTTTCATCATGCAATTTTTTTGTTGCAAGATTTTTTATTCCAGTTGGTATTCTGTTTTCCCTTGAGGGCAAATGGATATTACTGTTAGAAAGATTTTCAATACAAAAGTTGGGCTAAATAAATAAATGGATAAACTAATTGAAATGAAGATAGTGGTGGGGTCTATCTAATGATAATATGCGAAAGCTAGAACTTGGTTTTTTTTTTTCGAATTATTCTATTTATTCAGGCAAATGTTTGATCAAAAAAATTCTATTTCAGTCGGTTTCCGTTTTTTTTTTCCCTGAAAAGTATTATGTGCATTTAATTAGTATCCACAATCTTACATGGCCCTTTTTTTCTTTAATTTCACGGTATTCGCAGAAACTTTTGGATTTAGAGTTCGTTCGACGAATAACATTCCATTTCGATTAAAGAACTCATATTGTTATTTGAATTCCATTCATTCTTCAATGCTAAATTAATGATGATAGACATATATCCCATAGGAAACATGCTTTACTCCAAATGAAATGTAAATTTTTTCCTGTATATTGCAATGTATATATATATATATATCCACTATATGTACATGATTCTTGACAGAGTGAGAATCAACAAGTGATTTGTAGTGAGACTGTGGGAGTGGTAGTCTCGGTCGATGCCGTGATGTCGCATGGATCATAATATATCAGATGAATTCCTTAGTTCATTTACTTTCACATATATAAAATACATAGAACAGTTAAAACATATTCAATTTGCTTATAACTCATTGGAAGCATCATTCAATGTAATGGAGAAGATCAATTGAAATTGTTATATTATCGTGAGTTTTAAGTTTCACGTGCGTTGCATTTCTAGTGATTACGTATAGTGATAGCGCAAGTTACGCCGCAATCTACTAAGATGGAAGTTGTCTATATCGGTATGTTTAGTTTCACATATATAAGGGTATGGTGTTTACAGTTAAAGGCATTTATGCCGCATATAGCAATAATTAAATCGATAATGTATTTTTTTTCCTTTGGATATAAAATTTTGAATTTATACACTTGATATCACTTTAATGTGATTATATTTACACTGATTCATATTCAAACCGCACTAATTGACTTTTTATTTCATTTTTTTATTTCTCTTTTCCATCGTATTTTAGATGAACTTCAAGATGTACAGAAGAAAACCTTTACTAAATGGATTAACTCTCAGCTCGTTAAGGTAAATCGATACATGTATATGTATAAAGTTTGAACTATAAAATCGGTTTGAGACAACGGCGGTCATTGATGAAAATTTATATATATGGCATTGAATAATTTAGTTTGTTAATTTGCGGATACTTCAAAATTATATTCTAGAATCAGCACGAGCCAATTTCTGATCTGTTCATTGATTTGCGCGATGGAAATAAACTTCTCGCGCTGCTGGAGGTATTGGAATCTAAAATCCACGTAAGTGTTTTTTTTTTCTTCTTATTGGCTGTTGAAGATGAAACTTTTTTATTTTCATCAAATTAATGCAAAAGTGGCATCAATATTAACATGAAATTATGACGTGTGCATGTATTCTTACATTATATTTATAGATTTAACACAATGACGACATTGATTTGAATAATGTGAATAAAGTTTTACTGTCGTTTCATCACGTTCAACAATTTATCTTTTATTTATTAACAGAAAAGAGAGCGTGGTCGAATGCGTGTGCATTATTTGAATAATGTCAATAAAGCTTTGCAAATATTGGAACAAAATAACGTGAGTTAGCATTCAATGAATGAATCATTATCTGATATGCTGAATAGATATTATAAATATATGATTCGAATGATTGATATTCACTCAATTTATTAGGTGAAACTCGTTAATATCAGCAGCAATGACATTGTTGATGGCAATCCGAAATTGACACTGGGATTAGTCTGGAGTATAATTCTCCACTGGCAAGTTCACAATCATTTGAAGGATTTAATGTCAGAGTTACAGCAAACAAATTTAGAAAGAACGCTTTTAGCATGGTGTCGTTTGAATTCACACGTAAATATCCAACAAATTTATTCCCAATTAATTCTTTTTCCCATGATAAAACATGAGTAAGTGAATGAGCACGAATATATATATCTTATCATTATATAGAATTATCCAGGAGTTGACATTAAAAATTTTACGACTTCGTGGAGTGATGGGTTGGCATTCAATGCTCTTCTTCATAAATGGAGACCACAGCTATTCAATTTTAATGATATTGCTCGTAAACATCCAAACGCCAGACTGGATCATGCATTTCGTCTTGCTCATGAGTATCTGAACATCGAACGATTACTTGATCCTGAAGGTAGTTATTGAAATACATATTATTTTTTAGTCCATAAAACGGGAAAGTTCTAGAAGCTATCGGCCGTTAATGCTCGATTATTTATTCTTCTGTTTAGACGTTAATACATCGATCCCGGACAAAAAGTCGATAATGATGTATGTGATGTGTCTTTTCCAATCGCTTCCGCATTCCGGCGATGATATTACAGATCTTAACATGGCAGCTGTGAGCGATTCGAGTCAGCCAAGTACACCAAGTGGAGAGGTAACATCGTTTACAAAAGCGTCAATTAACTTTGTAGCTTAAATATTGATTGCAATAATTTGGTTTCAGCAAAGCACATTATCGATAGCGAATCTCGGTATGCCTGTATCACGTCCAATGAGTTTAGCAACGAATATTTCCGTAGAACTTGGTGGTTATCAAGTGGCTCTTGAAGAAGTTTTAACGTGGTTGCTCGAAGCCGAGGATAAACTCAATCACACACTGGAGTCGGGATCTACTTTGAATATTTTGAAGGAACAATTTCATGAACATGAGAATTTTCTAATTGAATTGTCGAGTCATCAGGATGGTGTGGGCACAGTTTTAGAGGAGGGTGCCCGATTATTAGCTGAAGGTGGATTACAAAAAGATGAAGAACATGAAGTGCGTATTCAAATGTCACTGTTAAATTCGCGATGGGAAGGATTACGTATGCGTGCGATGGAACGCCAATCTCGAATTCACAAAGTAATATGACAACGAATACGAATACATTTGTTGGATAGTTTTTTACATCATTTTTTGACATTCATTTGTGCTTCTACTTCTTTAGGTACTCATGGATATGCAACAATCTCAATTAGATGAATTACGGCAATGGTTAACGAAAATGGAGGACAAAATTTCTCATACAGTAGCTTGTGTGCCAACAAATTTGCGACTGAACGAACACTCAAAATTATTGAAAGAACTCGAACAAGATATTGAACAGCAACGCGCTATCGTAGACGATTTGAAAAATATAATTGTTGTGGTTGATGAAGAAAATTCTGAAACAGTTTATGCACAAATGGAAGATCAATTATCGGCGTTGGACGAACGTTGGTCGCATATATGTAAATGGAAAGACGAGTGGAATGAACGACTCAAATCGTATTGTAAAACCTATGATGAAATAAAGGGGGATTATACGAAATTAGTTGGATCAGTTAATGCAACAGAAATTACTGTTAAACAAATGGAGGCGGTACCCGTATCGGAGATAGGTGAAGTTTTGGAGAGAATCAAACGGTTGCGAATATTGAAGAATGAAATGGATTTGAATCAAAATAAATTGATTCAACTCCAAACACGGGTGCAAAATTTTTCCAATGACGTAACGTCTGCCGATAGCAATGATTTATTTGAAAAAATTGAAAATTTACAAGACCAGTGGGAAGCTATTGGACAAATCATGGATATGCAGAGTCAGAGGGTAGGAAAAACTATTTAGCATTTGTGTTACTGCTTCTTTATTGATTAATGCATTCAATCGCTTACATTATATTTCTGCATGATTCTTCTTTGTACATGGCACTGCATTTTTTGTCTGTTAACTATGAATTGGAGTGAATACCACGTTTACTACTTCATAATCTTTTACTTCCATTAATGTATCAGGAATACCATACTGCTCTTCAATAGATTATGCTTACACGCTTTGTATTTGAATACATATTTATATAATTTTATATTTTTTATATATTGATATGAGTATTGAGAGAGATAATGACGAATATATAAGTTGTTATCAAAATAGAATAAATATATGACGATGTTCGATTTTTCCTCCTAATTAGATTAAGATTTTTCTTTGTAATAGATAACAAATTCCGGATTTGATTTCGATTTGAAGAGTAGCAATGAAACAACTATGAGCACGGGTAATAATTGGATGACGGAAACCGTAACCAGTATCGCATATAGAGAAGACCAAATGTCCGATCGTTATGAAGATAGTGTTACGAAAAAGCAAAAAATAACTAATGCAACGCGGCAAGAATTCGAATCTTCATTACTTAATTTATACAAATGGTTGGATTATGTTGACTTTGAAATTGGACGTATTGATGGTGTTTTTGATCACTTAAATACGGAAGACGAAACAATGGGCTATGATAAGACTGTAATCGATATAGAAACTCATAAAAATGAATATGAGCGTGTGTTAGAGTTAGGAAAGCGACTCATCGATGAATTGAAAAGTCAGGATGAATCAAGCGAGTCTGAAAAGTCAAAAATTAGTGACGTACAAAAGTCTTGGGATAATGTTAACAATCGTATACGAGAAATTCATAGGCGAAGGGAATTAGCGAAATCACTCGAAGAAATTCGTATTGAATTAGCTGAATTGCGTAAAATTATCGATGAATGTACCGAATGGCTTGACAATAACAATAGAAATTGCGACGTTGAAGTTTTGAACGAGAAAATGATATCAGTGAAATCGAATCATGGCCGAATTGGTAAAATGCAAGCGAGCGCAAATATTCTAGTGGAGTCTTCTGCTGCCTATGCGAGTACTGATATTAATGCGATAAAAATTGAGATAGAACAATTTACAACACATTGGGAAGCTCTACAAGAGAGGTAATAATCTTCATTTGCCGCTCGATGTTGCGAAAAAAATTATTCACACAATTTGATGGTTGTAGGTTGGCTGGGAGAATAAAAGAAGTTACAGAATTGTTTGAGAAAATTCCACCGAAAGATTATACTGATGCAATCGCCGCCCTTTTGTCGTTTATAAGTAGCACAGAGAAGGCACTTTTATCCGAGGATGCGGTACTGTCGGACGAGAATACCATGCAGAATCAATTGGTGAAATTCAAACAACTTCAAAAATCTTCAAAAGACTTTGGCGACAAATTTAATTATGTAAACTCGTTCGGGGAAGAATTCATTGCTAAAATAAATAATGATCCGCAAGCCGAAAAATTCATAACAGATTTGAAAGATTTGAATAGCAAGTGGTCCAATGTTATGATGAGTTTGAAACAACGACAGCAAAAGTTAATTGAGGGTAATTATTAAAAACACATATTAAAAACCATTGACATATATGAAAGTATTTTTTTCATTGATATGTTCTATTTAGATATCGAATCTCTGGAAGAGTTTAATCTTGAGCTAAACAGTTTAGAAAAGTGGTTAGATACTTCGTCGAAATATCTATCTGAAGTTCTAGGAGAAGAGCTAACCCAAGATGTTGATTCAATTAAATTTAAAATCCAACAAATTGAATCACTTTTGCAAGAAATATCTGATACTAAACCACGGATAGAAAATCTTCAAACGAAAACGAATCAACTGCTGGAAAATTCAGAACCGAAGTTGTCGATTATATTGAACAATCGACTGGAATCGATTTCACAAAAATGGCATCCCATCATTGATAATGTTAGTGCAGAACAAGACAGACTCCTGGCTGCGTTGAAGAAGAATGATGAGGTAAGTATTTATATGTTTTATATTCCAGATAATTTCATTTCGATATTCACTCCGTTAGAAAATAAATTTTTTCACTAATTAAATCAACAGATTGTAAATGGCATTGATGATTTCACTGATTGGTTGTCACGTCTGGAACAAGAAATTCCATCAAACACAATAGTCACATCTGCTATTGAACTATTTCAAATACGCGGCGGTTATCAAAGTTTGAAAGATGAAATCGATGCACGTGTCGAAGAATTCCGGGCATTGAATGAATTGGGAAATGATAAACTATTAAATTCTCAAGGGTCCTCGGTACATGAACTCGGTAGACGATTTACTTTTTTGAATGCAAGATGGACTGACGTTACAGATCGTATTTATGAACGATACCGACAGTTGCAAAATGCTAGTCACGAATATGGTGAATTTCGGGCATTGGTTGTTCAAGAAAATGATCGATTAGACAAATTAGAAAAGAGTTTGAAGAAATCTATTCAAAGTGCCGCAGATGCCGAAGAAATATCGGAAAAACTTGATGACTTGGAGAATTATATTCGTAATCATCCGGATTCACGATTCGAAAAAATTCAAGAAATTGGTAGACAACTCATAGGAAGTAATATTATGACACAATTAATCCGTGAGGATGTGGAGGGTCTTGAGAGCCGATGGAACAATTTACACGAACAGGCTGGGGAACGCGCTCGACTTTTAGAGGGCTCAGTGAAACAAGCACAACAATTAGAAGGGCGAATATTGGCACTCCAGCATTCGTTGACGCAAGCGGACTGCATATTAACAGCACATCTTGATACCAACTTGACTGCAGATGATTTATCTCATGATTATCAGAAGCTAATAGAGGAAGTTGAGAATCAGCGAATAACCCTTCAAGAGGTGAAGATGCAAATAGACGATTACAAGAGTTCAGAAAAACATGAAGCTGCTAATAGATTGAAAGAGCAAATGACATTAATTGAAAGGAAATTTTCTGAAGTGCAGAATAAATTTGATCGTTTCTGTTGCGCTTCAAATTTGGAACCGAGAATTTCTAGAGCACTGTGTGAACTAAGAGGCATTGAAGAAGCCACATGTTTACTTGAATTAGCATCAGACGATGCGGAAACAATCGAAAATCAATTGAAGCATTGTTTAGTAAGTATATTTGCTGCCCGAAAAATATCTATATAAAACGACATGCATAATTATTCATTTGGTTCTTTCAGCGTTTCTATCAAACATTGAGTGAGATAAAAAGTGAAATTGAAAATATAATTGTCACCGGACGAAAACAAGTCGCGGAAAGCAGTGTTTCAGAACCAGAAGAATTTTCCAAGCGTATTGATGCACTGAAAGATTTGTACAATAAACTTGGTATAGAAATTACGGAAACAAAATCAAATCTGGAATCGGCTTTGCAACTATCACGAGACATGCACAAAAATATGGCGTACTTAAATATGTCGATAGATAATATCAATATTGAGCTTGACAATCAAAAATATAGTTCCAACTCATCTGTAAATGCAATTTATGTAAATGTAAGAGTTTTTAAATCATTTAATCAATTGGTTAATGCATTCTCCCAAAATATCCAGAGATATTCACGAAACTTTTGTTTTCCATAGGAAACCATGACTGAAATAATCCCTATGTTGAATATTATTAAAGATAAAATTTTGGAATCTCAAAATAAATTTTTCATGTTGTGTGATTCATCGTGTATGGAACCAATGAATGACCAAGTGTCAGGTATTGTTGCCCGGTTGACGAATACTGAGAGGAGATTACGTATAGTTTCAGGAATTGAAAATGAACCAGACGTAACAGAGATTGATGCGTGGTTATTACAAGTGGAACAGAAAATTGCAGAGATAAATGCTTTACCAATTGGTGCAATCAACGAACAACATGTTGTGCAATGTAAAGTATGTATGGTAAATTCAAGTTTTCCATTGACGTATCAATAAATGACATATAAACGAATGATTCTATTAATTTTTCGAAGGCTATACAATCGGAAATTGAAGAGGCAAAACCGAAAATCTTACAATTGCAACACTATACTTTCTATCCGAAAGTATCTGCTGTCTGCAACAAATGGGAAAGTATCACAAAAAATATAGAGGTATGTATACTTCAAGATTATGAGAAGAAATATAATAATAACAGAATAGCACTCAAATGTCATTTGAATTTTTAACATTTTATGAATGAATAATCAATAATATAAGGAGGAATAAATTTCGCTTAACCGATTGCATGAAGAAAAATTTTTTAATGAATGTTGTTCAAGAGGTATTCCTTATATTCCGAAATACTACACTAAGATTGAAAAGGCAGTTCTCACAAATATATACAATATTCTTTTTAATATCAACACGAACACAAATGATGTTTCTCGCTCTCTCGCTCTCTCCCTCTGTCTTCCACTTGCTCTCTCTATCTCTCTGAAGTTTCCCCCTTGCAACTGGTTGCGATTCTATAGATCAAAGAGTTTCAAAGATACGGACTGTAATTCACAGTACACAGACGTTTTAAATATTTTTTTTATTTAACCCTAAAGAAAAAATACATTTCTTTGGCTTTGCACAAGGAGACACGAGGTGGTATATATTCATTCATCTATGGCTGACATCACACAATCATGGTTGCCACCATCATTTCCTTTTATAACATTTTTCTTGTATACGTTTCCACGTAATTACTTCTCGATGTGACACAAAAAATGAATCTTCTAAGATCTGTGTTTTCGCAGGAACACATTTTGAAGATGACTGATATAAACATAACTATTGGAAGAACCAAACTCGGTCATAATAATACATTTAGATCGTTGGTACCTGATGTCGTCCATATTGCTCATCTACAAGAAGTTTTAGCTCAACAAAAATCTTCCTCTATGTCAGAAGTTAATTCCGAGAATATTGAAAGCGATGAGGAATTTTTTCTCGCAAAGAATAGCAAGCTATTCTCTCAAGTTTCTGATAATACGTTAACAACAGTTAAACCAAATAATATTCCAATATCAAATATTGAATGCAATACTCTCTATGTTGTTGAAATAAAAGAATCGGAGATTATCAAATCGGTTGCTTCTATAAATACCCAAGACTGCGTTGTTCTCCCAAATGTCAGTATTCATATGAGTGATAAACCACTTAAAGTTGAAAGAGTTGAAATCATTGACGATAATGATGTAGAAGCTGACTCGGGCAATCTTGATACCGATGTTAATGAATGTAATAGTGTCGCGAGTCTCGAAGATATTGAGAATACTGCAGGGAAACATAACGAATGCCTCTTGAACAAGGTAACTTTCGGAAATAGCGAACAATCATGCTTTTAACAAAACATTTTCCCTTCGAATTCCAATGAATAATTATATTCTTATCAAACCATTGGTTTCTTGTTGCAGATAACCGTGAAACAATCAGCGGAGCCATTGAAAAACTTCAAAGTGGAGACAATGACTGAAAATAAATCGACGAAAAAATCAAATATATCGAAAATTAGTTTACAAAAACATATTATCGAATTTGAACACGCGGCGCAATTAATGTCACGAAGAATTGACATCATGCTGTTAACTATTGGCAATCTTTCTAATGAAAGAGATCCGTCGAAACGTTTAGAGGTGATTAAAAAATTATATAATAAATAATATCCAATTGTCCTATTCATTAATTTGAAAATACTGATTCTTTAATTCCATTTTAAGATACTTAATGGCGAAGTTAGTTATCTTGCGCCAGACGCAGCATCTTTAATAAGTAAAGGCGACGGTTTAGTCATGACTGTTCATACATTGGATCCAGCACGTGCTGAAAAAATAAAGAATGAACATCAAGACAAATTACGTGGCAAGTGGCATCAAGTAATGACTGAAGTCGATGGACGACGTGTTCAAGCACAAAATGCTGAACAATTGCTCAATCAATATAACAAATTAATCGCCGATCTGGAAACGTGGTTCAAAGACGTGCCATTGAAATTGGAGCAAGCAAATAATTATGAAGGTCAATTAGAATCTTTTACCGAGGAATTTATTAATAGACAGGTGGATATTGAAAAATTGAACAGAATGTGTGACGAATTGAAGAGATTAAATATTGAATATCATGAAGTCCTACATCGTAGTATAAATACAAAATGGTACGAAGTGAGTTCACAATTCAAGCGATATAGCAATAGTAAGGATAAAAATAAATTTGTGACTGATAAAAAAATGGAACTGGAAAAACTTGAGACTGTAAATGTGACAGAATTCGAATTACGATGCAAAAAATTGCGCGATGCGATGACAACGATATCAAAATCAATAAACTCCACACCGTTGAACGGTAAAGATTATGAATTATTTCAAAGCCAAGAAGAATGTCTGAAAAAAATCAGTAATACTTTGAATATATTGAAATCGAGTATTGAAGAAATGAGTTATCTTTATGAAACTTCATCATTAAGTCTGAATAGAACACAGTCGGAACAATTACGACAATTTTGCGAGAAATTGAATGTTGATTGGATTATAGTTAACCGTCAATTTACAGAGAGATATAATCATTGGACAAAGTGTTCAGATAGATGGAAAGGATTTTGTACCGGCAATTGGACATTCAATAAAACTTTAGATGAATTATTCGAATCGTTGAATCGATTATCCAATTCCAACGGAACCAATGTGAAATACGCTGATGTTGAAAAAGAAATTGCAAAAATGCAACTTATACTTAACAGTATCGAATTATTGTATGCGGAAATTGCCGCACATTCATCAGCTGGTGACATTCCAGATTTACAAATTCTTATGGATCGCACAAGAGATCGATGGCAAAAATTAATAGCTGAATTCAATGGTAAATGTGAGAAGACAAGTGCTATAGAAAACGATTCGAAAAATGGCGATTGGTATCTAGAAATGGCTTATACGATTGTGGATCAGGTGAATTCTTTAGTGACATCCAAAGCAAATCCGTCCGACGATACGTCTCTAACAATAAGACTCGCGATGATTAAAGATCGGGAGAAAAAGTTGAAAGCCCTGTTGAATGAAATGGATAGTGTAAAAAATCATTGTGCAAATGTGGAGATGAATGAGAAATTCGGACAGGCATTGGATGAATTGCACAAATCACAGACTGCGCTTTCAAGTCATCGAGATTATGTTGAAAAAAAAATTCAATCGTTGAAAAAATATATCCACAGTTTGGACACAGTTATGACGTGGATTATGGAAACTAGAACGAGACTCAATATTTCACAAGAATTATATCAGGATGAGAGAAATAAAGTTATTGAAAATATCATGGTAATGGGTGTTTGTTTAACTCAACTTTTCATTGAATGATTTATAATTGTAATGGGTTTATAATCCAATTTCAAATGTTGAGGTAAATTCAGTGATCAAAGTGGACAATTTTATTTTAGAACACGGTGTCCGATCGAGAAATGGAAGTGAAGAATATCTTGGAAAATTATACGAATATTGAGAAGGAATGTAACTCCGCGCAACAACCTGTCTCTGTAGAGCTTCAGGTAATTGGAGTTATTCTAGAAAAACTTTCTTCTGTCATTATATCGGAATAAAGATTTTTCTCTTTTTTTTTTTCGTGTAGGAAAAATTAAAAAAATTACGTGAGGACTGGCATTACGTTAAGAATCGTGGTGAACTCGATTATAAAAACGATGCTGTGGCTTTCGATTGCTCCAGAGAAGGTGAGTTACGAAGACATATTATTTAATTATCAGTGAACATTCAAATTTATCATTATTAATACAAATTCATTGAATTAATATAATCGTGTACGCTAGAATTCTCGCACAATTTCCGTTTTTTAATTAACGAATTCTTATCGTTCCCATCGTCAACTTCTCATTGAAAAAAAAAAAAATTAATAAGGTCAAAAAAAAAAATTCCCATCGGCATCTTGTCAGCTATAAACCCACTTGTTCACATTCTCCACCTCACTTCCGCCATATTCAACAGAATCTTAAGAGAAAAAGGTTAAGAAATTCGTCATTTAGACATATTAGATCTCACCACATAATTCAACGACCCAATTTGCGCCATCCAAGTCCTATAAAAACATTTTTTGCACACTCCAAAACTTGAAAGGGAAGAGTGAAAAAAAAATCTTTAGCATCACCATTTCGAACAAATCCCTTGATTGAACTGGACTTAAAACCGTGCGCGCCCCTTTAATCGCGATTGTACGTGAGTACATGTGGGTGAGAATAAGTAAGGGGGATGAAACGAAGGAAGAGAGAGCTTGAACGCAAGCGCTTGCGCATAATCTGCGATCGTGCAGCCGGGACATCGCGAGGGATGACAGTACTGAGGGGTGACGCAGTCAGTATATTTCAGAAACGGTAACGACTACGTCCCGGTCTCTAACCTGATTTCTCTCACTTTGCTGATTGTCCCAGGTTTTTATAGGTGACACAACATAGTAGAAGTCTTTTAATCATTTGACCCTCAGTTAAAATACTATTTTATACGCACAACTATGTCTTCCGTGCCTGACATTGCTTCCAAACCAAAATGTTTTCATGATATCAAGCTACAGACTTGATTTAAGTAGAGTCAAAGAGCTTGGTTATTTGTGAGTGGAATTATTCAGTATATGAAGTTAACACATACATACATCTACAGAGATTGTCAGCATCATAAAATCTCACATATATTTACGCAATGAAGTAATTAATGTAAGTGCAAATTTTCAGAGCATTCACTCATATTTTAATACTATGGGATGTTCCTCAACACGATCACTATTGCCGTTTGTTGACGTTATTTCACTTTCTTTCGGCATTCATTCATGTGACAGTATATTTA
Source organism: Zele albiditarsus (assembly GCA_958496275.1). Classification (NCBI taxonomy): domain Eukaryota; kingdom Metazoa; phylum Arthropoda; class Insecta; order Hymenoptera; family Braconidae; genus Zele; species Zele albiditarsus. The sequence continues at coordinate 7,027,433 of OY292411.1, forward strand.
CATAATGAGAACATACGAACATATATAAATAATATCACGTCTTTTATCTGTAATATTCGAAAAAACAATTGGAGTGGGTGTACATAATATCTAATAGTGCATATCATTTCTGGAAGTATCGTGTATATCTTGTATATCCTGAATTTTTGTAATATAACCGGATGAGAAACTAATCTAACATAATTGACAATCTATTGATAGATCAAATGGAAAAAGGGTGGTTGGTCTCAAATTGTGGTTGTGTGTACGAAAATTACTGCAGAATCCTGAACAAAACTCGTGGAACTATTTCATCTTTTATTATTATCATCGATGGGTTCGAATATATAGGTGAATAACCTTAGGGAGTATATGCTATAACTTTTCAGCGAACTCTCTTCTTCATAACCGAGATATACATTCTATATATGTAAGATTTTTTCTATTCATCCGCATTCAGATATTCGCTATTCAACACGGCGCCATATTGAAATGAAAAACGTGAGCATATTCACTGTCGAATGATAGAGAACCCATTGCGCTTTTATAAGAAAACGTCTGAACGACATGGATACTTAATAATTTGTTGGTTCTATAGAGATGTCGATTTTATCTCCACATATATCATGAAGACTTATCAGTTGCGAGTAAAGTATTAATGATTATGTATTATCGATATTGATGATAATAAATATGTTGAGGGTAAAATAAAGGGCAAGAAAATAACTAGTGCGCACTGGTTAAAATAACTTTATCATGTGTTCATGACTTCGCGCCATTTCACAGCACTATATGTTCTACAATAGAGTAGCACAATATACGAGTGCTGTTCCAATTTCCTCCCACCCGATGTAAATACATACGATAGTAATGTTTAACGTTATAGTTATATTTATTCGATTGACAATATATGAATGAAACAATATTTCTATATAATTGTCTTCGTCTTCTTTTTATTTTGCAGGACCGAATAACGAGATCGAAGCTCATGCATCATCTTTGTCATCATCGAAAGATCCGAGCCGACAAACGTCTTCTATTTTCACTAAAAGTGCGACACAGAGATCATTAAGAAATTTGAATAATACCATTTCTGTGAATGCGTTTTCACCATCATCAACATCGTCACCTCTGTCTGTGGTTGCCGAACGCAATCAGTCTGTTCATCAGGTACAAAGAATAATTTCAAACATTTTCAGGGGAAACATTAAAATGATGACTCGAAAGATTCGACTGATTTTCTTTTTCATTTGCATCTCACAAATTGTTGAGAATAGGAAGATGAGTGATAAACAGAAGGCTCATGTTATTGCTTGGAGGAAAGTATAACGAAATTTTATTTGAAAAAGTTCTGGGATTATAGAATGTATAAGCGCCAAATGCATGGCCATCAAAAAACTTCCAACCTCTTGGTGACTGATATAAAAATCAAACGATTGATCTGAAAAATAATATGTGTCCATATACTAGAAAAATTTGATGTTTATTTATTCCTCGAGAGAAACACATGGTTTCGGCGGCTCCACCAATGGCATCAAAAGTCAATATTGTCAAATCGCAGTCTCTTCGAAGTATTTCGCATCCTGATCAATTGATCATGTTTTTTTCCTATTCCAAGTTCGATTTTCACACGTCAGAAAATATCAATAATTACTTTTCGATATGAACCAGGTTTCCTGTCAATATGATAGCACTTATCCTTATGGATTACGCTGTCCCGAACAAACCGCACCCAGATTTTTTTTATCAAAAAAATTAGAAAAAACATGACATTTCGTTAAAAAAGTACACCGACGCGTTTGTTATTTATTCAAACGCGGGAAGTCAGATTTTCTAATAGCATAATTAAAAAAGTCAAATGAGCATTATCATCTTTGAATCTCTACTTCTAGATAGCGTTGGTCATTTCTTCCATTCTTTCGAATAGCCTACTTGATTATCGAAATTTAAATTTTTTACCAAACGATGACTCCTGCACCAAACCGTTAAGTTTAGCAACCACTGAAACTGCCATGAGAGATTGAATTTCCGACAGAGGGAAAGAGAAAATTATAAAATTATCATGCTTGAGAAGAATTATTTTAGTGCAGGACGACAATGTTTTTACAAATCAAATATTGTTGTTATTATCATAGACATAACGGAGACAAAATTTTGCAAATTAAATTTAGTAAAAATGGGCTTCGATACATACAGTAATAACTTTATTTAATTCGTTATTCTATTTGTTGGAATTCATACTGGAATATTCAGTCAAAAGTTGATTTCTCCTAGTCGTTACGCTAATGTTTCCTCTCAGACCGAAATATCAGAAGTAAAAGAATTACAAAATAATTAATGATATACTCTTTCTCCATTTTTTCGTAGATAAGTGATTGGCTTAGTGCGGAAGAAGACATGCTACGACAGCAGGCTGTGTCTGTCGGCGATGTCGATGAAATTCTCCAACTGCTGGACAAGCAAAGCGTAAGTCATCTGAAAACATATATTTTTCAGTACTGGATAATTCGAAGACAGAATAATCCAGATCGCCGATAACTGCGACAAATTATCCAATCTCATCTTAATCATTTCAGAATGTATTGCGTGAACTTGAGCAAAAGAAACCGCAATTGGATGAATTAGTTCACACTGCAGAGAATTTGAGAGCTGATACAAATCGACAACAATTGCATGGCAAAGGTGAGAAAGAAAAATATCGTCAGATATTGTGATAATTTCTCCCTTTCATTTTTTCAATCATCGAAAATGCGCCTCTATAGTTTATACAACGCTGATCGAAAGAAAAAAGTACTTCAGGAGCGGAAATAACACACCCTCCTTCGTACATTGAACTGCTATCATCGATACAAAGAAGGGGGACAGGGGGGGCTACAAAAAGTTACGGATAAACGACCTCAATAAAAAGGTGCCCATTTTACCTGCGGCAAATTTTGGCGTGAAAAGCAAGCTTTATACTTACGCCGCTTTGCGCGCCACTGCTTCATACGTTCGAATTATGTTTATATTCAAAAACAACTCGGGATACAATGAACAATTGTAACAAAAAAACTTCCGTTGTCCTTGATGGATACCAAGAAGCACCTCATTAAAATGTCATCCAATCACAATTTAAATATGTATGACTTGACTATATTCGATTATCAGTACGCATTGAATTAGTTCGTGGGGTGTTGCGCCGACGCACAAACATGGACATTGAACAGGGCTAACAACTATCAAACAAGTTAAGGGGGTGTACCAGAGTATAAGTGTGGAAGCATACACAAGAGCTATATGTACCTGGTGGAATACCGCGTTTCGAGGTGAAAGAGAGACGGAAGTGGGTGGTGGCAACAACAGCCGCGGCGACAGTAGTGCATAGCGGTCGACGATGGAAACGCAGAGGGTTGTTCAGGGTGCCGGCATGCGTTCAGTATTCAAGCGACCGCTCCCTTGTCGCATACACTCGCCCAAACATTGTGAAATATATAGGTGCACCATCGCAGCGCATTCTTTTTTTCTTTCATATATGCAAAATCACTAAATACATTGTTATCACTCTGACAACTTAACTGTCATTTAATTATAATAGTTCACGTGCGCTAAATCTTGAAATATTCAAAAAGGTATCAATATTTACTTCATTACGCGTCAATGGAAGCCGGTACTATTCTTTTCTCCTACTCCCATTGGTAGTGCACGATAATTGCGTATTAAATTTTATCCATTTTACGAATCAATGTCAATTTATATTTATGAAATTTAAATTCGTCCATCAATCGTGTGCGTAAATTCGATTGATTCTGGAATAATGTCACAACAAAAGCGAATTAGCAGCTATGTGAGCGGCACTTCTGATTCTACCAATGTTATCCCATGTGCTGCTACTGTCACATCACTAGATCATAGTCATCAAACGACGTCGCATAATAGAATGCCTCCATCTGAAATGAATCCCGCTGTTTCAATCTACGGCAATGTCCTTCATAGCAATCCCATTCATGGTTTTGTTAATCCATTGGTCTCTAATTTACGAGGCCAAGTGATTATGCCACCACAATCTCCCTCTTCTCATACTGCTGGAATTCCACCTTTTCATCGATCTTTCTCCGGTTTGCGTCAAGGTAGGCCGGAAATAGTATCGTATTTGATTAAACAACTCTAATAAAACCTCCTTACAATTTAAATTGCAATTATATTGTCATGAGAAAGTTTTCAATTTTTTTGTTCTTTTCATATGATACTGCAGTTACTAAACTGAGAGAACATTGGGATGAGACAAATTCAAAGGTGATGCAGCGCAAGTCGCAATTAGATGCAATGTTGAGTGACAGCCAAAGGTATGAGAGAAAAAGAAATGAACAGGACGTATGGCTGGACAGGATGGAGCTACGATTAACGAGAATGCGATCGGTTGGTCATACAGCTGACGTGTTAGAATCACAACTCAGGGAACAAAAGGTGAGTTTTTTTAAACATAAATATTTCACATTTTACATACATGTATGAGGGAAATGGGTATAAATTCGAGTATACCGACCGTCAATTCAAGTAAACTCGACACGTCGTACATAAGTGGTGCAAGTATTGATTCGTGCCGACAACCAATGTTACAGACTCCAGTGAACAATCGAACAATAACAATGCTAAGTTTTGTGAAACGTTATAACAATTTGTTATACACACAAATTTGACATGTCTTCCTATTAATGAAAAGCTGAAGAAAACTTATCATTTAATAAATTGCAATTTTCTTGTTTCAGTCTTTTCACGCTGAACTACATCAATATAAACATCAAATGGAACTTTTTAACCAATTCACACAAAGTTTGATTGCAATGTATCAAGATGATGATACAACACGAGTGAAACAAATGACAGAAATGATAAATCAACGTTATAACAATTTAAATACAAGGTAAGATTGATTTCATTTGATTTTATATGTTTCATTAATTTCGTTGGAGAAGGAAGCAAATTGTTGACACTCCACGTTTCATAAAATTCTAATGAATAAATGAGTAAATCTGAATGAAAATGCTTACACGCAGCATCATCAATCGTGGGAAATTGCTGCATTCAGCGATGAATTCATTGCACAATTTTGATCGATCATTGGACAAGTTTTTGGCGTGGCTTAGCGAAGCGGAATCGTCAATGGAAGGATTGGAAACTGAAGCCGATCGGTTAGGCGGGCGTCGTGATCAAGGGGCGTTAAGACGACCACAACATCAACTTCGGGTAAGTGTTACACAAAAATAAGTTTCAATATTTTCTACTTGTCTTGATTCGATTGTGTCTGTGCGGAATGCGGTTGCAAATTGGCAATCAAACATATGAAATAATCGAATGATGTACCAAAATGAACAAAATGCGTGAAATTTCATTATCGAGTAGACTTGATGATGAATTTAATAATTACATTTGCGACTGGTGAGATAATTTCGTTTGAAATTATTGAAGTTTTGTTGGTATAGGATTAGCGGAAGTTTTTAATGAGATTGCGCGGGTCATCTCAATGCGAATTGAGCCCTTCAAGCTTGAACATGAAATAGTAAGTAGGGATTTCAACCTAATTTTCATATCATTTATGTATGTTGGTACGCAGCAAACTATAGAACCAAACAAACTAGTAGAAAACATTTATGAACTTCATCATTGCATTGATGCGCGATAATAATAATACTTCGATGGTTCATACACTCTAATTACTATAGAAAAATGCAAATTGAATAAGACTGATTTTATATATTGGTAACCATAAGATTCATCACTCATCGAGTTCCCACGAATTTAATAATAATCAATTTCACTTCACTATAATAATATTTTCTCTGAATAATCTCTATTTTTATTCAAGTTGGAATTACCATAATTCCCGCACGAACTGCAGTAAAAAAAATATTTCTATACATTACGACAGTTCAAAAGAATCAATACATTCACGTACAATATATACATAGTTGAATTCGATTGACACTGCTAGATATATACAGTGACGGAACTTTAATTGATTGATATTGAAACGTTACAATCCAGATTGTATATATACTGTATTGGTTTTCATTGAACATTGATGTGCACAAATGCAGTTTAGAGCATTATCTGTCAACTTGAATTACTGCCCTACCCATCCATTTCTATTGTACTAACAATCTCCAATGAAACAGAGAATAAATTCCACCACATATACGTCATCCATCGCAATTTATTGAAACAACTGAATATTTGAATAAGAAAAAAAATCACATAATACTATTTAATGTTATTTGATTAAATTATTTTGTGAATAAACTAAGATGAATTGTTTAAATTATAAAGAAATAAATGAAATAACGTACGTCGTGTCTTACATGTTGCTCTTATACAAATGTAAGTAATGAAGACGTTTGACGTCCATGACGATGGAGGAGTTGAGAAAGATGGAAACTCAAATGAGGACAGGGTGCGAGAGTGACCGCCCCAGCCTCAAGCGCACTGATGTTGCGCGGGTCCGACGAGGCGCAGTCGCGCATCCACGAGTCGAATCCCGCCGGCGAAGAAACGGAGCAACGTTGTGCACTCCGCCCCCGGTACGCCAACCATGCGATTGCTCGGCATTTATGTCGGGTTTTGCCTACGGTCATCACCGACAATTCGGCCTATTTACCCGCCAATGGTTGTCACAATAGTTTGATTTTCAACTTAATTAATTTGTCGAGTGAATTTACCACAAACCAAAGAAACAAACAAAAAACGAATTTAAATAATATAGCTGATAGAAGAAATTTAAAAATATTTAGTGTTAGTGACAATAATGATAGTGATATTGTTGAATTGTGTGGCCTGTAGATTACATCGAAATGTGTTGAGTTATATTTAATTGATACGTGCTAAATAATAATTATGAAATAGGGTGAAGGCATTGCAGAATTTTATTGAATAGAAGAAGAAAAAAAAAACGAATCACACTCCAAGATGTTGAAGTTGTTCAGTATTCATACACGCGTGCAGTGATAAAATTTATTAATTCCAGTATACCGCTCTTTTTACCATCACTGGCGTGAATTTAACGATAAAAACTGTATAGTAATTGTATATAAAGTGATACTTTTTCCTTTACTCCTGGCATATAATCTGAAAGTTAAAACTATGCGCTGTGAATAATTTATCCTCGGACCAGAATACTTTTTATTCCCTCCTTATCAAGTGAATTTCAAATATAAGTGTGCCAGATTTGGTTCCAGATGCTCATAACCCAGTGTTATGTACCATGCATGCATGATGATTATATTGATGTTAAAAAAAGACTGAAGAGATTCGTCCTCCTTATATCTTAGAATTTAATTCGAAAGCATCTTTGATCCATCACTTGGAATGGAATTCTTCGAATCTCTCACGTTATTTTGAAGTGAATTCCTTATTGAAATAATAAATCCTTCCTCAATGCAATGCGGTTGAATAATAAATAATGCAAATTGCGTGATAATTCATCAATAGTTCGAACCAATATCAAATACAAATTATTAATTGAATAATAGAGATAGGGTTTGGATCGTGGTTTGACTATTCGTCTGGTGGTTAAAGCCAATCGGGTGGGTTAGGGAATTACGTTGCAAATGGGCGAACCAATATCTGCCGCTGCTCCAAAGTTAAATAGCCGTATTAAACAGAAACCCACGAGCTTGAATATAACTCCAAATATCACTACTGGCTACAGAAATTCAAATGGACGCATTACACCCGACGATTTACACCGGCAACACATTACAAATATCAACGCAAGTGGAAATAATTACGATGGCCGACTTAAGATCACGCCGATCACTGAAAATCTTAATGAAACCACATCTCTCAAGACCGCTCAATTGTCAGAATTTCAAAAAATATCGGTCTTGTCAACAATATCGAATTGGGATCTATCGAAACGTAAATCATTATCGCAACCATGTTCACCTGCCGTCAATGCTAATTCAATGACAAGTTATCATCATTATGAAACACATAGCAGTGAGCATCCGCATTATAATTCAATATTACATAATTCTCATGATAATTTTCATCAACAAATACAGAGTGATCAAAAAATATTACGACAGCCAACTCAACAACAACTACAATCGCGTAATAATTCATTATCTTCACCTAGTGGACAAAAATTCGATCGTAATCAAAATCATAATGGCCATAACTTCACACTCTACACACGACCAGCACCAATACCAGAATCAAGAGTTAATAATACACGTCCGAATCTCGATGATTTTCTATCGCCTGTTTCACGACGATCCTCTACTAACAGCACTCAATCCTACTACGGCGTAAATCCGCAGAAAACTTTTGCTCATTGCAATGGAAAGATAGCTAATACTCCTTCACCGTCGACTACGCATGCAAATTCAACTAACTTGATATGGACAAATGGCATCAGTGATCATAATCCAATTACAACTCCAGTGCATTTATTATATGAAGGCGCAAAGCATCCGTCATCATCGACTGCAACTGTAATTGAATCAACAGCTACAACAATTCATCAAAATTCGAAACAGCAGCTGCATCATCAGCGGAATCTCCAAAAAGATGAACAAGTTAATCCATTTGCGAATGGTACAGAAAGTTTTGGGATTAAAAGGGGCTCTATGCCGCCGGTACTGTGGAATGGTCAGTTTCAACAGTCATTTGGGTTACCAAGGCGACCTCAAAGCATTGCTTCAACTCCGGTTGCGGTTAGTCCAAATGTACAGACTGTGACAACACCGAATTCTTCAGTGCATTGGGGCGCGTCTGAGATTATTCTACATCAAGCAAAACCACGAACTGCGTACGCCTCGACTCTTCCTCATCCACGATCACCGTCATTAGCAACGTCGCCAGGAAGTAATGTCAATGGTGTTGCTACACTAGGGAAATGTAATAATTTAACTGGTGGCGCAGTACTGCGTCAACATTCTCATAGCAATGCATCAACTCCAACATTGTCTCTACCATCGGCGTCGCCGTCTGATTCGGGTTACAGATCATTGCCATCAGCAATAAGCGATTATCAGTTATTGCGATCGCCATCGACCCAATCGCAATCATATCAGAATTCAACTGGACAGAATCGCAATCAACAAAATAATCGACGTCTCTCATTGCCAGTATCTGCCCAAGTACTTTTACGTACAACAGCACCAAAATCAAGCTCGACATTTCATGGATTCCCGTTGAAACCATTGACTTGCGGACTATCATCAAATGGTAGCGCGATATTCGTTGGATGTACACATCTTCATACATCACCCAGTAGTGGTAGCGTAGGTGGGATTGAAGGGACTAATCTAGGTGGAAACATTGGAGTGTCAACGTCTGCGACAAGTCCTGCCCACGCACTTAGCACATCTCAAGCAATTCAACAGTTACTCGCTCAACCACGAAGCGGTTTTAAGATCGTTGATGACAAGCTTTCGCTCTTCATAGAGATACTTGATACGCAAGAGCGCTTCGCTAAGGTCAGTAAAACGATTCTCGCGCTACGGAAAATTTGCGAATGTTTCCTCATACGGAATAAAAAATCGCATGAAAATAAACGTGAATATAAACTGAAAAAAAATATTCGTAAATTATGTTAGGCCAATATTTATATATGGAATATTCAACAACATCAAAACATATTTTCCATTGTTTCTTTATCACTTGATATAGTTTTTTATATTAAAGTAGATATGAAATGAAAAACTATCAAATTCTTTGAGCTACGTTTTTGAACGAATCACTTTTGCCAAGGATCCCTATAAGTGATTTTCATTGTAGCTTGATAATGGTAAGGAATACGTGAAAATGGTACGAATGTTTTTTCCATTCAGTATAATGTTCTGGGCAAAATGATTTTCCGTAGAACACTCGGAGATGAATAGGATCAGAGATATGCAGTTTTGAAACCTACTCAGGAAGTCCGCAATTCCAAAAAAAAAATCGGCCTTTCTAGTCATTCATGCGTACCTAGATTTCTAAGAATCGAACGGTGAAAATTCCTGTATATATCAACCTAGAGTGAAGAAATTGACGAAAACATGAGCGTTCAGGTAATTTCCGGTGACTGATAGATTCAAAGATATTGATGTTGGGACAGCATCCGCTTTATGACACAAGAAAAAAATATGGATGTGTTTGCCGAAACTTCAATTTTTCATAAAACTTATTGTGTTCATTTCCTCAGTATTCTGCAAAGAAAAATGCATGTACACATAAATGAAGAAAGGCAAGTCAATAAATCGAAACAAAAACTATTATTTTTATATGGAAAACCAATTTTCAAGTATTGTTCCCTGAATAGAAAACTTTATTAACTCTATAACACATTACCACATTCCCTTGGTGATTACAAATACATTGAGTGTCTATATGTTTTCTATACGAGAGCGTTGAATATTGGAAAAAAATATACTTTTTGGAGAAAAATCACCGATTCTGTAATTAAAATGTGAAATTGTATATCTGTAGAATTATTCATTGTACTGACTGTAAGAAAATATTTATGCAAAATTTTAATCGCAATAACAATATTTGCCTAGAATTTTCATTTATAATTCATCCACCCGAGCAGTAATCAAGGAACCCTTCAAAAGTACTCTGCGAGTGAATCATTAAAAAACGTACCCTTGGATTATATCGGTCCTTCACTTTTGAGCCATCTTACACGTAGAACTGTTGATTAGTGAGAAAAAAAAAAAAGGTTCCATGATTTGACTTTTATCTCTGGACGCCACCAATACTAGTGTATCCACATTAATTCATCGTAAATAACATTGCAATATTTGCTCTGACTTTTTGGTGAAAACAAACCCTCTTTCTTCTTTTTTTTATTCCGGTTTAATTCAATATACGGTTGGTAACTTCTTTGACGTTCACGTACTCAGTGGAGGAACAGGGGGGGGGCACAAACTCTTGTCGACATTTGTCACAACTTGCAGTATACAACGAGACGAAATGTCGAGTGTCTTACAGTGCAAGATGTAGGTCAGATTTCTCAAGCATCCCTTTGCTTCTATAGATGGGGAGGTTACTTGAAATAATTTAGTGACGATCAATGTTGTTCGGCTAAAAATAGTGTTAAGTGTCTCTGTCCGAATGAGTGAGTTATTTGTAGAGAAACCATTTCTCTGTGGATCCAATTGATTGACTCAGCTTTTAATATTACTCAAGCGTAAATATCCAAACACTCTACGTGGGTGATTTTTGATATTGCCACATAAAAAGAAAAAAGCTATATACATGGAAGCGAAGAGAAATACATCAAGCTTCCACCGTGGATAGGGCATGAAAACTGTCATAGTCGAAAGTTATGCTTCAACATTGAGGACATATCTGCCACCCGTGTTTATTTTTCTACCTCAACGAATGAATTTTCCAGACTTGATCAATAAAACATATCCACTTGGCGCGTTTGCAATTCGAACGGCTGGATCCAAAGCCGTACATGGTTTATACAAGACTTATATAATCCATATTCACATCTGTCATATATTTGAAAATAACTCGCTTAGTGAAAACTTCAATATCACTGATAATAACCCAGCACTACCTGATTTCATTAAAGAGACATGTAATATTGAAGTGATTCCATTGCATAGAACCGCATTTCATATATGTATGTAAGAAGGCCCCGAATAAGATTGGCAGAAACCAATTTTTATTATTTATAATGAATAAAATACTGATTCATAAAAAAAAAAGAATACAACAGTTCTTACGGTTATTGTTTCATATAGCGATAGTAAAGTACGAATGAAAGCCATTATTTATTAGTAATATTCAAATATACAAACTTAACCCTATAAATATCTTCGATAATCGCCATTGATATTTTTATTTCCAATATATTTTATTTATTGAATATTAAATAAAAAATAACAAATGATTTCCAATTTCTGGTCTGGTGATGGTACTACCCCAAATTTACTCATGGTAGAAAGTGTGAATATTGAATGAATGCGAACAATCAATTTTGATCCATACAGTTTCCTTTGAAAAAAATTTACAACGTTATATTGATATATTAATTACAGGATCTCCAATCGGAAATCGAGACTCATCGTGACGTTTATGCATCTTTAAACGGGGCCGGACGTAAACTCCTCGGTTCTCTTGCAAGTCAAGATGACGCTGTGATGTTACAACGACGTTTAGACGAAATGAATCAAAGATGGCATCATTTGAAAGCAAAAAGCATGGCAATAAGGTATACATATTTATACAGTGCTACTATCAAGAATATGCATACATAGATATGTAAAAATTCGTCTAACGAATATATAATTATATAACGGCGTTCTCTATTTTATTAAACAGAAATCGATTGGAGAGTAATGCAGAACATTGGAATGCATTATTACTGTCGTTACGTGAACTCAGCGAATGGGTCATCAGGAAAGATACAGAACTAACGGGACTGGAGCCAGTTCGAGGAGACATTAATGCGCTACAAAAACAACAAGTAAGTTTTGATTTATCTAAAATTTATCAGTGATATATTACTCCTACAATATTCATCGCTCGGATACTATTCGGTATATAAAATAATTCTCTATACGACCAGTAAATGTTCTACCTATTCAAACTATTTCATTCGTAAAATCCGGAACTTTAATTAAAAAATTTCTTCCAACCACCAAATAGCCAATAGCCAATATATACTCTTGCATTCTTTGGATATACGTGAATGCATATATGACATACGAACCATCCATCAGATTGAAAGAGCAGTATTTGGAATTTGTTGAATTTTCTTTCAACCAATTTTTCAGTAGAATTCATTCCTAGTATATGGGGTTCACAATGTGGCCACAGTTGGATTGTGCGCAAATCGAAAATCCGAGAACATATATTCTGTCCTTGCTTTATATATAACTTAAACATACCCAAGTAGGTGATGTACCACCAGTGGCGCGCGCGCCGTTGATTGGCCAAATGCTTCAACAGTATAAGGACAAAATAGATATGTGGCTTTACGTCGACATTTCGACCACATGATTATACCAAACTTCATTTATCATAGACAAAAAAAGAAAAGACCATTTATAATGTATTATCGTACTATTTGGTAATACAATTATGGGGGATTTTATATCACAAATTTTGATTATAATGTATGCAACATTCATTGGATATAATTAAATTGTCACCTACAGGATGATCACAGAGGTTTTCGGAGGCAGTTAGAAGATAAACGACCCGTCATTGAGAATAACTTGCTCAGCGGGAGACAATACATTGCAAATGAGCCGCCTCTCTCTGATACTTCTGACAGCGAAGGTAAAATGATTATTTCATCTAATCCCAAAGCAACGTGAAATATAAATAGACTTGTATATATTCAATTCACAAAACTTCCTGTCTCTCAATACCATAAATTAAATTCAACTATTTACTCATTGCAATATGAGTTTTTAGATTGAATTGAATGAGAGCAAGAAAAAAAAAAGAAAATATAAAGCAACACATCGACTTTGTAAATTGAAAAAGTGAAAGTTGACTAACTAAAAATTAACACGTAATAATTACCTCTTCATTATTTTTTTCTTTCACATGTACTAACACACACGTAGGTCGGGAACATGATGGTGATGCGAGAAGCTATAGAAGCACTGAAGAACAGGCACATGAATTGACACGCAGCATCAGACGCGAAGTGAACAAGCTTTCTGAACAATGGAATGCCCTTATTGCGCGCAGCGATGCATGGAAAGGGAAGCTCGACGACACGACTGCGGTGAGTATCAACGTAATCCTATTGATGCATGCACACTCGCGTCTCTCTTTATCTCTATACCTCTCTTTTACGCCTTCTCATCAACGTCAATGTAACTCTGCTTATCCGAATAATTCAAAAAGAAACATTTCTTTGACAACAACATCGTACATAAGTATATACGCAAATGGTGCTGAAATATTCCTATCAACATAACTATTTATCTATAATATAATAATTTGTCTTTACTAGATTGTGAGTTGTGTGGGAAGTTGAAATATGCAGGATTGAAATAGCAACATCGAATAAAAGTTTATATATATATTTGCAGCGTTCACATTGACCGACTAATGATCAGTATGCGTGTGTTTATCAACACTATTTGAATTGAAATCTAGTTTTGATGCGATACTAAAAGTACATTCGACTTGATTTTCGATATTTTTGTTTTTGTTTGTTTGATTTTTTTTTTTTTCATGATTTTCTTCAAACAGAATGATTTTTTCATTCACGAATGGAACAGGTATATTGATATTACTTTCGCGTAGGCTCAATCATAGAAAGGTTTTTATATCTGGCCATATTGGCGTATGACTCGACGCGGATCAGCGTGAGCGTAATTCATATACTAAGGAAGTTACACTCTCATATAACACATACATACAAACTACACACATGAATATTATGTTCGAATATACGTGGAGTTGTGCTTTGGTTGGTATAAAATCTGAACCTCAGTGCACTGCCGGTTGTCAACGTGAATACACTGTTACACACATCACTCTCACTCTCGTGTGTACTCTCGCTCCCTTTGAGAGTATAGTCAGCTGATATGTGATACGTGATATGTGATACTGCAAAGAATAGAGCAATGTAATACTGCGATGCATATTACAGTGGCGGGTTCACAAATATGGGGAAAAAAAAGGGATCCACGACAGACAGTCAACTAAGTCACAGTCAAGTGAGAGAGTGAGACGTTAGCAAGTGGCTATTTTTAATCGAGAATGCCACAGTCGACCACTAATATACTCATATGCTGCATATAAGTGTTCCATCTTTCACATATAATTCAGGAAATATAAGATTTTGGTTTTTCATTGTGAAATTCATCGTTGCATTAACACATCACGCGTTACGCCTGTGATTTCATTTTTGGAAGAGGAAAAAGCAAATTTTATTGAATCAAATCTTGCAATATAAATGGCCAACTGACAATGTCAGATATAAAGTCAAACACAAAGCGAATCATGATAGAATCTTGACGAGCGTAACAGAGAATTGCTTCACGGGAAAGGGAAAAAAAAAAAGTTTTAAGGCGACTCAGTATATTTGCAGTTGGATCGTGAAAAGAGTATTAAAGTTTAGATAAGATGCTGAACCCTGTTGGAATACATGTGTATTGACGATTAGATTTTTATTTTTACCCGAGACTTACGAAATAGGAGAGTATAAATGATGAAGAATCGAAAAATTGAAGTGTTATCGCGTCAAAGTATTATGATTAAGGGTAATGATAATGAGGATGAAAACATTCAGAGTGATAGAAATAGTGAATTGTCTTTCAAAGTTGATCTTTCCATGGCGGAACAATTTTACTATGAAGTCATATCATCATTTGAACAAGAAGAGGTATAACAATTCACGTTAACTAAATAAAAGTTGACGAAATTTCATTGAATATGATTCACGATAAAATATTATTCCGACCATTATTATTATTAGCGGTCGAGTATTAATTTGACTTCATTATACTCGTGACAAAAAAAAAAGGATATAAAAAATAATTGTCGCCGGCGGGAAAATAATTCTCACTCTTTCTTCTTCCTTTTCCTTCTTCCTCTTCTTTGCTTTCTTAGTTGTACGGAACCTTTGTGATTAGATAGCGGATTATTTGAAGTCACTCAGCTTACATATATAAAAGCTAGACATTTTTTTTTGCCTGTATTATAAACTCACAAGGTCATAAGAGTACTGTGACTTCTCTCATCACGTCATCATGCTTGTGATTGTCATAGTAACGACATGGTTGACTGGTGAACAGAACAGAAGAACTGAACGTTTTTGTATTCATGAGACGATAGTGTGCCGCGGAGCCCGGTGATGTGTGACTACACAGTCAACTACATTCATTGCAACAACGCCTGTAGAAGAGAAAGAAAGAAAAGGGAAAAGAAAAAAAAAATTCGTGATATTCTTTTGAAACCAACAGCCCCAACCAACAAATTCATAATGTACCATTCAAACCACCACAGTGGGGTTCCCGGCATGCATAACACACACACACACATACGACATACAAAGCTTTATTGAGCGAAATGATTCATTTAATTCGGAATAGACATTGTTTGATTTACATACTGGAATAATGATGTGCATCAAGGCGCATCGATTTTTTTGTCTCATTGAAAAGTGGGCGAGCCAGCAGTTCATATATAAAAAAAAAAAGGAAACCGTAAAAAATGGTATTATTTCTCATAACCGGGGGTTCCCCTTACACCCGAGTGCTTTGACCAACTAAACTACGTGGCGCTGACACTATTCCGCGGTGCGAATCGACCCGACACACACAACGTACGTTTTTCCACCCACCGTCCATCTTATGTGGGGCTACGCATAAAAGCACTGTACCAAGCGTATAAATTTCGCTTGGTTGACGGTGAAAAAGAGAAAAGAACAATTCAGTTAAAATTTCGATAGACGTGTGTGCCTCATAATATTTATTCATGTCTATACCACCGTCACTTCATTATGTTTTAATCATTATGGACATAGACCGCTAAAATTCATTTATATTAATTGTCCTTTACATAGATGAGATCCCCAAGACCCGAAAATCCCAGCTGGAAACTCGTGTCATTTCCCACATGGCTGGGCCAAATGGCCATTTTGCATATGAGAATATTTAATAAATGAAAGTTGGTATAATAAATTGCGTGTGGCGCATTTCATTAACGAGATTATCCACTCCCATTTTCGCTACAGGATAGATTACAGTTATAGATTATGACATGCGCTCATTTATTGATTATTTAATGAATGATCTATTGGATATTATTAATGATAAAATGGAAAATGACATTACGTGGTTTTTGGTTCAATTTCTCGTAGCACCACACCATATCTCTATGCGCCGTATCAGAGGTGGCGTTAGCACAAACCAGATATATACGATCGATCGCTGCGCCACTCCTCCATTGGGGTCCTGGCGAAAATATTAACTGCATCAAGCTAACTGGAAACTGTAAAATTGTGTGGAATTTACGCTATTCCACGTAATCAAACTATGCGCGAATTCCAATTTCTTTTTTCCCAACAAAATTTTCCGCAGTTTTACTTAGGATTAAATTATTCACCATACTCTGGCAGTTATGCGTAATATTTCGTACTATTTATTCCAAAAGTTCGAACATGCAGTTGTGTATATAAAGTTTCCTTGCTTTATCTATATAGACCACCTCACATTTATATACAATAATCCAAAGATAAATATAAACATTTTCAATTTAACACGTTTTTATATGGCAAATACATGACCAGAATATATCGCTGCGCTTTATTCGTGAATAAATACATCCTCAATGTGTAATATAAAGACTTTTTTTAACTTTTATTTTTCCAGAAAATGTGTATTTTTCAAAGAGCTCTGGATGATCTTTCATCCCGAATGGCAGCGGCTGAGGGTATACAGAGCGGCTGGCTGAACCCAACTGATGCGTCCGAAGTAACTGAAATGATGGAGCAGATGCAGAAATTTGGCGAACGTTTGGGTCCAATTGAGCGAAATATTGATGAGGCTAATGATCAGGCAAACAAATTCGCATCAAATAATGTTATAGTATCACACACATTTTTAACAAAACTCGAGGATCTAAATAAAAGATGGAAAATGTTACAATTGGCAGTTGACGATCGATATAAAATATTAAATGGTTTTGGTAAAGATGAAAATACGCCGAATAATCAAGCATTTCTTGCTGGTAGCGTAGGACCACCATGGGAAAGAGCCCTCACACCTGCCAAAGTGCCTTATTATATCAATCATCAACTTGAGACAACACATTGGGATCATCCAAAAATGATTGAATTAATGTCATCATTGGCTAATTTAAATGAAGTTAGATTTTCGGCATATAGAACGGCAATGAAATTACGAACGGTACAAAAACGTTTGAGCTTAGATTTGTTGAGTCTCTCAGCTGCACTGGAGCAATTTGATTCACACGGACTGCGTGCACAAAATGACAAATTAATTGACATACCCGATATGATTACTGTTCTTACATCTCTATATGAAATAATTGCGACTGAAAATCCATCACAAGTGTGCATTGCCCTTTGCATTGATTTAGCGGTCAATTGGCTTTTGAATGTATATGACAGTCAACGAACTGGTCAAATACGCGTATTGTCATTCAAAGTTGGACTAGTGCTGCTATGTAAAGGTCATTTGGAAGAAAAATATCGATATCTATTTCGTTTAATTGCCGACGCTAATCGACTGGTTGATCAACGCAAATTAGGACTTTTATTGCACGATTGCATTCAAGTGCCGCGTCAACTTGGTGAAGTCGCGGCATTTGGCGGTTCAAATATTGAGCCAAGTGTACGAAGTTGTTTTGAAAAAGCTGGTGGCGATAAAAATGAAATAGAAGCGATGCACTTTTTAAGTTGGCTCCAACAGGAACCGCAGAGTATGGTCTGGTTACCAGTACTTCACAGATTAGCCGCAGCTGAAAATGCTAAACATCAAGCCAAATGTAATATATGCAAGGAATATCCAATAACTGGTTTTCGATATCGATGCCTCAAATGTTTCAACTTTGACATGTGTCAGACGTGTTTCTTTTCTGGGCGAAATACCAAAAATCATAAACTCACGCATCCAATGCAAGAATATTGCACAGCAACTACATCCGGCGAGGATGTACGTGATTTCACACGAGCTTTGCGCAATAAATTTAAATCAAAACGTTACTTTAAAAAACATCCGCGAGTTGGTTATTTGCCAGTTCAAACTGTACTTGAGGGCGATGCTCTTGAAAGCCCTGCGCCGTCGCCGCAACACAGTTCTCTAAGTCAAGATATGCATTCACGATTGGAAATGTATGCGTCAAGATTGGCCGAAGTTGAATTATCACGAACGAGAAGTAGCTCGACGCCCGATAGTGACGATGAACATCAGCTTATAGCTCACTATTGTCAAAGTTTGAATGGCAGTGATAATATTAATGCACCGCGAAGTCCAGTCCAAGTGATGGCCGCGATTGATGCTGAACAAAGAGAAGAATTGGAGGCAATGATACGTGAGCTCGAAGAAGAAAATGCTACTTTACAAGCGGAATATGAGAGATTAAGGTCGAAACAAACCCCGGGATCGACGCCGGAAGACGGTCATGGTGTTAAGCAAGCTGACTGTGATATGATTGCCGAAGCGCGATTACTGAGACAGCACAAAGGGAGATTAGAAGCGCGAATGCAAATATTGGAAGATCACAATCGTCAATTGGAAGCACAGTTGCAGCGGCTCCGGCAACTTTTAGATGAGGTACGAAATCTACATAATTCTTTTTTCTTTTCTTAGTCAATGCGAATATGATAATTCTACGATATAATGAAAATCTGAAACTTTACCCGAATTATTCCACATTATAATACTGCATTACAATTTGAAATTTTTTCAGCCCAATGCATCATCGCCATCCAAAACTGGAACCCTGCAAACGAGGAGTGTAACTGCCTCTCAACTTGCTACAGATTCACCGGCCAAAATAAATGGACATTACCATGATTCACAGGGTATGTAATTTTGTGGTTTATGTACATAGTGGAATAACGAGAAAAACTATTCCTGAGCGTTGAGTCGTAGAAATTACGGATGGAGATTCGCAAAGCTGCAGATAAACTTTTTGTAACCTCTTCAGTCCTTTCGACTTTTATCTGTTGTTCGATGAGAGTTTCAAATGTTGATTCAGCGCTCGGTCGGGCGCTGAGATTGACATTGGGTCTCGGTTTGGCCACAGTGCACCTTATATAGGTGTCCAACTCCCACCACCACGAACAGTCATCATTGATTGGCTAATGTGTCGGGTGGAAAGGGAAACCATGGCGCATTCTGATTGGTTGGTTTATAAATGGTGGTGGACACGCTTTAAGAAAATGTATACTGCCATCATAGAATCATTCACAAAGCCATTTGTAATTCATTCACATGATAAATAATATATTTTCATTGTTCATTATATAATTATCATATACTAAACTTTAACCAATTCATCTACTCATGGAGTCATAACAAATTAATATTCACGATGCTTGGTGAATATGTGGATGCAGGTGAAGGAGAATCGGGTGAAGGCAGAATTGGGAGTCTAGAAAGACCGCCGCCGCCACCCCATTCGCACAACGTAGCCCACAATATGAGCAATCTATTACACATGGCAGGTTCGTTGCTCATTTTTATTTGTTTTAGGGAGCAACACCAAATGATATTGTCATAAAGCTCATTTGTCTTTCTTCTTGTGAATTTTCAAAGCATGTACTTTTAAGAACATGATGTCGGAATATGCTGCATACTATTAGGTGTACAGATGAATTTAATGCTTTTTCGCATGCATTTGAAAAACGTCCTGTAATTCTCGGTGTTATCCGTTTGAGACATCACTGTCCTGGCAAAATTTTAACTCTGACTGACCGCTGTGTTCCAAAAAATTGCATCCTATTAGTTTGAGACGGAATCATTTCTCATTTTCATGAGCCAGTCAAACTTTCATAATTTCCATCAAATATTTGGAAAAAGTTCAAATATTAGAGAAAATATTTTTGAATTTCTCGTCATCATTTTGGTGTTTTCCCTTAACACTAATGGACCAGTCAATAGCTCGATGTATATAGCTTTTGTTGACATGTGTGGACAATATTAGAAATAACGTTTCAACTATTATAAATTTATACTAATTCAAGAATACTGATTATATTTTTGCTCTACACTTATCAGGATGGATGTAAAGGTGAGAAGGTATTTTAAATTTACATAATTAATATTGGCGTGTAAATGGAATGATGTTCAGTGCGAAAAATTGTTATTTCCCGCGGTCCACTAATTGTTTGAAACATTAATCCCGGACAGTATGCAAATTTGAAAGATGGATGTAATTTATGGACAATTATTTCTCTCTTCCCAATAGGTGGATTGGAGAAAGCTGTAGAAGAGTTGGTGACAGTGATGACGGAGAATTCATCAACTACAAATGGACAACGAGTCTCACCACCAGCCTTCAAATGATTGCATGCAAAACACATACATATTCATTTGTGTGTAAATGCGACCTGCGGTTAGTTCGAAATCTCTATAAAAAAATATTTCACTAAAACAAAAATGACCCGCTTCTAATGACTGCTGATTTCAATCAATCATTTTGAATTTTTCATATATATATATATATATATGAATAGATTTTAGTTAATTAAATTAAATGAATGAACATGTCTGACACAATGCATATCAGAAATTTTTTAAAAATATAAATTTATCCAGTGCCCGAAACAATTTTATCGTTGTAATTTTTTCGTGCATATTTTGTAAGTTTTTGATAATGTCGCTTTCTTGTTGGATTTATCCAAATATCACGAGTGTAGATTACAAATTCATCGAGAAAATCTGATGAAAAAATCTTTGTTACGGAATTACTTTATCATATTATGAATCATTACCTATATACATATGAATAGTAATACAGTATAATTATAACTACATTACGAATAAAAAACCAACCAACTTGAATGGAAAAAAAAATACATATATACACAGTGCTCGTGATATTATTATCAATATTTCGATCAGATTCATGTGTCTGAACATTCATTGAATATGCTTCACTGTGTGTATATTGGTTGATTTTTTATTGTATATAAAAAAAATCCGATTATTGTTAGTGAAGCGGTATTCGAAATATAGCAGCGATATACACATATATAAAAAGAAATAAAAATGGCAGTATCATAATTGTCCACACAAGAGAGATCATCAAATTTTGAACTATTGCGATGTTCGACTCAATTATGAATCAGTTATTCTGACTCTTTTAATCGCATCATAATATTATTCACACAACAATTGCGTTCGTATAACAACAATTATTATTTTCACTGCCATTAGAAATTTCAACGACATTAGTGATTTCCCGAATCTTTTTTTGGCTCATATCATTAAGCTGTTATTAGATTATATAAATCATTATTGAAATAAAAACATATTGTAATTATTATTACAATGTACGTGGAAGGGTTGTACATCATGTGTTTTCCATATCAAAAATTGAGCCAGTAGCCATATCATAATCATCGGATTTCAAAAATATCCCACAACACATAATATTTCACTATCATCGTTATTATTTCTAGTATTATGTTGGTAATAACAAATTTTAAATGTAGGCGGCGATTATTTAAAAAAAAATCAATTTTAAAACAAGATCATTTACTTTTTTTACTATAGTTACTAAAATCTACCAAATGTTATGTTTATACTTGAAGATATATTTGATTATACCTACTTAATCTATATACTCTGTGGGCTGTATTATCCATATCATGTAATAAAAAAAACACGAAAAAATCGATGATCTCGAGAGAAATTATGTTGAAAATGGTACACTATCATAATAGAATTGTAGAAAAAACCTACTATTCACTATGTTAAATCAGGGAGAACAAATTATACTTGTACAATTATTTGTGAATCTAACAATTTAATGTGCGAAGTATTCAAACTTCTCAAACTCATCACCCGTCATTCTTGGTATAATATCACAGTATTATGATACTGTCTTGTGCAGGAAGAGAGCTCTAAACAGAAAACATCATATATAAATGCGATAAGATATATTAGTTATTATGTTCTCTCAATCACTAACTCGACAAACGTGATCACTATCATCATGCTGAATAATCATTGTATTTAATAAACAATGAAACATGATTGTGGTAGAATAGATATCGACATGATTGGTATGACTTTCATATACGTATCCCATGAGCTATAGGTGTAATTGAAAATGATACATCATTTGGAAAACGAAAAGTATTTGGCATTTGTTGAATACAATTTACAATGCAGGACCAGCGTTAATAACAAGACTTTGAATTTCAGTGAGAATTTTTTCAAGGTTTTATGAAGAAATGGGAGTTGCCTCGTTTTCAATGACAGTCATATACACTATTTTTCAGTCTGTAACTATATCAATTCTTTTTTTTTTTCATTTTGTTCATGAAACGTAGAAGAAACAATATAGATTAATATTAACCTTACGATATTTATCTGAAATGGTAATCGATAGATTGTGGGGACACAGCACAAGATCTAAATGCCTCAGTCAATATTCTGTTTGGAGAAAGTAAGATAAGTTGTAGAGTGGGGATGAATATGTATCAATTTTTTGACTTAAAAGAGTGGATAGTTCTCGTTAGCTTGATGGTAAAGCACTCGTCCGGCATACGAGAGGTTGCGGGTTCGAATCCCGCGCGTTGTATGAAAATATTTTTTCTGGGAATTTATTGTTATGTAGTATTACAATACTCTGTAACAAAAGGGAGAAGGTGTTCATCTCGTTAAGTAATTCATATCCGGTCGCACCGCGCGACTCCCCCTGTCTATCTCACATTCGCAAATGGATAATGAATGGTTCGATGATTAACGCGCATGGTATCGCCGCGGGTTCTGTGCGCGTTAATAACAACTGCATTGGTAATTTGTGGCTAGCGAGAGAAAGAGGGGGCTGTGATATGATAGATGTGATAGATAGATGAACAACAACTCCCCCAACCCCAGAAGAAGAATGTTTGTGCAACGTTGGCTCAATTGGTAAGAGCGCTCGTACGGTATATCAAAAGTTTACGAGTCGGAGTTCCGTTCGAGGGTTATCCTTTTATTTTTTCATCACATGAATAAAATTTACTTTCTTATCGTAGTTATAATACGTGTCTAAAACGTAACGATTGCTTTGTGACCCCTAGTCTGATTATTACCGTTTGAACTAAAAATGAATCGAACCTACAGTACATTCAATAATATAAATTGATCTTCTCTACAATCTATAATGCTTTTATGATCTCAATGATGATGTAAGGATATGATTCTTTTTTTTTTTTCCCCCATTTTTCATTTAATATTAAACATTACTACATAACAAATCCGTTGAATTTAGTATCCCAAATTTGACAATACTGCTATTTTTCACTTTGTCTCATTTCGAGATAACTGTTAGTTGTATATTGTATATATATGCGGTAATCATACGCAATTGTTTTCCAAGAGTATCAATAGAATATTTATATTGATTTTGAAATTTAACGACGATAGAAAACAATAATAGAGAGCTCAAATACGTTTAGCGAAAAATGGGTAGAATATAAAAAATTGTATTATCATTAAAAAACATTAGCATCGAACCGTAGCTTCCATTAGACGGTTGAATATACTTAACCAATGTTTGTTATTAGAAACCAAAACGAAAAACAATAAAGAAAATTAAAGTGAAAACGAAAATCCAATGAACACGCATTGAAATTGTGAGAAAATAAAATTACTGTTAATATTGCAGGAATATGAATAGAAATGGAAAGAGAGAAAATCTCCTCCCGATGGACTGATATTTTTGTTCGGAAATCTTTTTTGTATTTCCAACTGCCCAACAATTAGTTCAGTCCAAACAATTTTATTGCCCATAAAAAATGGTTCTTCAACTTTGTTTACAAAATAATCATGAAAATCTTGAATTGTACACAATAATGCACAACTTCTTGAATATTTTCAAGTTGGAAAATAAAACCGTAATAATAAATTTAATAAGATTTATATCTGCGTTGTGAGAAATCCATTCTGCATCTCCTTTTTTTATGCATAAATAAACAATATAGACGAGTATTAATCATTAACGTGTATTATTAGAATATAAATAGTGATTATTAAACTCAAATTGAAGCGACGACGAATATGTATGAGTTTTTGAATATCATACATTGGATTATTTTAGTTGGGGGTTTGAATCCCGTGCGTTGCTGTATACGGTAATGTTTTTTCTGTGAATTTATTCATTCTCCTCATCAATTATTTCGTTTCGCTTCTCTAGTCGGCAGAGACCACTGTACTTTGGGAGTATGTATTGAACGTGACAGTATGGTTCACTGCTGCAGCGTTAAAAAGAGAACCAAGGGTCGCGCTTGTCGTCATGACAAGTCGAGGCCGCGGGGGGATAAGTATGGAGGAGGGAGAATGATAATAAAAGGCTCGAATGGGTTCGACAGACTATATGTAGGAATTGAAGAAAAATTTTAATGTCATTCAAATAAAATAGTTGACAGTTGAATATACTCAACTCATATTGGGAATAATAAGACAGAAAAAAAGGGAATTGAAAAAAAAATCATACTATCTTGCATTCGACTTATAAAATATAAATCGTTGGTTATTCCAGATACCACGGCTGGTGTTTATCATCATGACCCTTTGTAGTTTCGTGTCGATGTAAAATTCCGATGCTCTATTAGACATTCGAATTGTGTTGGTATGTAAGGTTCTAATGAAATGAATGGCAACTTAAATTTTTTTTATACAAAGAATATTGTTTACTTGAGTACTAAATATAAGTATAACGTGGTAATCCTTAACAATTAGAAAAAAAAAGGAAAAGATCAAATGGAAAGAGAACAAAATGTTTTTCTCTTAATGAATTATGTTCTAACAGTCGCAATTGGCTTTCGGATTGTTGGAGGATTGTTGGCCTGAAAATGTCAATAGATGCAGGTAACTGTTCATGTTTTTTTTCTTCAAATACACAATACACAAGGCCATTAGGGTGATTCCAATAGAAAAGCACGTGCTCTCGGTGTTAATTTACGTACACGCCCTCTACTACTAATGCTTATACCAGGTTCCGGTGCACTATCATCGCTTTCTTCAGCATAATAACGTCTCTTGACTCTTCTACGATTCCTAACTGGTAAAGTCGTGCTGTCATCACTATCTTCATTATAACGTGGTCGTTTGCCACCTCTTCTTGATTGTTGACCGATCCTATTATCATTGTCGGTATTTTTTGTTAATTGTACTTTTTTCTGTAACCTCAGACGCTTACTCATATTTCGCGAATCATTGCTATCTGAATCTTGACTACTGAAAGCGTTGTAACTCTGATTTTCTCCAACATCATCACTCTCAGATGATGCCTCTTCACTACCATCGTCATCTGATATACTGGCACTTGGAATTCTATCATTTTTCGTTGATCGCGTTTTGCGCGTTCTTGTATAAATTTTTTGAACCACTTCATCTTCATCATCATCACTCTCTTCTTCATGTGAATTGTCACCATCAACTAATATTCCATCATTCTTGACGTTTTCATCTTCATTCTCGGCTTCCTCTTCAATCACGGGCACTTCTTCTTCCTCATCATCTTCATCATCGTCATCATTATTCACAGCATATGATTTAATTTTTTTCGTTGATCTATTTGTACGAACATTTTTCGTTCTTTTAGCACGATTTGGCCGACTTTTTCTACTGCGTCCAGCTGGTTTATAACTATCACTTGAATTACTACCAGCGTCGCCACCACTAGCAGGCGCCGCTTTACGTGTTCGCATTCGTCTTGTTGGTGCACTATCGCTACTTTCACTTTCGAGTGATGTTTCCGATTCACTGCCATCATTCGTTTTTTTTGTTATATTTTTCGATGCGGAATTGCGCAGTCGCATTGAACGTGAACTTGATGAATGTTTGGTGTAACCGTTTGTCATTCGTGATGGACCTGGACTGTTGCAGTGTGATGTCCGCTTCGATTTAGTTGTATTTACATCATCGTCTTCGTCATCGTCATCATCATCTTCGTTGCAAACATTGACATCTTCCTCCTCATCATCACTGGTAATGACGGTTTTCCGTGTTGATGGACCTGTTGCCAAATCGATTTTAATTAACCTACTGTTGGAAAAATTGATATTGCATTGAATTGTGGAAGATATATTACCGGCACCGTTTGTTGTCAAACGTGTTGTGACATTGTTCGTGGTGGCCTTTGTTTTTCCTTTTGATCGTGAAGTTTGGTTTCGCCGTTTTGCTGATTTCCAATTATATATAATACTTCGAATATGCGCATCAAACATGGCTGATAATCTTATAGTCATAGTGTATATCTGTTGAATAAAATTGTAATTATTAGATAAATATACAGAAACTTATTTGCGGTTACTGTAATCTTTCCCACCTACCCTTGATCGTTTATTGGTATTGTAATTTCTACTGTTTGTAAATATTAATTTCATATCTTTGGCGAATTCTTGAGGAGTTTCATAATTTCCACCTATTAAATCTTCTTTTACTGTACGGAGATCCATTGGAGTATCTATTATTTGGTAATAATCTGGATGCTCTAATCGATCCACTGGCTCTCTACATTAATAAACATATTTTCATGAAGAACCAATCCATCAATTGTTGCAATTATGTAGAATAAACGTATTCAATTTACCTGAAGGGAATAGAATCTTCACACTGCCACAACCTCTCCAACAGTTGTCGGCATGCCACTTTCCAGTCAAAATCATTACTCTGTTGTGAGCGTAAATTTCTACTCGACGTCGGTCGCTGACGGCTTGTTGATGGAGCTGCTCTCGCATCATTCGTTTCTGTTTCTGAATCTGACGAGTGATATGTATCAACTAATTGATGATACACGGCTGGTACATCAATTTCTGTAGTTTCCCTATGAAAAAAATGTCTTATTTAAACACGATATAATTCATCTTAATCAACTGAGTTGAATTTCAATAACTAAAAATTTAATTACTTGATAATGCGTAAACACAAATCCGTAACGATTCTTGCAGCTTTGACAATTTGACTGTGTGGTTCATTGAATTGTTCAGCGTTTGTGGCCAGATATCGAACATCAAATTGTGCCGATGTGATTCTGCGATAGAAATGATTTTCTAAACGGGTCCTTATAGTCGATAAATCAATTGGGTATTCAACAACAAATGCGTAAGCAGGATATATATTCAAATCGACGGGAGTTATGAATGGTTCGGCAATTGCCAAAGTCATAACTTGATCAATCCCACGTGAAATGCGACGACATGTAGCTTCTCTATCTCCCATTGGCCATTCTTCCGATTGCGGTTGGTACAGCGTTGCTTGAATTTCTTCAGGTAAAACGGGAACGGCACCACCCACTTCAGTCGGCAATCCTGCAATAGAATCATTAAAAAAAATAGTCGGAATAATTCAGGTAATTCTAAATGAAGAAAAATTTATGCTTACTTTCTTCATCAATTGGCTCTAAATCCCACGGACTCATCCTTTCATATTCACCATTATCCCATCTAACCCGAAAACACATAAAATATGACTCGGCAAATTCTTCATCTAATGGTTCCATAGATTCAATTTGTCCCATCCACCAGCCATCATCAATCATACAACGGAATCTGTCACCTTCGGACCAACTGCGTGCCAATGCTGTTTCGAACGCTTGACGTAATACTAGAAAATCCAATACATCCGCCATATCGTGATATTTTATTGTAAAATTATCGCCCGTGAGACGGCCATCTTCATCCATCAATGCCAATTTTAAGCAACAAAGACGTGGCGGACGTATTTCATATTTAATCCCCACAACTTTTACAAATTCTTGCGCTCTAATATTCATCTTCGACCATGGCTCACTACGCGGACCGAGTTCATATACTTTCTTATTTTTCACTGCATCAAGATAAAAACTATGACCCTGACGAAAATAAACTATTTCATCACCCATTTGTGGATAATATGGTGCTTTCCGTGGAATAACTTCAGTGAGCCACTCGGATGGTCTAAAATTTTCGGGCACTTCGGCAATACCATTCGGTACTGTAATCGCTTTCTTTTTAGGCCGCTGATTTCTCCGTCTTTCTGAATCAATTGGTGGTGTAACAGATCTTTTCTTCACTGGTTTCCTTTTACTACGTTTTGGCGGTTCTAGATTCAATCCATGATCAGCAATCCAATCTGAATATTCACTACTGGAATCCGATGTTGTACTATCTGAACTCATATCCTCTTCATGTGCAGTAGAATCATTACTATTACTACTCATCGAACTGGCTGACATACCAGAATTGTCTACATTTTCTATATCTTCATCATTTTGTGCTTCACCTCGTGCTGCACGCGTTCTGTACCCGTGTCGTATGCCACGATTTTTTCGACGATTCATTAAACGATTATTCGCATTGCCTTGGGTCGTTACGAGATTAACAGTTGGCTGTGGTCTTTTTTTCATTTCACGCCGCCAATTTTCCAATTCCATCTCTGCCATTGATTTCAAATATGCCGTTTGAGTTGCACGAAACGCTGGGTTCATTGGACGTGCGAGAATCGGTTTGTTCCACGGTGTTGTATTGTCACGTTGCCAATTCCCGCTGCTTTGTCGTACGCCTTCGACATCGCCAACGCGACGTAAACCAGGACGGTTACCACGTGGACTTGCAATATGTCGTAAGTGTGGTTCGCCTGAACTCTCTTCGCGATCATCGCCATCTTCATTGTCAGCACCAACTATATTGTTCCTCTGTGCAAGTGCTTCAATAAGTCTATCGATATTTGAGCGTGGTCCCGAATCCGGCAAACCCTCAATAACCTCTTGCATTCCTATTTCAATTATGTTCTCGTGAATTATTATAACTCTGTATAAAAACCATATTTTATGGGGGTAAATTTTGTAACAGTTAACTTACCACCAGCACCAACTGCAATATTGGGCACAAGTTGTTCGCCTCGGCAATTTTCTCGACCTGGCACCAAACGTTGCAAAGCTGGTGGATAAGGATTACCATCGACATCGACCAGAAAAGGCGGTGGCATCAAATGTGGCGCCGTTTGTGTTTGTTCGTCCAAAACATAATTATTTGTGTCACGAATTAAAGGACGATAATCTGTATGAAAAAATAACTCTTTTGGAATCTGAAAACATGAAGAAAAATCCAACAATTAATAATTATATAAACTCTGAAAATTTTGCGAATAAATATACATAGAAAAAAATATATCTCACCATTCTTAGTTTCGGGACAACAGTATTGAATCCATACATCATTAAATGGCCGTGTGAATCGGTTGCGGCGAGCATTGTACCATCGGGCGACCATTTAGCATCAAATACAGCGCCATTACCTTGGCCCTCAATGAAATTTTGAAAACAAGCTAATGGTTCAGGATTCAATACATCCCAAATAATTAATTGTCCATCGTGCCCAGCACTTAATATAATTCTTGGATCAATTGGATGTGCTTCCAAAACATATACTTCATCTTTATGAGCACGTAAAATTCTCACTAATTCGCCGGTTTTCGCATTCCATACTTTCAACGAGCTATCATTCACTGCCGTGATAACCCATTCATCGCTCACGTCCCATCTTACCATTGTTACTTTCGTCTTTTTCGTTGTATCTTCCTCGATCTCCGGTGCACTGAAAAAATAATATTTTCCTTTACCACTCCATTTATGCGACTATTCAGTAATGAAATGAAAAATCTCATACCCAGGCAACTTTGTGACCATTAAAAGACGTTTGTGTACCCATTGTTGTTGCTCAAAGTTCCATACATTGGCCGTGCCATCTTTCGAACCGGAGATAAATTTCAATCCCATATGAGCCCATTGAATGCTGTCAACAGTATCGGTATGGGCTTCAACTTCGAGTATACGACGAGGGCCTTCATCACCGAGCATTGCATAAACGCGCACATGATGATCGGCCGAACCAGCCGCCATAAATGCACCACCAGGACTGAATGAAGCGCAAATCATTTGGGCCTGTCCTGGTCGCATTTTTTCATGATATTGAATTGGTTTTGACCTGCAAAACCGATTAATCATGTTATTCATGGTAATTTTGTTGAATCGGTTTTTTGTTTCATTAACCTTATTACAGTCTATGAACTCACTCGAATATCGCGCGCTCATGGGGCTTTTGAATATGGGGCCAAAATGCAACTGACCCGTCTGTACTCGTTGAAACTAAATATTTTACACCATTACAAGAAATCGGACAAAAATTGACAGACGTTACCATACCGGAATGTCCAGACAACACAGCAACCTGAACAAAAAATTGAAAATAAATTTTTAAACAATTTTTCGTTTGTTTACCGATATTGGATAGATATAAAAGAAAAATTTCGTGTCTCCTTACCGGTGACATTGTCTGAAAACACCACACACGCAATATTTTATCTAAACTTCCTGCAGCTAACAATGTATTTTCAAAATTAACTGCTATATCCATTATTTCGGACGATGCGCCTCTAAATGTGGCAAGCAATCGTCCATCAATTGTACTCCATACTTTTACTAATAAATCATCGGCACCAGTTATAACATATTTGCCACTACGATCATATAAAACGCAGTATACAGCCGACAAATGGCCCAATGTATGTCGATATAATTGTATTTTTGAATAGAATTTCGTTGGAATCGCTTCGCGACGGCTCAATGGTCCTGAATTTTCTCGGCCTTGCAGAACACGAACTGTACACAAAGAGATATCATATAAACTTACTGTGAAATGTTTTATATAAGAATTTCATCCGATAAAATTACCGATATTGTCCATTCTCAAACTGCCGGAAGGCTCCATTAGTGGTTTTCCTCCTAATCTTCCAGAATACATCGTTATGCTTCGACATTGTTTCAAAATATCTGAGGAGACGAGAATAAATATATATATGAATTTACGAATTCGTTCATTGGTCAATTGATGCAAGTGTGACTTTCAATTCATCATTACCTTCTTTTGTGAGATGAAACGATTGTTTGCCGACGCCAAGAAGTGATATTGCACCTGGCACACATAGTGGCACTTCTTTCTCCAGTATTGGCCCAATTCTTGCACATATTTCCAATAGATGATTCGAATCAATATGGGGATATTTCCGTTCCTGAATAAGGTATATGCATGAAAATTGACATAACTAACTTTTGTTAAAAATAAGAACCATATAAGATTAATAAAGCATTAATTGATCGGACTTTAAATTGAATATATATCGATAAATATAGAATTCATCGGATACGCAAACTATGTTAACGCGAACATAAAAACTCTATTTTTTTCATGATATCATAATATCCCAATAGAATTTTTTATATCAGAGCATCATTCAATAAACATACATGATAAGTATCCACAAAATGGCGGAGGAGTCTCGATTGATGGAATTGTTATTGTTGGGATAAGAATAATATCAAGGCGCAATCGAATATATCAGAAAAATGGAATTGAGAAATTAATTCGAATAATTGAGTCACACACATTCTATATTTCGCAAAACTCCGAATTGACTACTGTTGCATACAGATACTAAAACAATGATATTTAGTTAATAACAAAAAAAAAAAAAGTACTCACCAATTCTTCAAAAGTTTGGTTGTGTGCTATCCCCTTCCAATCAAGACGTGGTGGCAAAATCTGTTTAAAAATAACGAAGTTATAATAACAAACTTCATGAAAACAAACGCCAATAAATAGACGCCTGTGTTGTAATCCAAATTGAGATAATAATTGAAGGCGTACAATGCAGCAATTGTTAATATCACAATAAGCAGAAACAATGCGAAGCTACTATTAATTATAGAATAATTCAATAACAATATATCTCTATTATCATTGAATGTGTTTTACCTTAGCTGTTTCCAATTCGAATTTCAATACCTAAACAGAAATTTGAAAAATACTTTAAAACCACATACAATTGTTGAGTGAAAATATTATTATATAAAATACCTACATTAGCAGTCTCACGACACGGTCCATTTTCGAGAAATTTTGCAATCAGATAATATAATTCTGTAACAAATAATGATGATTTTAAAATACGTACAATTTCACACGCTAAATCCGACATAATCTGCTTGTACGAGGGGTTTCATCAATTTTTCCGTTACCTGGCTCAATCGCTGATTCACATCTGGACATACCCCTCTCCATTTTCATTAAACTTTAATACAATTATGCACGAACAAACAATGATAAATAATTTATTTAATGTTTGCCATATAGCGTGATAATATCCATTTCTGATTGCATTTTCTCGTCACCAGTTTTCAATCACAATATGCAGGCATGCCTCCTCGCCAGAAAGTTCTCCTACACATAAAGGTCAATTTACATTTGCGATGTTTGCGACACCTTGTTATAAGTCTTTGTACCCACAAACAAAAGAGAGGAAGTTGCACATAAAAATTAAGTAAAATAAATATTTGTGAGTATTTCTCATGCATTTTTAATATTATTGACCTGCAGTAGAACACGATTGTGCTCCTAATTTTATTCTTCAAACGCATATTTTCTTGAATATCCTACTTTGATAGTTCCAACAAAATGCCATTGGTCTAGCGCGAAATGTTTGATGCCATCGTGGAATTCAAATGTAGACATGCGCAATGTTACTGTTCTAAGTTATCGCGCATCTTTCATCAACGTATCAAGCAGTATCGAGAGTCCAAACATCTAACAAGACCATCTCGTCGCGTATATTTTCCCTTTGTGTATTTGACTTTATGCATGCGTGTTGACGTATAGAAAAATGACGTTTTTTTGAGGTTAGGTAGCTCATTTTCATAGATAAGGAGGATAGGAGTATACGTACATATAACCATACGATCCAATCATATTGATGATGATTATTAGAAAGAATCTTATTATATGAATTTTAACAAAAAAATTAATATTAAAATATTAATTTCAATTTATTTACTCATTAAATATTGAAACATAACGACAAATCAACATGTCGTGGATTAGAGAAAATACATTGAACTTTGTTCAAATGTTAGCTGTGAAAATTGTAAGAAGTGGTCATGTGCCTGAACATGTAGCTTTTATAATGGATGGTAATAGACGATATGCCAATAAATGCAATGTCAATAGTCTTGATGGACATTCTAAAGGGTATACAATTATTACTTTTTTTTTTCAAATTTATTTTCAAACTTGTGATCAATTTATCCGTGTATTTTTGATTGATAGATTTGATAAACTTGCTGAAACACTACAATGGTGCTTAGATCTTGGTATTAGAGAGGTAACTGTATACGCTTTTAGCATTGAAAATTTTCGGCGAAGTAAGGAAGAAGTTGATGGACTTATTACACTTGCGGAGAACAAATTTCAACGACTATTGGATGAGAGGTACAATAAATCTGTCATTTCTTTTACGAAAGTTCTTCAATACAGTTGTTTTGGCCTTCCTCTGGAGGATTCTCCAGATTTCGGTTCAACAAATTGAACGATGAAACATAAAAATTTTAACACATATATCCCCATATATTTTCAATACTGCAAAAATAGTGATGGAATATGACGGGAAACGAAATAGTTCATGACACCACAGAAAAAAAAAATGATTGCAATTGTATTTCATCACTATTTGCGTATTTGGAAAATATATCAAAATATATATTGAGATTCAGACAATATCTTTCATTCGATACCATTAAACGGTATCCCGAGAATAGCGTTTTAAAGTTGGACCAAATATTCGCAATCTTATCATTTTATATCAAATGGGATTCTATTTATTTTCAGAGATAAACTGATGCAGCATGGTGTTAAGATTTGTGTCATTGGTAATATGTCGTTGATACCAGAAAGATTGAAAAAATTGATGACTGAGGCAATGAGAGTCACGAAAAATAACAATAAAGCCTTGTTGAATGTAGCATTCGCGTACACATGTAAGTATAATGTGGGCCATTAACAAATCCACAAGTAAAATATTGTAGTTTGAAGCGCTTAAAATTAGGTGAATTTCATAATTTTTTTTTGAGCTTGAAAACAAATGCAAATTTTTTGTCCTTAACATTAAGTTTCATATGAGATGATTCTAGAATCTGACAACAAGAGTCACGATTTAGAGAGCAATATGAAGTCACTAATTCTTGACTGAAACGACTAAAAAGGACACTTTGAATTTAATTACAACTCTGTCGTCTATGAACCTGAACAATAATTAAATAGTAACGAAATGTAAGAATTATGGTACTCGAAACCCAAAATGCCGATTCTTACGGTAAAAATACAGGTTATTCTAGCAAAAGAAATTTTTAAACTAATTTCCTCCCAAAAATATTGAGGTCATATAGAATAATTTGAAATTACGTAACTGAGAACGCCCGAGAAAAGTTAAGTGGTCAAGTAGTTTTTTTTTATCACGTAGTTTACTTGAAAATGTAATGTCGATAAAATCGCGTTCAGTTCACGTATATGTACTTGAACGACGCTTATCTTTTCTTGGAGCTATAACTACGTAATATTTGAAACATTTCTTTATAACGATGCATGTATATTCGTTGATAGTGCTACGTCCGATGGAAATGAAAAAAAAGAAAATCAAAATTTTTTAATTTGAGAATAGCGCTTTCCCACTTGATTTTTACGTCGAATGAATTATTCATTATTCTTTGTTCATTTTATATAGCGCGCGATGAAATAACCCAAACTATCAAAACGATAACCAAAGCAGTGGATGAAAAACAAATACTTCCCGAAGATGTTGACAGTCAATTATTTTCGAAATGTTTATACACATCCGAGTCTTCTAATCCAGATTTAATCATTCGAACATCGGGAGAGATTCGATTCAGTGATTTTCTTTTGTGGCAGGTATGAACTCGTGCATTCGAGAGTGCGGTAATAGAATATACATTATGATAACGCCGTTACTTTATTATGAGTATTTATTTTGCAATTTCAGATAAGTAATGCTTCTGTTTATTTCACAAAAACATTATGGCCGGAATTCAACATATGGGACTTACTTGCAGCGGTTTTCCACTATCAACGAAGTTACACCGATTTACAAGCATCCAAATTGTGCGAAAATGTTAAGAGAACATCATGTCATGACCGTGCACTTGCATATATGAATATGTTAGAGAGTGAAAGACAACGTGCTCTATAAGTTTCAGAAAAAGATTGTGAATTATTATTTCTTTTTTATTGGATCTTAAGTGCGCTACTTGATTTTAAATATGTAAAATATAAAATATATATAAATATATTTTACTTGGCATTTTTTATTTCAATACTCAAGACGATTCATAGTAAAATAATAACTGAAAATAGTCCAACTCAAAAATCTCTAGTACATAAACTCTCATTTACTAAAAGAATAATATATATATTTTTCAATAATAAATGTATTAGATAAATAGTCTTGTACAATAAGACGTACATATATAAACGATAACAATTTTCAATATTTCCATACATTATGTCAATAAATTAAAATTTTGGTGCGAACAACAATAACTCTAAAAGATTTGTCAGTTTACTTTACTTGATTTACTCAATTAAATAAGTAATTTCATTAAGTATATATCACTTACATACATGTCTATTTCTGGGATTTGCACCTATAAAAAGTGAACATAATGGATTTATATATTCACTGAGACAATTGTTTTTGCGTTTCATTATCGTAGTTAGGTATGTGCTTTACTGAAAAATAGCAATGGACTTTTCACATATTAATACCGTCAGAGAAAGAATAAAACACTGAAAATAATAAAATAAATATGTTTGTTTTTACGAAAAAGAAATGGCAATTTACGGTCGGATCACACACAGTTCGCATCAAATTCATCCACGGGATTGTGTCATTTTCATATATAAAATACGTATTCAAACGCTATGTTACGTAAATACAAAAAACCACTAGTTCATTTTGAATTATAAACAGAATGAATAGTTCGTCTCGCGGATGGTTGCCGCTGTCGTGCCAAGAATGAACTTCCCTGGCTTGTACTGAAATTGGCAAGACGTTGATCGGCAATTTCACGTTGACAAGTGAAACCTAATTGATAAAATGCTGATATCATTAATTTCTCTTCCATTTCGCCCAATAATTTTGATTCTTTCAATGAACGTTCCATATCGTCAATAATTCTACGTTTCTCAATAACTTGATTGCGCAGTAGCAATAATTCACATGGATAATTACTCTGTTTTGGATCCATACATTTAATAACCGCTTTTGCTTTTTCAATATATTTCTTTGATCGCTCCTCCAATGTCGCATTTTCATACTCTTTACGTGTCAAATTTTCATTCAATGTTATAATTTTTTGTTTTAATGTTTGTATATTCGTCTCTTTCTCTTCAATTTGCAATACAAGACGTTCGCGATCAACTTGAGATTGTTTAGTTTCATTTTGTAATTGTAAAATTTTATATTGTAATCCATTATTATCGACTTTACTATCTCTATTTTGTTCGCGTTGATTTTCACTAACTTCTTCTAATTTATTCTCTAACTCCATTATTTTTTGTGTAGCTTCACGATGTCTATCTCTAAGTGCATTTAAACGTTGCTCAGAATCATCCAATAATGCTTGAATTGTCGGTAATTTTTCGTCATGTCCCAATTGTTCTAATCGCAGCATTTTATTTTCATGTTCCAAAAGGACCAATTTTTCTTTCACTTCTGGCGATATTAGTTCGGTATTTGAAACAGCATGAAGCATTGTTGGTGTTGAATTTTCAGCCGTGTGCAATTGTGTACATTTCAATTCTTCATTTGTTTCTTTCAGGGCATCGCGTTCAATAATTAATCGCTCCTTTTCTCTGTGTGCCGAGCTCAATTGTGCCTCCAGTTTTTTCGCCTCAAACTCCAATTTATCGTATTTATTTATCTGTTCGTCCAATTTTCTTTGGCACTCGGCCAATTGCTGTTTACAAAGCTCCAAATGATTGCGCACAGTCGACGCACGTTTTATTTCTTCTTCATATTCTATTTTAGATTGCATATACTCCATATTTTTATCCTCCAGTATTTTAACTTGCCTCTTTAAATCACTCAAGTCTTCCATTTTTTTCTTATACGATTCAATAGTTAATTCATATTTTGTTGCTTTATCAGCGGTTTCACGTAACGCATCAAGTTCATCCTTCAAATTGTTAGCCTCATCTGCGACTTTTTGCAACTCTTCCTGTTTGGACTGCAATTCAAATACTTCTTTTGTCAATAATTCAACTTTTAACCGATAATCATCTCTCGATGTTTCAATTTTAAATATCTCATCTTTCAAATCTTCAACTTGTTTACGTAATCCAGAATATCTCAAACTCGGTAATGATTGATCAGCATTGTCATATTCATCAAGTCGCTCGCATAATTTTTTATTTTCATTCAACAACGCTGCTCTCTCCTCTTGCAATAAAGATAATTGTTGATCGAGTTCATGACACCTCTGACCCAATTGGTCTTTTAAATCAACAGCACTTTGCAATTCCGACAATAATTTATGATGACTCTCATCGCCAACATGAATTGATTCAACATTTAAACTTGCACCCAGACTAACTCTCGGGCCATCCATACAAACTTCCAATTCTTGTATATTTTGCATTATCGCTTGCTGAATTGCTTCCTCCATTTTCATTATTCGTGTAATGTATTGTTGTTTTTGTGTACAGTTAACAGCACAACCTAATATTAATTGTAATAATCTACGTAATTCAATGCCATCGCAATGTTCACCAATTTTTGATGCATCTGGCTTTATGTATCCTGACAATGGTTGATTCAAACATTCACTGTAATACTCCATTACAGCTTCAACAATTTTTTTAAGATTGCTCACACGCAATCGCCAGTTTGCACCTACATCTGTTTTTATTTTTGATTGCCATGAACTAGTGAACCATTCTGGCGCAATTTGTGCCAATGCCTCGGCCAATGCTGCACCATCGCTGATTTCTTCAGGTAAAGAATGCGCAGCTTTTAAATCAAATGTATTTAACCATTTGATTAAACTTTCTAACTGATGGTTCGTCATTTTTTTCCTTATCAGCAAGATTTAGCTATACGAGCATTATCACAATTCTAGTAATCGTTTTATTCATGTATATCTATATATGGGATAAAAATAGATTATATTACAATTATTTAATTGAATCAATTTCAAATAAATGATATAATATGTTGGATATTTAATTACAATGTACTTACAACAAATAATCTGGTCTTGTTATGTTGTGGCCAATTTTCTTTATCGTATTTTATTCCAACAATTCGAGAACAAAATACAATTCTTCATTCTATTCTATGTGTGTATTTTATCTCTCCACACAAGAGAAAGTGACAGCGAATATGTGGCGGTGTCACCCAGCGCCTCTACCAACTTCGATTGTACATGTACCCGTATCTGTAATATCGACTGAGTTATTTATAACTATAATGATTCTGTTTTGAATAGTGGCGGGGAAACGCTGCTATTTTCATTATTTAAATTGAGTTGTGTTATGCTAAATGTGTGAGAAAATTTGCGGCAGATTATTCTGTGATACAGACTCGAAAATGTGATTTGTATTAATGAATATAAAAATATTTCTCTTGGTATGGGTTATTACAGATGATTTAGTTATAACTTGTTTATTGAAATGACTAAGAGCCCTACGAAATGTTTGGCACTATATTTAAAGCTATATTCATTATTTTCCTTATGTTGGATTATAATATTCGGAATTTTGACTATCCATATATAGATTCTGTTTCTGATATTTCAACAGCATGAATAAGGATGCACGTTAACAAATACAATACGAACACTACTTCTACGATGTTGCATTCAGTCTCGCTATCGAATAGTTTTTTCAGATGATTGCTGTGATTCGCAACAGACTTTCCATCCGCGTCTTCTTCAATTCGTTCCGAAAAAGAAAAAAATGAACTAGCGTCGGTGTTCAACGGCTTGCAATATTACACTCTAGTTTATCCATAACTTTTCACAAAACATATTTTATGCTAAAAGAAACATATATGATGCATTCTGTACAAAATATAAATATTTATTTTCTCTCTCAGTGCATTAACAAAATTGTCATATGATAATTTAGTTCATTATTATATAATATATATAATTATTGATTAATTGATTTGTATGAATGATCCCTATAGTATGATCCCTTACGAAACATATATCATCGACAATTTTCATGTACCCGCCTAATTAATTTCCCTCGACAATGTGATAACCGGGTGGTGGTGTATACCCTGATGTTGTCCTGTGAGGAGCTCGTTTAAACCATACATCAAATGAATTATTGCTCCCTGGATTTTGGGCAGACCCAACAGTATTTGACTGGATATTAATGATAAAATGAAAGAAAAAAAAACTACAATTATTCACATAATTCTTCATATCCAATCGAAAAAAAGGTTAAAATGAAAATATTCAATTACTTATACTATAAACGATATTTTTATACAAGTCCAACCTGTCGAGAGAGTGTTGCTGACACCCATTCGTTAGCTGCATGTTCACGTTGCCTTGAGGCACGTCGATGAAGCCACCAGAACCATAAATGGGCTACCATGGCAGTTAATAACATCAATGGCAATAAAATGCTCAATAAAATCGTTGCATCGCGAATACCGAATAGGAGTGCAATCGCTGCACCAACCAATACCACAATCAATATGAATGCAGCAATTAATCCAGTTCTAAAAATTCCATATCGCCTCTCTGAAACATATATTTTATCATTAAAAATGATTACATTAAATAATTGTAAATTTTATGGTTTTTGCAGAAGCACAATTGCACAATTAATACAAAAAATGTCAGCAAACTGTATATATATATAAACTGATTTTATTTGCAAGTTTAACTGCAACCAAACACAAATTGAATTTATTTCAATTAGTGACAGTCTTCCAATAGTCATGTTGTTTCAATTATCACAAAATATGAATTGTGATATTGTTTAAATTGAAGAAAATATAATTCATGTTTGAAAACGTTTTCCGCATCTCGCAACAATTACAGACACGAAAAAAAATATATATATATATATATATCTGCCATTTCTATAAACAAAATTGTAACAATTACAAACACTCTCGCAGATTTCGCATCCCAAGTAGTATCATGAGAATATAAATAGTAGAGATCAATGTAACTTTTAAAGAAAATTCATGTAATCTTTACAAAAATCAATACATACTGTCCCCATAAATA
This sequence comes from Zele albiditarsus, assembly GCA_958496275.1. Taxonomy (NCBI): domain Eukaryota; kingdom Metazoa; phylum Arthropoda; class Insecta; order Hymenoptera; family Braconidae; genus Zele; species Zele albiditarsus. The sequence goes on from OY292411.1 coordinate 7,068,176, forward strand.
TTCACGCTTAGGTAGAAGTTATAAAGAAATTTTCCGAATGGACAATTCAAATTCGAACACTCAGAGTTGAGGACAGAAATTAAATTACAAGAATTATTTGGGTTCAACTGAAATGGATACAGACAGTATGGAAGCATGAAAAATTTTTATTTTATCACTATTTTATACTACCAAGTAAACATATAGATAAAAATTCATTGAACTTTTGATGCAGTACGTTTATTTAATTCAGTGGAAAAAAAATATTCCTGAAATCATTTCTAAAATGGCCCTCACAAGCAGAAGAAAACCCCCTTAATATTTGTCTATTATACAGTTCACATCCGTGACCTTACACACAAACGATCTCACACACTGACAGAACATCGAAGCGTAATACACGTGGTACACTGACACACCTGTGACTACAATCGGCGAAGGAGTATAAACAAGACTCGCAACATAAAACATAAAAATGGAAAATTCATTCAAACGTTTATGCATTATTTCAATATTTTTTTCTTACCATGATGATTATTGATATCAAACTGAAGTTTATCATTTGATAAAAATTATTTCTGAATATATTATTTCTGTATTATATATTTAAAATAAATAATATAACTCACCGCTCGTGAGAGGAGCCGCCTCAGTCCTATCCATTTCTCTCTGCGTGTTCTCGTTTGCCATCTCCCGGTTTACGTGACTACTATCCAGGACCTTGACTTCCTTCCTCTGGCGTTTCTCTCCTCTTCTCGCTCGTATTTGAACTCGATTTTTACCGTGCGTGTTTATACGTACAATATCAATTTTATCCTTTCACTGTCCCTGCCCAGGTGTAAGCTTTCAAATGAGCCTCAATATGTATAAATAATAAACTATTCTCACTTTTTTCCTTCTTTTTTTTATATCATCGATGATCACCATATACGTAGGCTGTAGCCTCATCAACTATGTGAATTGTCTTATCGTGAATGATATGAATGAATAAAAGATTCATGGAATCATATGTGTACACCATTTATTGAAGGGGGCGAGAGGAAAATAACATTGTCATTTGTACCCACTGATAATTATTTTATTTACTACTATACGAAGAAAAAAAAAGTTTTTCTTATATAAATAGGTATATAAAGTATATGGTATGTTTTTTTTTTCTTTCCTTTCTTTTACCATATCCGCGTTCAATCATGCTCACAACAAATCGAATAGTTATTTACAAATTCACAACGTATCACACGTACACAAACATATACATTAATTGCATACACTTAGTGATATTATTTCTTCTCTTTTTTTTTCTTTTCTTTTCCATTATTTTATATATAGCTATCTTTAAACATATCTCTTTTTACGCTGACTTACTGACATTCACACATTCAGTCTGCTCACATTGACAGTGAAAATTATACTTACATACTTTTTTTTCTTCACACAATTTATGGTATACGTTGCATAATTATCTTCATTATCTTCGCATTTCATACATTTTATATAGACATATTTTGCAAAAAAAAAATATCGCCGAAGCACAAGTTGCTGTTTTCAATCAATGGCTCGAATCTCATCACATACTCTATTAATTAAAAAAAAAATTTTAAATAAATATAATCAACCATCAGTCATATAGGCCAGTCAATTTACCACTCTGCCTGTACAAAGTGCAACATTAATTCGATAGCTGCAGGAAAATACTGAAAATGGGGAGTTCTCAAAGAGGGGGTCACAATCAACATTTGTGCACCCAAGAAAGGGACCACGAAATGTTTATTCAATTTATATTTATTGTTGAAATTTTTAAATTCGTTCTTTTTCCATTACGCCGCTTATGTATCGAAAACAGCTCGTAATACAATAAAATAGTAAGAGTCCTTTATTGTAGAGAACTAAATTTCACATACAAAACTTCACGACGTCCCTAGTTCAAACCTCATAGGTGAGGCGCGGGCGGTGACCGAAAATGTGTAATTAGCTGGGTTGTGCACATTTGACGGGCGGTGAGCGTTTAATAAACAGAAGGTTAAATATATCTGAAAGTTGTTCGGGATGTACGAAAAAATACACACATGATCAAAAGCGTTCAAACTTATTGAATCCTATTTTTGATGCGCAAATACACACTAGACCTCCTCTTTTAAAATTAAAAATTTTCAGATTTTTCCTGCAACTATTGGATTGATGTTGCACTGTTTAGTAATTTTTCTGACCTAATAGATCGATATTTTTCTTTAAATATTTACTAACAACAATCATTATCAGCATCATGCAACGAAAATTAATTTTTCTCTTGTCTTTCAATATGTATAATTTAGTCATCGCTTTTGATATTAAATATGTGTAGTCGCTGCTTCTTTGGCAAAAGCCCTCGCACTTTCTTCCTCACTCTACGTCCCACTCTCATTCTCATTCGCTCCACAATCAACAACACAAATGCAATAATCGTATATGAACGACTGTGTCAGGGCGCTGATATCAACGAGTTCGCCGGGGTCAATTCCCGGTCAATTAAGGATAATTGCTCCTCAATGCTTGTGGTCAGAGCTCAGACACTTCATATGATCATCACTGCATGCCCTGTGGGGCGTCAACTAAGAGCCACTTTAATTTACTCAACTTCCAAGTTTCATTTTCAGTTACTAATTGTTTTTTTCTCTGTTTATTTTCATATTACTGGACGGAGTAAATTGTTAATGAAAGAACACTTAGAAACGTGACATAAATTAACACTTGAAGGTAAAACACTAAAAAAGTTTCGTTATTCTCTCTTGTATTTCATCAAAGAATTTCATGCAATGAACTTTTGTCATATTACTGTTTAATTGCATTTTTAAATTCCTTCTCAACGGAGTAATTCAAACAAGATGGACTCTTGCAGGTGTTGGAGATGGTGGTGGTGGTGGTCCCAAAATTGTATTCAAACTTAAACTAGAATATCTTGGTGCTTCATCCATAAGTGTTGCTTGCTCATAACTTGGCGGTAAATCATCACGACCAGATAATTTCAAAAATCTTCGCTCCTGTCTACGTTCATCCAGGGCACGTAAAACAATTACTGCTGGACCTAAGACAAGCATTACAGCACCAACAGCAACCATTGCAACAGCGGCAGCAGCACCACCACCACTCAAATGTGAAAGTCTCAGTCTTCTTCTCGTTTCCCAATTACTACCAGACTTCGTTGTAATTGCAGGACTTGGAGTTGTTTTATTATCATTATTTGTGTTATTACCAAGTGTTTGATTACAATTAATGGACTGTTGTGAATATTCTGATGACAGAATTTCTTCAGTCTTTGTAAATTGTCTTTGGCTCCCTTGAATATCAACACTTGAACTCGATAATATTTTATCATTTATCAATTTAATTGGTAATAATGATTCTTTGGAATTATTAATCGATTGGTTTGGTTCATCGACATCTTTATTCTCATTAATTTTCTCCAATTGTATCCTGGCAGTCTTTTTTGATGGATATATTTTTTTCCCAATTAATTCTTCCTTTGACAATTTTTTATCCAATTCCTTTGTCACTGCAGCTTCAATACTTTCCATTACTCTTGGTCCATCGATATCTTCGTTATTATCTCTTGTTGTTCCACTATGTGAATTATATCGATCAACAGCAGGTGATTGTTGATCATTCAAAAATTCTGTATCGCTCTGGCCTTCATTCAAAATATTGTTCACTGGCAAACCGAATTTCTTTTCCGTTTTCTGTTCGGAATTTTTTTCATCGACAATAGGAATAACTAACAGATCCTTCTGTTCATTTCGATGGTAAGTGCCAGCGGATTTCGTGGGAACATTCTGCAATTTTTTAATTTATTTGTTTAAGTTATTTTATTTACGTTTTGTGGCTTATAAAATGTGTCTATTAATCGTGAAAAAATAATGAAACATACCTGGGTGATATTGCGCGTCTCAGTAGGTCGTTTTTGCAATGACGAGACACCTTTTTGTAGCAGTACAATGCCAACTGCACTCCAAGCAGCCAATTGTAGTATTACAACAGCCCTTGAGGCCCATTTATTCGTCCCTGAAGCCATGACCATTCTCGTTACGTCCGGTGACGTTGCAGAAACCATAAATGAATTTTGGTAGGACAAAATATGGATTAAATTCTTTTTATTCTCAAATTTTCACGCGACATTTTCGTTGTAGGTTAATAGCCATGACTGTGTGTCACACATTTATTGAAATTCCTTCAAATTTTTGTTTTCTCGTTGTCGTTTAAATGTCTCACGATTATTTTGTTTAACTGTCACAACGTATTTTTTTTTTCCCCCTAACTGCGTCACCGATCTTTCAATTCTTCACGTCTTCCGATATATTCGCGTGTTCGTGCGAATAAGTTGTTTTTTTTTTCTTACCTGCAAAAGAGCGAACAAAAAAAATTTCAGATTATTATTATGCATTGACCTCTTCCGCAAGTTGCCTGTTTCGTAATGCTGAATACTCATACATCGTAAAAAGAAGCAAATATACATACATTATTCTATTCACTCTAGAATATTCTGTTTTTTTTTTTATTATCTCCATCTTTTCTTCGCGTTATTTTTATTGTTATTTATTCCATTTTCACGGTAATATTGACGATAAAATATAAAACATAAAAAGTGATCGTTCAACGATAAATTGAAGAGTGAAAAAAAAACAAAGTAATTTATCATTCAATCGGTTTTTTTGAAATTGCTATCGGTTCGTATGAAATATTAATGATGAAAATATTACATTTGAATGCCGATCGTAAAGTTTCAAACTTGACATCTAGTTCATCAAATATATAACGATACAATAAATACATATATATATATATTTGTGAGGGTCCTTGACTATAACTCGTCGCGAATTGAGTCTCGATGTCGACTACATTTCATTCACATGAATTTATTCATTTTTATTTTTCCCTATTTTGCTTTTTTTTCTTACAGTTCACCACTCAATACGCTCTTGTCCTCTTTCCTGGAGTATTTGTAAATACTATAAACAATACACACGTGTTGTGTGTAATATTCCTTTTTTTTTCTTTTTTTTTCAACATTCAAGAATTATATATGTATATTCATGTGTCACACACTTATTTATATGCATAAAGCGTGGCGTCTCATTTTCTCTAATGGTATTTATCAGTCGAATATAATTGCGGGCATGATGTATAAGTGGTATACTCATCGCAATGCGTACGTATATTTATATTTATTTATGTTTGTATGTATGTTTATATAAGTACATATCGTCGTGGGGCACATATGCAACCAAATGGAAATGCGCGTATATGTCAATCGTGTCCTCGCGTGCCTAGGCGATGCGTTTGGACGGAGACAAATGTCCCGCTCTATTTAATGGAAAAATATATATCAAAGTAAAATTTTTTTTTCACATTTTATATAATAGAACTTTGATTGGTTATTATATATTGTTTCATTAGGGAGCCAATAAGTGAATCATTATCACAAGAAATATTTTATGTGCCGATATGTTATAATGATACTTTGATGGAAGTCTTTTTCCCTGTTTCTAAATATTTCTGGGACTATAAGACTGATATTTATTACGTATTATGTCAGATCATTAGAATTAGGTATTGAATTGGACGAAGATAGATGTTTCACTCTATAAATATATAATGTGTGTTTCATTTGATTTTTCCATTGAACTAATCATAATCGTTAATAGTATATTTTGACCAATGTTTGAACCAGGTTTTGATTAAAATTATTTTCTGGATGTTCCTGAATATTTTGGGAATACATGTGATTTTTGGATTAATATGAAATTCACAATTGTGAACATTTAATGATATTAAATTAGACGCAAAAACTCCTACGGCGTATGATAAGTAAAGTGCAGACATTTTAATTAGTTTTTTCTTTTTGTTGACCATTATTCTCCAAAATTTACGTTATCGATAAATTAATATGTAGATCGTGATTACTAAAAATATTTTTAGGTTAAAGTCATAACGAGATTGTCATTAAAATATTTTAGGAACATATATTAGTATTTAATTTGTATAAAGTTCAAGGTAGATGTTATTGAGAGATATTAGATTAAAAGGTGATGAAACTACGAATTTAATTAGTTGAGATATAAAAATTGAATAACAATATTTTTTTAATCTTTTACTATAAAACTTTGGTCAATTTCGTTTTATCATATTATTGATAAATTAATTGACAAATTGTCTTCACCAATAATGTTTTTAGGCCAATGTTACAACAACCATTTTGATTGACATACTTTTTTTTCTTGTTTTCAAATATTTGTCAGTTGAATATATTATTATTTAATTCGCATGAAGTTTACAGTTGACGTTATTGGATGATATTATTTCAAGTGATTAAGCGGAAAAAAATACTGTTCCAATAACTGTATATATGAATGTACAATGAGAAATAAATTGAAATAGTTGTACATATAAGATATGATAAATAAAATTATTTTTAATAAAAATGATATGAGAATAAAGAATAATGAGCTATGTATCATTGGGGAAAGTCCTTGTAGTGAGAGAAAAAGTGGAGTGGGCCCATGCATTGCGTGTGTTAATGTAAGTTCATAATTTTTACAATATATATTCAAAAGATTAAATATACATTCGCAACACGACAATTTTTAACGTATGGATTTTTATTTTAATCAAAGTGAAAATGGAGAAATCACGAGATGTCAACAATTCCATTATTCTTTTTTTTCTTTCATCATCATATGATATTAATTCTCAAAATGTTTATATTTCTTTTTAATATTGACATTTATATTTTATGACTCACAGTCAATTAAATACAAATGTAAACAAACATAATTCAATCATGGCCAACCATTGGCAGACACACATATTTTTTTATATTTCAGTTACTCTCTCGACGATTACTTTTTTTTTTTTTTTTTTTTTCAAGTTACATTTTATTTTGCAAATTAATATAATTGATCATTTAATGAATTCTCCTGTTATTAACATACACATGAGATAAACCTTCATTTTTTTTTCCTACGTCTTCATATCGATCTTTTATACAGGTATTTATTTTTCAATATGCGTCGTATCAATGTGAACTAATAATAATCAATATGATTGGTAGCAATCTCTTTTTCCCCATCATGTTTGATCGTAATATCCAAAAATGAATTACGTTATAGTATTTGTTCAAGGTCACATGATTTCATTGTTAATTGGTGAATGCGTCTGTAACACCCACTCGCAATACAAAATTTGAATATATTTATTGTTTGCAGAATGAGAAATTCTGTAAGACATTGTAATTGTTATAATACTAAATATATAGCAATTATTTATTGCTTTTGATTTGTATTGGACTCATATTTATTAGATCATTAGTATATTTACTGCGAAGCCAATATATAGTAATAATCCTTTTATTTATCAACACCTTCAATATTGTGCACGTGCCTCATCGCACATATACATTTCTCGCTTCGATACTAATGATTGGTACACTGAATTCTAAACGACCTCTAACATTAATTATCATCGATTGTAATTAATCATATGAATATTGATCCAACAATAAGCCTTTGGTGAAACTCAGACTATTTTTTATCAATGAATATCGTGAATATTTGTATATAGATACAATAAAATGAAAAAGAAAATGTATTGTTTGGAGATAAATTGAAATGAAGAAATGATTTCAACTAAATCAATTTTATTTCATGCAATTTGTGAACTAATAATTAATTCTAGATTCAATTCGTGTCTAAAAATATTTATCATTCAAAATAGATGTTTTGTTATGGTTTGCGAATAATGGATATCGTTAGTTTCAAATTTTTGTAATATTCACGAATTATATTTACAAATTTTAAATGAAATATATATCATTATGATCGAAGAATGATAATTGATTTAAAATTAATATAAAGAAGAATATATATGTTTATTACAAGTATAATATATTGTTTTCAATTGAAAAAAATATTTCCCTCGAGTAACTTGAATACAAGAAAATTTGAATACCGTCAGAAATTTTGTTTTCACGTGAAATAGAATCACATTTTTATTCCATTCGAATCATCATTTTTTTCCAAGTGCATATCCACACACGTTTCTTTTTTTTTTTTTGTTTTCAAATTCATAAACACTTTAGATTGCAACAAAAATACGAAGGAAAAAAAATTTTTTTTTATGTATTTATTTATTATTCCAACGTGAACTCACTAGTTAATATTATCCCATGACATGTATTGGCTCAAAAACAAAACTGATAAAACTTCACATGATGAATGTCTATATAAATATTTTTTTATCGCACCGTGAAGACTCTTTTATGTGATTTAGTTTACTTTTATTATTATTATTTTTTTATTATTTTGTTTTGTTTCACATATCAGATAATTTTCACTGTACGTAAATGCAATATTATTATATACACTGCGATCGGTCTTCACATAAGTAGTAATGGGAAGTTGTGTTCAGACTGAGCATTTCGTGAACGGTGCACAACTCGAGAAGTTGCCGCCGCGTGTATGACTCATCCCCCCCCCTCTCTTCCCTTCTCCAACCCACCCACCTCCCCATTTAATCGGTGTTAGAGAGTCTCTACCTCGTTACTATTCTACACCAATACCACCATCTATATAATGCGCCTTCCCCGAGCCTTCACCCAACGTCGCTTAAAGTGAGAAATTAGATCAATTAACACTCTCGATTATAGTCTATCAATAAAATAATTCTCCTCGAAATAAATAATTTTATTAACTGCAAATTAAGGTAATCATATCATCACATGAAAGATTATAGTTGAAATTTAATTGTTGATGAAATGATTTTCCAGTTGATATTCATTTTAGAACAAAAGAAATTTGACGGTAGGTTATCGACAATTTTTCACAGGGGAAATTGAATTGAAGTTTTACTGTTACAGATTGGCATATTAAAAAAAAACGGAAGTGAATTTGAGTATTTGAAAATATATTTTGATGACTTCGGTAATTTCTGATTTATGATAATAACCTTTCAATATAATTCTGGCGCAGTATGGAAATGGAATATTAGAAAATGAAAGTTTAGTAGAAGAAAGTGAACCACATTTGTGATCCTGAAAATGTCACTAGTGAATTAAAATTGTCATTTATACTTTGAACGTTTATTATTATTAAATTAATGGTCATCAAAATATATATTTTTAGATCACTCCTCATGTTATTATATAATTTTTAATTGAATTCGATTGGGCCTCTTAATATGATTGCGCACTAATTTTTATCAATTATAACCTATCAAATAAAGGAATTTTCCCTGAACGAAAATTCATTTATTAATTGAAACGTTATTTTATTTTTTTTCTTCCATTCTATGATTCAGTTTACTGGCTGCGTGAAATGATCATCATCAGCTCTTCTCCTGCATTTCATCGCCGTGAACCTTTATTTATTCTTGAAATCATAGGTGAGGAATTGTTTATAAAATTTTGCTGGTTGAATTCGAAAAATCATTTTTCACATAGTATTAATCTTAGAATGATTTTCTAAAAATACAAATGTAATTTGTATCGAGCACTTTAAATGTTCTCCGTAAACAAAAAAAATGTACCTACAATGTTTTCTTTTTTTGTTATTGGCACGCGTAAAAAAAGTAAATGAACTGCAAAAAATTATTTTTTGAACAAAAAAGAAAACGCACTGCATTTTTATTGGAGCTCTTTCACTATATAACTTTCGGAAATGTTTCCCAACTATGAATAAATATTTAGAATTGATCTTGTTATTAATTACAGTTCTATTTTCATGTTTTTTGTTCAAGTTTGCTTAAACTATAAGGCCTGTGTCCACTTCAAGGTCCTCTCGATAACTTTTCATATCATTCATTCACTTCCTGTCATAACCAATTCAATTACTTTAATAAAAAATTGTCGTTGAGTAATATATGTTTGTCTTTGCAAGAATAAAAAGTTTTTTTTTTTTTGCTCTCAATCATCGAAATGTTCTAATTAATTACTAGAACATTCTGAATTTCATTATTATTCTTTCGGATCATTGATTGTCGAGTAATAATTTCAATTAACATTAAGTTAGTTACTTACAACAGTTGGCAAATTTTTGAAACACATCATCCAAACTATTTTGAATCTGCTTGTTGAAAATATATATAGAAACCATTGTAGTTATTGAGTAGGCCGTAAAATGGACACAGGCCTTCTGAGCATAGAGAGAAGCGTAGTTATAATATCTATTCTTTCTTCCTTGTTGACAATTAACATTTATGAAAGTAAATATTCACGAGGAAAAGAGGAAAACTTGAATAGTTCGACACCGAGCATCCGAAGCCGCATACTTCCCATGTTCGGTCAAACACTCTCTGCTAATCATATCAATGTCAACTTGTATAAAACATTTTAAATATAATATTAAAATATATGATGATTTGATAATCATTAATCAAATTCGTTATAATCAAACGCAAGAGTCTTATTCATGATTTGTTGTTAAAGTTATGAATGGTGTGGAGTAATGAAAATAAATGAGAGAGAATGATAATAATGTTGATAGGAATTCAGGTCGCATGCAGAAATTATTATTCTTAAAATAAACAATCATGTGTTGAAAACGTGGAAAATATATCTTGTCATTCCAATGTATACACATTTTGTTATCAGTTTCGCTTCTATTGTACATAATAACGTATATATGTATATGAAATTGTTAGCGGCCATGAGCACAAATAACAAAAGCCCAATCTTTTTTTTTTTTCGCATTTAAATACACTGTGTATATATCTGATCGTGGAATAAATATACGTAGAATACGCTAAAGAATATATACGAGCAATAAAGATTGATATATAAACTCATACTGAGGAGGGTTATACAGCCTTGAGTAAACTGTAAGTTGTGGTCGATCGTTATTTTCGAGGGGGTCTAGTGCATCATCGATCGTCGAGTTTTAACAAGAAGAAAGAAAATATACGCGCTGCAATTCCATTTATAAAGCTTGTGTGTCTTCAACACTTGTGTACTGTCTTGCATTGTAGATGGGATTATATACGATTGTTTAATCACAATTTGAGGTGATTTATATTTGGCTATTTATAACAACTCAATCGTTCGCAATTTCCAACTCGCATTATCTGAAATACTATAATTTTATTTTATGAACAAATTATGTCAATGTAAATTCATCGATTCATTTATTTTTTAATTAAATATCAATTTGATATTATATCTAGGACATATAATGTGTTTAATGGAAAAACTAATTTTCCACTCATAATTTATCATTTATGTGGAAATATAATTTTTAATTTCGATTTAGAATCAAATTCGTATCATGAATTAGAAATATTATCCGAGTTGAATCAATTCTGCTATTTATTCTTTTCTTGCGTGTATATTCCATTAAAAAGTCACTGTAGAAAAAAAAAACATGATATAATGATACTGAATAGTTTTCAATTATCACAGATAGGTAAAAAAACATACAGGAAAATTCCTTGATTGCAATATGAATTGGCGTTGGTCTCATTAACATCAAACAGAATACATCATGCGTATATTCTATTACAAGATACTTTTTTTTTCTGAACGAGAAGTCATACTCACGTTGTAACATCCTCCGAGAACTCTTATAAAATTCAAGTAGAAGCGGATCAGCATCTGCCTTCAATCGAAAAAAAAAAAAAAAACATAATAATAATAGTGATGAAATAAAATACGAATGAAAGAATAAATATGGCAGACCCTCAGAGGAAGTCGAGACTTCAAGTTACCCATCAGCTATCAATTTTGAAATCACCCAACCATTCATTTCAAGTCTGAGTGCGCTGGACAAAGATTCAAAGAGGAAGAAAAAGATCGATACATCCCTAACGTCCATAAAAGAGAGAAAAAAAAAAGTATCAATTCTTTTATGTATCTCAATTCTGTATGTGCTTTCTCAACTCCCTATTTTTATAATTATATATACCCTCAAGCGTCAAGTTGTCACGTGCCTTCAATAATCTTTTATATTCCTCGATCTTTCACTCGTCTGCACATCACGTCTCGTTATTGTGACGCGATGGAATACGTATTCCATCATCCTTTTCTCATTTTTTCCAAGTTTACTCTCTGCACGCGTGCTATCCATTTGGATGCCACTTATATTCTCGAACGGAAATAGCTCAGTACAATTTTGTTTGCTATACGCGTGCTCTCGTTCGTGCTTTTACACTCACAACTATAACATACACCACCCTTTCTGACACTATAACAACATAACAAAAGTGAGACACTCTTTGAAATTGTTCTACGAATGTTCACCCCTATGTTTGTCTTTATGCTTGTCATGTGTCCGATAATTAAACTTGATCCCTTCACTCCCATCACTGACTCACCCTAAATAATATATACACATATATACTTTCGTTTATACTATTATATATATATATAGACCTCTTATTGTATCGTTCAATCATGGAAAATTTGATGCAATCACTCGAAAAGACCTGAAAAAAAAAGAAAAATCCGAGATTAATGTTTGACAAATGGGTATGTTTTCAAGCGAGTAATTTTCCTGGAGCAAAAGGAAACTTTAAATAATCTGATTCGATCATAATTTATGGTGCGGTACGAATACGAAAAATCGTAAACGCTCAAAACTTCTATCGAAAAATATGTTTACATGTTGAAAATATATTTATATAAAATATATACTTCAACAAATTTTTTTTCTCGTATTGAACAGTATATATCAATACATATAAATTATATACATTATCATAACATTGTTCTTGATATACTGGAAGCGGCTAGAACTTGGGCAAATCAACTTATATATTTGGGGCATTAACATATATACTAGCATATATACGTCATACATATACGTTTTTGTGCGTGCGGGTGTTATAATTCGAAATTTTCTTTGGTAGTATTCAATCACTCACCGTTTCTCCGCCAGAATTCGGTGGTTGACGAATGAAATCCATTATTTAGATTTTAAGATATCCACCATCAATGTTATAAGAACTATAATCTTCTGGATGAAGCAATATTTAAAAATTCCACTTCGTGAATTTGTTTCAGTTCATTTTGATCCAACATTTTCTAGAGATTTTGATAATTTTACTAAAAATATAATCGTTCCTATTGAAAAAAGAACGAATTCTACTAAATAACATGTTCACTTCGTTAACTTCTTCTTTTTGACATCGTGAGAGAAACACGTGTGTCCTCTCTCTCTCTCTCTCTCTCTCTCTTCCTCTTCCTCTCACTTTCATCCGCTCACACAAATCTACACGTTTCAAATAAACCTATGTAACTTTCCCTCAGACGTGCGTTGGGTAAGTTAAGAAGGGAACAGTGTGAATCTATATAAAGTGTCGAGAGTGCTGTATAAAATAAATTGCACAAAGTGTTCAAAGAGATAATGCTTTTACATCTCATCTCGCGACGAAAGCAACCACGTCACGAAAAAGAGTTCGATGTTCTCTGAGTGAGAAAGAATAATAATGATAGTAGCGTATACTATTATAAATATGAAAAAATCACACACAAGCGAATATTATATGTCTGGATGCTTGAGATGTTTTCTATTTAAAATAAAATAATTCCAATTTTTTTGTATTATTCATCATGTGAATCACTAGTTTGAACAAATATACTCAATGTCAGGATTTCGTTAAAATCATGAAGTTAATCCCTTAAATACCACTTACAACACTATGGATCTATTCAGACTCAAACAGCATTAATGTCAATTGGAATAAACGGATTTAGAAGGTTAAGATGGAATTTTATATCAAGTGTTGAAGGCCATTTACAAAGTAGTTTTTTCCATTTTCTTTTTCTTAGGTATCGAGTGAGTACATACGGTCAAACTTTAAACATGTTTGTCTGCATATATTCTCATGAATACAAGAATGAAATTATGAAATACAATTCTGATAATTTGTATCAGTTCGAGAAGTCATGGAGTTGTAAACTGATATAGAAATTACTCCAAAGCTGGTATCACATTTTGTAACGCATTTGTTAATTTGAAATTGACTATTGAGTTTTTTCCTTTTGTTATAATTGTTTTGAGTGTAGCTATCATCGGTACCATAATTATCTCGTTAACCTCAAAACTTCTGTTTATCTTTTGTCATTTCACTTAAATTGACAGTAATTTGAAAAATTGCGTTCTCTGCCAATGATTACTCTAGTATTAACAACAGCCAAACTTATAAAGATTATGAAACAAATGAGATAATAGATTTTAGATGAAGAGAAGCACTTCGAATATGGGACGTTTTAATTTATGACAGTATGAAACTTCATGGCACCTATACACGAAAAGAATACCAGCCTGCAGTATAGCAAAAATTACAATTATTTAGAAAATAGTAGAAAAGATGAAGTTAGAGATATCATCTGACTTACAAATAAAAGTAAACGCAAAAAAATTGTAATATTAATTGCTCTATTTATTATGTGCTCTGTAAATTTGCATATACGTTGGGCTATGATCCATACACTGCAAAATTTAGTATTTTAATTTAAAACATCGAAATGTTTTATCCTTTATCTGTAACATTACAGTTACTTTTGAAACGTCTATAAGTGTTTTGAATGTGGCTACAATATCTACAATAGTAAAGATGGAGAATAAAAATTTTTAACGTTTTAAATTGAAACACTTGATTTTGTAGAGATTTGTAGTGTATTCAGTGTAGTATTTTTGCCAACTTTCTGAAAGACTGAGGCAGTAAAAGTCACAATACGTTTTGTATTTCTGCTCGCCCTGATGTCTGGTGAATATTGTTATGTGAGACATCTTGGTTCCAATCAACTATCCAATTTAATATTCCTCACTCGTATCTTCACGCATTGTTTATTATACTCCGAGCGCTTTTGTTTCCTCAGTGCACCAAAGTAGAATCATCAACACTGCAACTCCACACAATTTTTTAACTGCAAAAAATATACAAGAATATTTATCAAATCTATTATACAAAATCCGTATTAGATCTTAAAAGAAAATAATAGAAAAAAAAAAAAATAGTTCCACAAATATGAGTTTACACCACAATACTCCAATGAATATAGATGATATAATAAATATATTGATAATTATGATACTTACTTTAAATAATACTTTTCAAGTGTAATAAACATCATGGCAATATAATGAAACTGCCTATTTTTATTCAAATCTCGTGCATCGATAAGGATCCGAATAAATGAAGGTCGAAAGTCTACATGAAGTGATTGCATGTTTGCTTCATTCGTTCTCTTTCATCTCCCCTCTCACTCTTACCATGTCGCTCTTTCTCAATCGCCAATCCAATGTGACACCACTATATTCCCTCTCACTTTTCTCAACATAAGAAAAAAGTATTTTATATTTTTTTATTTTTTTATCTCAGACAAGATCTGGTTTTAATCCTATTGTATAATCAACGCAAACTTGACTTTCACGTCTGGTATCTCATAAATATTACACATTGATAAAAACAGAAGAAAAATAAGCCGAAAGAAACGGGGGAAAAAAAAAAAAACAAAACAAAATAAATAAGAATAAAACAAGAAGGAAATATGTGACTTTGATGGTGAAACATTACAGTTCAGTTCCCAGAGGTACTTTATCAACTTTTTATTTTGAATAATTGATGAAAGAACAGATGTTTGTAAATTTTATTGATCATTAATCTATTCAATATTACAGTAAACAAATATACAGCATCTATTGTCATGTGCGGGAGACTACAAATGCAATGATCTTGAAGAATTTTAGCGCTGATGTTTATTTCTATACGTTCAAACAAGTGAAGTGTTAAGGTTCGTTCATGCGTTAAAGGACAGATTTATTGTCTACCAAACTTTGATGTTAGAGCGTGAACGAATTGTTATATAATCAACCGAATTGTTATCTCATGATTGTATGAAAGATCGGCCATTGAAAAGCAAAAACCTCGGTAAAAAGTATTTTATTTATACATTGAATTGTAATTTTATTTTATTTTTTTTATTCATATTCGATCAATACACACATCCGCGTCAGATTAAAATTCCAAACATCAAGGACACTCGGTCAACCGTTATCTGAATTCATACTTGGAGGACAGTTAAACGAAGAAACAAAAGACAAAACAAAATATTGTCTTGACAAATAAAATTGTTACGTTCATAGTACTAATCTACAAGTATAATCATGGCACATCACACACGATCAGTAATCTAAGTGTAAGTCGTAAAATCGGACGACTCGAGAAACACATATGTATAACACTGAATGATTCATAATTTATATATTTAAGTCTTGATTCGAGGCTTCTCTCGTTACTATTCCGGAAGTGCGTGCATATGAACATTAGATATTCCATGTGAGTCACCTAGGTATTAAGAGAAAAAAAAAATAGGGCGGGTGGATTGAAATAATATTGAGTTCACTGAGTCAGTATAGAAGAATAATAGAAAAAGAAAGAAAAACTCACCAATGTTCTTGTTCAATAAGCCATTCATAATAATATATATTTAGACTACATAATTTTTTTACGAACAACAGGTTTTCTTTTCTTTCTATAATAACCTCTTGCAGTTGATCATATTCCGATGAATAGTCCTTGTATTAAAAACTCAAATTACATAAGCTAGATTATATTATTCTATATGCTTAAAGGAATGAATTATTATTCAACTATTTGAAAGCAACAAAGCCAAAAAGTATCGAATAATTAATTCCAGTCTCGAAACACGAGGGAATTAATTATTTTGCATCAGGTGCGATGCAGGTGCAAACGGACGTGATTTTTTTTATTATCCTTTTCTCTTTCTTCCTCGCTCTTCCGCCCATTATTCTTTCCTTCCTTTCTACATTTATTTGCAATATTTTAATTTTTCATTCAAGTCGCAATACGACAATTATTGCAATCAAGATTATGTTCTACAATGGAATAGTTGCATTAATCGATACATCAATTAAATTCACGATTCATTCAATCGTCGCTTCTTCGTGCAATTAATTAATTTCAAAAATTTACATATCACCGTATAGAATTCCGATCTTATTGTTATAGCTCATTGCAATTGTACTTATTGATTAATTTCTATCTATATAAACATCAAGATACTTCTATTCAATTTCTTCCTATTTTATTTCTGAATCAATAAAACGTTCCTTCAGGTGAGAATAATTTAAGATATAAAAATATAATGTCGAGTCAAATCTACATAATATTTTGACGACAATCGAGACCTTGATTTTCAAGTTAATTCACAACTTTCTGTCATTTGGTAAAAAAAATAAATTCACTTCATGAATTTTCATATGGATCAAAACTCTTCGACACATTTTATTCAGAATTTAGATATATGAAATTTAAAAAAATAGAAAATGTTTAAAATTAATTATATTTTTAGATATAATAAAAAACCATATATATATTAGGCAGCAAAAATACTTTGAGACATGAATCAAAATTGCAAATGTTCTGTTCTAAAATTTTATAATTTTTTAAATGATCAGAGATAGAAAAAGGAAAGTGAACTCAAATGTTTCATTATTTGCAAGCAGAAGTGTCGTATACATGAGTTAATAAATTTATGTCAAATATTGTTGTATAATTAACCATCACGTTTACACTTGTACTAATGGTTGACACGAATTTTTAGAAAATGTTTTTCTGGAGTTAAACAATAGTATGTAGATTTTAATAACGATATTCCCTCACGCTCGGGATGTCGCATTTAACGCTTCAATAGTAATACGGTGATTATACTTTTCATCTTCATTGGCGAGGTGGGAAAATTCACTTCAAGAACACGAGAATTCATTGTACAGAGACAAAAATTTAGGAGACGCAGTCAAAATTGTACTGTACAATTGTACCGATCATTTACTATACCTATTATATGAATTTATCGTGCATTACCGGATTGTGTCTGATTTCTAATTCATTCAGTAAATTTTTTGTGTTGAGATAAGTGCACTAATGGAAAATCACTGTTTCAATTGTCATATGCCCTGTACTGGTATCACAAAACTTACTTAATCTCAATTTTAAGTGTACATAGTATTGTATTGTTACGTATATAACGGGTCAGACATATAATACATGCGTTTGAAATAAATCAAGTGTTTGTTTATGTATTTGCTTGTTAATAAGTTTCGCCAATATGATGAAACCAATTTGAGTGCGATTTTTTGCAAATGTTTTGTAGTATCTCAGAGGAGGTTTTATTCGTCGGGGAATTATACAATGGTTGTCGATGAGATCGTGTTAGAGTTTAGAATCATTGATTGTTTTTATTAGCATAAGCCTCGTTGCCAGTCATTTGTGTCGGCAGCGATAATAGGTAATTTATTTATTTATTTATGAATATTAATAGAGATATGTAACACTTGCTTATTCGATTCAAAGTGACTGCGAAGAATCGTATTTCCGAAAAAATAAATAAAACCGTTATCTGCGACAATAGTGACTGCGATTATGCATAATTCATGCAAGGATTATTCATTAATTATACATATTTTTAAATACAGTTGGTGAATTTAAACAAAAAATTAATGGTGACGCTGCACTCCTTTCCCTACGACCCTTTTTTTTTAAGGTGCTTTGCAATAAACATATAATTACTGGAAGCTGGATCATTTGAGATCAAAATTTCCGAAGAAATTAGTTTACTCAACGGTCAATCTTTCCTTTGAACAGAAAATTTTATCAAAAAAAATATTCCCATCAAATAACAATGGTTTAAACAAAAGAATGAAAAAATGACGTTACCGCGTTTTACATTTTCACTAATTAAAAAAAAAGTTCCTAATGGAATAAAAATTCTTGTGTCCAAAGACAATCTATTTATATATGGAAAAAGTATGTAACAAATTTCATAAAAATTGGTTCCGTGGTTCTCGAGATATCGTGCTCACACCGCCAATCAGTTTCCAATTAAAACGTAAAAGTTTGAGGTTTGATTTTAACAATAATACATAAGTTATTTCTCACATGGTATAATTCCGTCCATTTTCAGTTGATTTTCATGAAACTCATGGAATATATTTGTATGATATATTGAAATAAAATGTGAAAATAAAAAAATTGATTTTTCCGTCCCAACTGACTAGGTATAACCTCTTAATAAATCCCTGGAAAATTTTTCCCAAATGAAAGTGATCAAGGATACTCATGAATTCATATGAATAAGTCAGCTTATTTACTCCCACATGAATAATCATTTGGGTAAATATATATACGCTGTTGAGATTTGGCTTCATATATTTATGCCCCCTCGAAAACAGTAAGCATATAAGCATTCGATATTGATTATATGATTGCTAAATGTTGTTAGAATGTAAGTTATACTCTAGTTGTCACCTGGCCAGGGACTACTGTCAGTTTTCCACAATTGATGAATATCAGGGGAGGAATGGTAGAACAGTAATGAATTGGACGCGAGAATGATATGTCACATATGACATTGAATTGAATTACTTGAATTTTATATAAAATGCGACAGTATCATTAACTCGGATTATTCGATAGAAAATTTTAAATCCGGGATATTTAAATGAGGAATAAGTTGTAAATTTAGAACAAAGCCAATTTTTCACAATGAAAAAGTTTGGTTCAATTGGTTCAAAATCATCTGAAACGTATTCCTATCAAAGTTTCATTCCAATACGCCCTTTTACATTTCGCCATAATGATGGAGGGACTGTAAAACTTCCCATGAAAATAATGTTGCGTGCCAGTATCTAAATTCAACTCGAAGAAGTTACAAACAGGATTTTTGCTCAGACATATTTTTGATTTTCACAAAATCATCAAAGCACTGATACTCACAATAGTAATGAATCATTTCGCACTCATATTTGAGAAAATAGATGCTACGAGAATATGCTCAACAGCAATAATTCTCATCAAGTTCCCCTCGACAAATCGAATTGTATATATATTCAATCCAGCATAAATTTCTTTGAGTGCACAAAATGACATCAGCAGAATGAATAGACAATAACAATTATAATAATAATAATAGTTACAATGATAATAAAAATACGAATGAGGAAATAAATGGAGGTGAAACAAATTGAACTAAAAGAGCAAGAGTGTTCCATCAAGCGTCAAAACTGCCAATCATTTTCGTCATTGTATTATGTTCATGTCTGTGTGTGTGTGTGTATGTATGTATGTGTGTTGAGTAGTAATATACATAAATGCGAAGAGAGTGTATATGATGAGGTGGGGAAGGGGATCGCCCCAATACAATTTCTTCAAGCACCGTTGAACATCCTGTGCGCCATCGTCGTCACAGTAATTATTTAGAAAAAAATAAAAATAATAATAAAAAATGGCAAAATTGGCAATACAGTCACGATATGTGTTTCCTCTTTCTCTCAACATTCGCGTGACACATTATTAAATTTATATATATATGTATCTGTGCGTATTACAATCAAAAAAGAGAATGTGAAAAAGAATAGAGGTGACGAGATAGAAGATAATAAGGAAGGGTTGTGCATACCAAAGTGCTATTTTGCCATTTGAATTCTACACATTGTCGTCATGTTGTTGCATTCTTTTATTTATATGTGTTTATTAGAGTTATTTATTCATCGCTTGACACATACTTGCGCGTATTGTTGGCATCATTCAACGGCATAATTTTACTTCAATATTTTCCTATACACAATGCGCATGTACAATGTGTATTCATGAAGACTGGTATATTGTTGGATGTTATCTCGATGTTTGTGTTTCGAATTCAAGTCGTAAAAAATATTACAATTGAAATGCCTTTTCTTTTAATTTTATTCTTATGATCATCATTGAACGATTGAAATTAAGTGTAAAACAAAATAATAAATTTAGTTTTTCTATCGTTGCACTTTGGATATAAACATTATGTGTACAGACAACAACATTTCTATTATTATCAGATTTAACGATCGCTCTGGTGTACACGTCGGAATAAGTGGTCTATCCTCTTGTACCTCTCAAGTGCACTTATTCACAGCTCACTTCAATATATGATTTTCAGTGTCGACACTTACATTTATAATATATTTCCATCTCTCTTATAACCATTGCCCATTTCAAGTGCATCAATTTTAAATTATTACAGTTTATCTATGTACATACATGATTTCATCGTCACCCTGAACTTCTCCATTTATCTCTCATACATAAATATATTCATGGCCATTTTTTTCTTTCCTTATTTTTCAAAAACAAGACAAACAATTCACATATTTTTCAACAGAATTTTTTCATCATTCATGTTAATCATTCAGTTGATGAAATACACTATGTGTATTCCATCCAAACAATACCAAACAATAAGTAAATTGAGTAAAAATATTTTTTTGTTGATCCACAAATATTATTTTTGATTGAAAGATAATTTGTTCATGCGCTTGGATGAAGAATAAATTGTTATTTTTTATTTTAATGCAAATGTTGAGACTTCGTTCAACATTTAAATATAAAAAATGCAAGTCTTAGTAATTTTGTATGCAAATGTAACTTTTCTGAAATTTGTGTGTCTAATTTCAATCCTACGCCCAGTTTCGTTCAATATAAGTATACGCAATTTATCTATTATCGTAATTTTATCGACTTCTAGAACTTCAACGACTTATTTCTTATATATAAATATACTCTTGGCCATTTCGCCTTCTGTATTTTTAATTCACGTATATTCTTCTTCGTCTGTCATCTTCATGCTTCTTTGTATATTTCTTTCATCTGCCTTTTCCTCAATTTATATTTAACATGAAGGCGCTCGGCCAAGAACGAACGTCTGTGTGGTTTCGTAAATGAATTTTTCCGTGCCACAACATGTGTGTATACAATTATACACATGCCTGAATATATATTGGCATTTGTAGTCAGCAATG
The DNA here is from genome assembly GCA_958496275.1 of Zele albiditarsus. NCBI lineage: Eukaryota > Metazoa > Arthropoda > Insecta > Hymenoptera > Braconidae > Zele > Zele albiditarsus. Next base: position 7,089,970 of record OY292411.1, read on the forward strand.
TAGCGATAACGCACGCATGAAGCCATTTACCTTTGGATTATGATGCTTATGAGGATAATGATGATGATAACAAATTAGAGAGGATTCTTCTGGTTATCAATCGATAGCATATATTTTACTTGTATCATTATAATACAACTTTCTTTACTTTTCGGCCGTATGTATACATCTATGCAATTTATTATCTTGTGTTTGTGTTGGCGATGATGAATTAACAAATTTTTTTATTCGCTGCCACATGGGTATAATATAAAGTGCGCAATTGATTTATATATCGGCAGCAACATTGATATGATAAATCGATAGCTGCATAAAAATATTATCTGGGAAGTACAAAATTAATTCTTCGTTGAAAAAAAAAAAAAAATGTTTCAAGTCATTCAACAAGTCCAGTTTAATTATTATCGTTATGCTCATTCTTTATTTGTCACTACAACCCAGAATGGTAATGTGATCTTGTAACTTTTTTATTTATATTTAATTTATAATTGGATAGCTGCAAGACCAGTCATACCATCATGGTTGAGATCTCAGGCCAAATATGGATTTATAATTTGTTTGGTATATGTAATATATGTATGTAAAATGAGAGTGTCATTAAATAAAGTACATGCATTTGCATATTAGTTTGAAATGGGCAAGAGATAATGTCGTAAAGGGAAACAAAAAAATTAAATGAAGAACCAGTTTGTGTAATATGAATGATCCGTTATATATTTTGTCGTGAAAGATACAGAGCGATGATATGAATTATAATGCAGATCATACGGAATTTTCTCGAGATAAATAGTATTCAAGGTTAATTGGTGCATGTGATTGTATAAATATCTGATGCAAGTGTAAAGCTCAGAGCACCATCGGAATTAATATGTCACGTAATCTCACATCAGGTGTAGGATCAAATTGAAGTATAGTATACGAGATGGCGAAATTGAGGCTATACGTAATTATTCAATGTCTCATCAAAAACAATTAAAGTTCATTTGAGCTTACATAACGTCAGTGAACATTACAAATATGATTTTTTATATAATACTGTTATACAAAAATTTCTCGATCGATAAACTAAATTATACATGTTTTTGTCTATGTTTTGAAGAGTATTCGCAGAAAATTTGGATCAACTATCTGTTGGACTGTAGACATGAATGAAAGGTGTGTCTCCATCAGGTCTTGTATTTTATGCTGAACATTACATAAACAAAACTAATCTACATGGTAGCCAATTCGGAAAAAAATTATTTTTGGAAATATGACACCTATTTGGAATTTAAAATGTAATTGTTTACTAGAGTTTTTATCTACATCTGTTAAAAAATTCCATAAAATATATGAACCGAGTTTAACGCTTCAATAGAGATCAGATAATGGTCTCGAAAATATTACTGCAAAATTTCATACAAATCTGTCTGTTGATTTTCGACATATTTCTGATACCAATTTTTTAAATATCCTTTCCGCAGCCAGGTGAAAGAGAGTGGTGATAATCTTTAAATCTGGTCAATACCATTAGTTATCATTATAAATTAAGTTGTAATAGAAGAATAGTTGTAAAAATATTGTATAATACAAATGTCGAACAGTATGTTGTCAATTTTGAAATAGAATATTTTCTTTGGCTAAGTTATTTGGATTCAACTCATTGTATACCTATAAAATACGATTTTGTATGATAGAATTATCTCAACCCTTCGTGGTACACTATCATCACATAATAACTGCACTTACACATAGAGAGTTTGTTATGAACACTCAAACTATAATAGAGGGTATTTTCAAAGAGATTTTCAAATTGTTTTTTTTTAAACTTCTATAGGGAGGAGGAACACTTTATTACGAACATTTTTTCGTGCACTTTGCTTTCATTTTTATACAATTTATGAACACTGGTTTTTTTTTTGTATATTTTTTGCAAAGGGAATCGATCGAAATATATTGAAAAAGATAAGTTCATTTGTGAAAATTCTTTACTCATTATTTTATTCATTGCATTTGTCATAGTGAATGTATTTTTATATGCATTTTGAATTCAAAGATTCAAACTATGAATTTGATTCCAGTTCATGAGAATTTGATCAATATCACGCTAAAATAATCATTAGGTCATAATGAAACCATCGTAATTTAAAAAAATCCAAATTTCAATGTATGTTTCGAAAATTATAAATTTGAATATTTTTTTCCAATTTTTAGATCATCTATCAGTCATGTAGGATGCTGAGTTATCATAATAAAATGATGGTACCTTCTCCTGTGAAACAATTTCATACCGTTAATTATCCAAGGTGATGTTTCCAAAAAAACCATAATATCTTGTGATAAACTCTTCGCGCGTTTTTTTTTTTGCTTCAAATAGCGAATGGGAGACGTGTGCAATGGCCATCTCATCAATAATATTCATTTCTCTTCTGACGACGTTTCAATCGTTTGAATGGAAGCTCACCTTTATGTTATAAAATAAATCTAACCTTAAAAATGCCAGGTCTCGATGAATTTCAAGTTGTCACACGACGCAGAAGACCTGGACGAAGATTATTCGGCAATAGATTCCTCGGACAATTTCGACATCGTATTGAACCAGATATTAATACTGAACAAGTTCTCCGGTAAGTTTGTCAGAAGAATTACTATCATTAAATGCTTATTCACAAAATGATTCTCCACTCGCGCCCTAACCTCAACCTAAATTTCACATCGATTTTGTGTTTGCAGCCAAGTACTAGATGCCGTTATAGCAATAAGGAATTCACCATACAGACAAATATTATACGATGGCTTGGCGGAGTCCCTGAGTATCCTTAATGTGGATGTCATACCAGAAATTGTTTGCTATGGTTTGGGAAATTTTTCAGAAAGCCGCTCGGCCAAGTATCAATTAGCCGCATTATTAACAATGAAATCACGTTATCGTAGTCGTGTACACGTTTATGATCCAATTTTTTTTCCAAAAGAAATTGAAGTATTAAAAACACTTGGTTTAATTATGATTGGAACAAATGAGGAGGCTAAAAGAAAAGCTGGCAATGATATCACGCTTTTTTATATGCCACATTGTTATAAAGGATTAGTGGCTAATTGTGTTTATGCCAATTGGAGTGAGAAAATAAGTAACTGTATATTAATGACAAATAGCTTTACGGAGATGTCGGATGATGTTGTTGGTGATGATGCTGATCTCAGGGACGCCGTCGAGTTAATAAAACGCATAAATCCTTATACGTCGGAAATCGTTCTCGAAGAAAAATTTGATGCTGCACGTGAAGCATTTCATTGTACATCAATTCATATATTTCCAAATGATCTCATTTGTAATGTGCCTGATGGCTTTTGGACACCTTTGGCTGCAGCGCCATATCATTTTCACGGGATTGAGCGGGAGCGCGAACAAAATAGAGACTGAAAAAATTTATTTTTTATACAATCAAAAAATATTTATATTATTCATAAAGCGGTAAATTTATTGATTAAATTTGATACATAAGTCCTTCATTTGTACCGATTGTGAGTTTTAGTTTTGATTGTAATTTGTTTTATTGAAATTTTCAGGAAAATTGGAAGATGAACTCGAATTTGAAGCTTATACGTTCTATTCTACGAGAAATCCGCTATACGGCCAGCGAGAATGGAATCAAGAATAATATTATGGTGAAATACATTATGGACCAGGCGCGTGCACATAAAGAAACATCGGAGACATTGTGTAAAGCTCGTGAAGAGTTGGAACATTTGGCTCAAACTTACAATTGTTATCTCGGCTCACAACGTGCGTACAATGTTATTCACACGCAATACGGTGGAGTTGGCGAGCGAAGTATTCGCGAGACGGCAGATCTCGTTGGATTCAAACTTCCTCATGATCCAAAGTAAATGAAAAAAAAACATTAATCAATGCATAGTATATCGATGATTGTATTAATTCACTATATGTATTTAGAAAAAAAGACAGTGAAAGTATATTGAATTATTTCAAACATTCGATGGGAGTTAAAAAATTTTATTATAAAACAAACTATTACAGTTATTTGAGAAAGATAGTCTCGATTAATTAGCAATGGCGATTATACATTTATTTTTTCATCCATTCATGAATACGCTTTTCTGATTTGTTTAGCAATTGTTGATAATTGCATATTGCTAGTCCCTTCATAGATAGTTCCAATTTTGCAGTCTCTAAAATATTTTTCCTGTGGAAAATCTGTCGTAAATCCAACGCCACCCATGAAGTCGATACATTTAGCGGTAACTTTGAGTGCAGTTTCTAAAGTTAAAAAAAAATAATTTACCCATAGAGTGATAATATTTGAACATAAATGTATTAGCATGTATATTAAATCCATTTTTTGGCATAATTACCTGAAGCAATGAGCTTCGCCATGGCCGCTTCTTTAACAAAATCTTTTTTTGCCTCAACCAATCGCGCTGCATTGTAGACTAACAATCTTGCGGCCTCTAATTCTGTAGATACTTGAGCAATCTGATGTTGCATCGACTGCAAAAACAAGTTGATAAATATTTCAAATGCTCATCACTTCCCCTTCTCTCTAAGTTCGAGTCGAAATTTAAAGCGGAATTACCTGGAATGAAAAAATATCGCTGCCAAATTGCTTTCTCTCAAGTGTGTATGGTATGGTGGCGTCAAGGCATCCCTGTGCAATACCAATCATTTGAGCACCAATACCTATTCTTCCTTCATTTAAAAATCCAGCTGCGTATTTGTACCCATGTCCAAATTGCCCCAAAATGTTGCTTTCTGGTACTCGAACATTTTCAAAGTGTAACATACACGTACCCGATGCTTTAATACCCAATTTGTCTTCCGGTTTACCAACAGTCAAGCCCTCCATTTCTCGGTCAACTATAAATGTCGTGATACCACGATAACCCTATAAACACGAAGAAATGATTTTGAAAAAAAAATCAATTTCACAAGTATTTTCACAATTTAATTTCTAAGAAAAAAATGATGGCTTCAAAATTTGGCGATAAATTTTTTGTTGACGTAAGATAAAGAAACAGTGTTGCGCACTGATAAGGTATATCGCCCGAAATCGTAAAATTGAATATTAAATTTACCGCTGATGGATTAGCATTAGCAAAGACAAGAAATATTCCAGCAATGTCAGAGTTCGATATCCACATTTTCGTGCCGTTAATTATATAATGATCGCCATCCTTTTTTGCCACAGTCTTTAGGGAAAATGCATCAGATCCCGCCCCAGGTTCAGTCAGGCAGAAACTCCCAGCCTGAAAATTATTTGGAAGAACAATTTTACGTTACATTCTTCGATTAAAAAATGGAGCAACAATTAAATTGTTGAAGAATAATTACGCATTGTTGGGCGAGTTTCGGCAAATATTTGGCTTTTTGTTCCTCATTTCCAACTTTCATTGTTAAAGAATTCACCAAGGTATTGTGAATGTCCACGAGAGCAGCCACAGATCCGTCGACTTTTGCTATCTCTTCTATGGCTAAAATTGCACCCATGAAATTAGTTTCAGCACCACCATATTCTGCCGGAATTTCCAGACCCATCACCTTTAGATGAATTCATTTAACAATGTACAATTAATTTCATATTGCAATAAGATATTATGAATCCAAAAAAATTCAATTCTTATTTACTCCATTATCAAAAAGCTGCTTCAAAACACCATCAGCAATCTTCGCTTCTTTCTCCATTTTTTTAACATGTGGTGCGATTTCTTCTCTAGCCAATTTTGCAACTATGATACAAGAAAAAAAAATTATTGAGGAAATCAAACCAACAATAAGTGAACAAATAGCAATAATATTTATGTGACCACACCAGTTTCTTTCATCATCACTTCATCCTCCGTAAATTGGGTCAGAGGTCCCGGAGAAGAACTTGGAACCGCAGCAGAAATGTGGAATTTTTTTATTTCAACAAAATTCTGTGGAATCTAGAAAATAAGAATTGTAGTCTAATTCTTCAATTGAAATTAATATTAACAACATCATCATTTTTTTTCATTCCTGTCGCAATAATCTTCGATATCTTTGCACAGATGGGCTGATTACATAGACGTGGCATATTTCCGCATGTTCGCAGCTCATTTGAATCCAAGATTCCAGTCGTCGCTGAAAAATTTGCGTGGAAAAAAAGGATATTAACTTACCTTTTTTAATACAGTCCTGATAGAATTCATATTTACTATCACTTATTTCCACTTAAGTTCAACAGCAAAAAAAATCGGAAGTACAAAAGCTATAAAATTAAATTGAACTGTTTAAAGAACTCGAGTGTCTCTTGTAACTTTCAATGATATGAATATATAATAACGACTCGGACCATTTGGTTCGGCTGAGACTGAACTAATAAATTAATACTCGGGGCAGTCGTTCGCAAGCGAATGATCGAAGAGACCGACCAAACAGGTTGTTATATAATAAAAAGTAAAGAAACGCGAGCAGACACGGACGATCAACTCACGTTGAGGATACTCGCTCTACAACTAAATATGCTGCGATACTGACCGGCAATAACATGTGTTTCGACATTTATGAAGCTCATCCCCCACCGTATCCCTTATCAAATATTTTTATCATGTTCGTGTACATTTATTTACCACACATAAACTTGTCCATATCAACTTGCCAATCATCCATTCTAAAATTCTATCAACAAATGTAAGTCAACATATATTTATGTGATATCAATACTCCTATTTGTTTGAGGCGTTCCCGATCAAATTATATTTAATGACTCCACGGTTCAATAACCGTATTAAAGTTCATTAAATAGAATTCGAAATAAATAGACCTTGAGATAAAATTTAATTTCGCTGATCTATTGATAAACATTTGTACATATTTATTTGATTTATTTCCTTGAGTTTTTGATGTTTTGCGGAAAAAAATTGCGATAGACAAAAAAATTTATCATTATTACACAACAGATTTTTTACAATGCGCCTTTATACCATGGAGTTTATCTATGTGATATTGATAAATCTTCAATCAAAACAATCGGTCACCATAAGGAATCGGAGTGATATGATAAAAAGGGGACCCATATCCTCTATCTTAATTTTTTTATTTTTCGGGGAAGATGAGTTGCTAATGTAGGATGTAATGTACTTTTGTTAATGGATATGACGATATCGGTTGTTTTATATACTTATTAATTAATAACTAGATGCAATTGATGACACGGGTCAATCATTATAAAAGTATTGAGTTTATCGCTAAACATTTCAATGCATGATGTATGGAACATTTGTAATTGATGAGTTCTCGATGTCGTAATTTGAACCCGCAATTGTTATTTACTCCGATAATTATTCTTGAGCAAGAGTATGCTTGAATTATCTAGTGAGCCTGTCAATCATATTGTCAATCAACTGTTATAAGCATTTATTCAAGACATTTTCTAAAATTATTGACATCATTAAAAATACAACCATTCATATATTCATTATTCATTTAGATCATAATAACTGATGACCAAAGGAACCCATCCAACACCATCTCTTGCAAAATAATCAAAGCAATTTGTTTCGCATATTCGAATTTTTGATTTTACCGCTGGAAGAAACAATTGGCAATCATGATTCGCTATATTCATGAGCGCCAATAGTACGCTCAAAACTATTGACCAATGGCAGCCCAAGCACACAAACATGGCGTATGCGGAGGCGCGCGCATTCTGTCAAAGAGTTAAATAGTTTTATGATAAACCGTGGATATGATTCAACTTTATTTTCAATATAAAAAAAAAAAATACTGCAAATTTGCATGACATATTCGTTGCCAATAGTTCATGATAGATTTATCCCAAGAGCAAGAACAACAAATCAAAGAATAGTTGCTTGCGCATTGGATTTGCGCAGTTATAACGATCTTTTATACATTATTGGCAGGTGTCGCTGTAGACAATTACACTATTGACATGAGCAGTGGTTTTTTCACTATAAAAGTGAATCTTCATTGAATTATACATCAAACTTGATAACTAAATAACCCATCAATTCCACATAGTTAAATTTCTATCATAAATAAAAAAAAAATCATCATCATTTACAAATATAACTAAAAGTAAACGGGATATTCACATTGAAAATCCCGCGTCATTTTTCGACCGTCTTTTGTTACAAAAGTACTATTCAGTGGCGCCACATTCGCCTCAACCACGACACATTCCCTATACAACAAAAGCCAAGACACACGCCGATATGCAGGCAACATCCGATCGATTCATATTTTTTTACGACCAGTCAAAACTGCAATGAGTGAGTGAGTACAATTCATGTATTATATCCAAACATTTTCAATCGATATACGAGATTGACGAATTTATCACACAAAAATAGATTTTGAAATTGTGTATATACTATAACCTCAAATATTTATTAAACTAAGTGCTATATCGCTTAGTAAATATTCAATGCCTGAATTTTTGGTGAATTTTCATTCTCTTGGCTATATTACATAGGTTTGTACTTACTATATACTAGTCGCTGGGGAAGCTGTCCGCCGAAAGGAACAACAACCGCGCTGATATTCTAGTGAAAGAGGGAGATAGCAACACACACACATACACATACATACTTCAAATACACTGTGTAGTAGACAGTTCTACAGTCAAACGGTGTTTGGTGTGCGAGGAGCTAGTACGAGAGCTGTGAGAGTGCGTGAAGGGAAAAAAAACCGGTGTATCTTGACAGGTGAGTGCGACAATCAGTTAATCATGAAAAATAATTTTATTATTTTTCAAAGTAATTAAATGTTGAAAGATTCCAAAATAATTATTTAGCCAGCTATTATATGTATACATATGTATGTATATATATATATATATATATATATATATACATATATGTATTGTAGTGGTTGATATAAAGAAAAATTGTTGAATGATGATACTGATCGCTCTACAAAGAGGGAATGGAAGAAGAATATGAGAGAGTTGGTTAGAGTGGTCTGAAAGAGAGATAGTGACGTAGGGCCAGAGGGGTGTGTCACTACACAGTTTCAGTAGTATGGATTAATTTTTATTCCTATTCGTTGTCTACGGAATAATTTGATTAGACATGTTGTAATTAGTCTTTGGATAACGATGTGAGAAAGTAATTATGGCGGTATTGATGAGTCTTGTTGAAGAATGTGTTGGGTTGGGTGTATTTGCACGAATGGCATCGCGATGAGGAGCGGTTATTTTTTTTTTTTTTTTGTCATAGGTTCCGCCATTTGCCGCCCTGACCAATGCCCGTTTACAGCCCTGGGGTATTTTTTTGGGTCTGATAAATAATAATTTCCTCTTGTTTTATTTTTATTTTTTTTGATATTATGTACACACACTTTCGTGTATATAATGTTATTGGTGCGAAAGTGATATACAACAGGATATCACTCTGAACAGTCGGCCTGCTAACTGTACAAGAATATGCCTGATTTGAAATGTGATTGCTTATAATAAAATTCTATTGCACTTACTTTGAAAATAGACGACTTTTGGTTTGAATGTTTACTTGAATTTATCCGTTGGGTATTTGACTTTCGAGTATGTATATATTTACGTAGATTTTACATACAGTCGACTCGTTGCGGATAAATACTCTGTTATAAGAGTTATTTATAAACTGTCCTCAAGTTGAAATTGTCATGGTTTAATGTCGAGGAGTATGGTTCAATTTTTCGACAAATTAATTTGTTGATTTGTTTGTTGAAGTTTTGAAAATTATTATCTTCCATTTATCTAATATGTTATTTCGAGTGCATTTATACAAGTTCTTTCAGAGAGTAATTTTATTTCGCTAAATGGAAGATTGATTATCATATTAAGGATTGTATACAATAGCATCTTACCAAATATCTTTTGAATGATGTCATATCCCGGGTGTGAATTATTATAGTTGAACACAAATGCATATGATGAAGATAAAAATCATATTCCTCGTTAGAAGTTAACCATTGTTGAATTTTCAATGTAACTGTTCCAAATTAAGTTCGAATGAATAAATTCATCTACCTGGTGGCACACCCCATTACAAGTGATGAAATTGCGAAACTTATTAATATATTCTTATGACGAAGGATTCTACGTCACTGCCACCATTGATGCAGTTCTATCACCGGAACAAAAGATTGAGGATGAATTTCAATTTGCGATCAAGTATTTTCCATCTTAAAATTTATCTTCACCTAAATTGGCAGGAAGGTTATCGATGAATTCCATACGAATAAGAATCGAATTAAAAATATGTTCTGGAACATTGGCGCGTATATTGTCCATGCCAACCACTGGAACTGCGTTCACTTCAAGATTTTTCCGATAACTTTTATTGTTCCCGTGTATTTTGATATTCAGAATCGGTATATGACGCTTATTTTATTCTCATCGTAAAACGAATATTCAATACGAGTATTTGTAATATTTTGACGAGTTTTTGGGATAGTTGGAATCCCGCCATTATTCAGGAAAAGTGAGAGCACTCACTCAGAAATTATTCTAAGAAAAGATTTAGAATATCAGTTTTTGAATGTGACTTTATTTTAAACCAAATTCCCAAAAATTAAAATGAATCATTACTTTATTATTCATGAATAATAGTTCATTTTTGTTGACGAATTCAACTAAACCTTTTTGAAACATCTCTGAAGTACAGGTCCTGTGTCACAGAACAACCTTAAATAGTTCAAATTTTTCATATTAATTTTTATTATCTCCTTTCTTCTCTGTAGCCTGACATTAGATAACCTAAAATAAATGTGCTCTTTATTGGTGTAAACGTTCGAATCAACCCACACGGGTTATTATGTCAGTGTCTCGACGAGGCATAACTTTTTTTTCATCACTCCGGAACGGGAGGAAAGAAGAAGTCGAGAGTGAGGATGATGATGAAGTCAAAGATGGCGAGCATTGTGCAATACAGAAGTAATTTATTTACTGATTGTTTTGACATGAAAAAAGAAAAAAAAACAGGCAAGGGTATATTGGTGAAAAATACACATATAACTCAATGTATTGGGCTCGAGGATTGGTCGATGCCCAGGTCACACGTTTGTCTCCTCATGAACGCAACAGAGTAACGCGCATTCACAACATCTATATCAAACACACACAGTTGAACTCGTGAAGAGTTTGACGAGGTCGGAAGAATTGTGTAGAGGAAGAGAGAAGAGGCGTTTCTTGCCCCTCTTCTTTGTTAGTTTTACTACATATAACATAGTGGTGCGATTGAGAGAGCGACGGGCGTCGTCATTTCGGGTTAGTTGGCGTCTTTACACAGAACACAGCGCATTGTCAAACACTCTTATCTATCGGTGAGGAGAGATAATCGAGAAAAATATGACTCCTACTGACGTTAGTGGAAAGTGAATTTTCGAACCAAATAGGTTCGAAGTGCAGCGTGTACGAAGAAAGAAATAGCAGATAGTTCTTCAATTCAGAGTGAAGTTAGTTGAGAATAAAAATTATTTGTGGTTTTTTTTTCTGCGATTTATTGTTTTATTCTTATCTTTTTATAACTGTTTTGGTGTTCAAGTTCGGTACAAAAGCAGGAGTATTGTGTATTGATATTTCGATTGGAAAATTGATTTCTATCAAGATTGTCAAGCTGGTGAGACAAAAATTCTTAAAAACAGAGTAAATAGTATTGATTTTTTGGTATACTGGGATTTGGAAATTGAATTTTAAGAATCGTTATGGTTGTGTAATATTCATTATCATTCGTATGAATAATTTTGTTTCGAGATATCCGAAGATAATTGAACAACATACACACATGAATTTATACACACACATATATATATATATATATACAGAACGTATGTGGTTGAGAAATAATTTGAAGTTAAAGATGTTGACAATATTTTAGTGGCAGTTGGCCTTCGGAAACATGATTCCAATATATATATTTATAAACTCTGTTCGCATATAGCGATTCGCCATTTTACGTAGCATATTATTACCATTCATCTATTTCATTTACCGGCATATATTTGTCTAAGGTCGTTCGACCCATTACACGGTAACTTTAGACTTGCTAGGCATTGCTCTGACACAAGATAGTTCTATCATCAATTAAAAAATTGGAAATAAACTTCTAAATAATTTTCGATATTAAAATTGACTGAATAATTTCTTCATATTTCTATGATTGACCTGATGAAAATTGATGATGAAGACAGTCAAATATGCCTTCAACCGTTTGAGAAGTTGAATATTGAAAAAGATATGGTTTTATCGGCCAATCAGATTCAAGAAAGCAATTTTTCCATTATGGATCGTAAGAATATCGTTGATAAGTTGCAGCTGTTATCTATACTATGAACGTTTTTCAGTACTTAATTGTCGAGAGAATAATTAAAATGTTTTGTATATTCCTAGATTCATGAGTGTTTCATTAACTACGGATAATAAAATTGTTTTTTTCTTCAATAATCTAATCGGGCCCCTTCTTTATGAGAGTATATGTCCCAGAAAATATGATCCTGCGTGATAGAACTATCTTAACAATGTATCTACATACATTAAGTAAGAATGATCTTAATATTGGGCTAATACTGCAGACGGTGAGATGACTATTGTCAATTTCAATCACATAACTTTCTGATCATAACTCTACAATATTTGTATTTATCGCATATGTATAACGGAAATTAATTAACAAGTGAACAAACAAATTGTGTCATTCAGTTTCTAGGAAAACTACAAATGAATTTATTTGATTGAAGAATTGTTAATTAAATAACAAACACATATAGTAATGACAATGATTGATAGTTTTCACTTTCGTAGGAACGAATGTGACATTATGATTTCGTGTTATCGAGACACAATAACTAGAGAATCATTTACAATTGTCTTTCACATTCTTAGATTATTTTCTCTCTGTGTCATTATTTTTCTTTCGTTTGAACATGTGTGCGCGTGTATATGGGTGTGTTAACAAAGACTTTAGAGCAGCGTGTAGACTCTAGATGATGATGCGGAGGGGAAATGCATGAGTGTGTATATATATGCTAGCAACACGATTTGACGATGACGCCTCGTTATATCGCCGCGCGTAGGATAATCTCTATGTTTAAACGGTGACATCACCAGGACGCCGCGAGCCAGCGGCCAAGTTGCGTTCAAACATGTACAGACGCACACACACTACACACACAACTCTTACGAACGTCAATAAAAAAAAATATGAATTATGCATTATTAAGTATTTCATTTTTGCCTGTGTCAAATGCCAGAAAATAATATATTGAAGGACAAACTTTCTTTTTCTCACGATAAATTACACTCAAGTATTATTCAATTTTTTTGTGATATTACGGAGAAATAATATTGTATTACTGACAACCAATAATATTTGAGTGCAAGTTTTATCACCATGTATTTATTATTTCTTCTTTTCTGATTTACATTTGAAGTGTATATTTCATTGTTGATTCAGTGACTCTTGTAAAACCCGAATATTGTCACTATATTGTTGAAAATTCGTGCGAACTGTTTAATCGTTATGAAAAAATTTAATTGATGAAATAGAAATTACTGTTGAACGTTTGAAGATACTTGAGAAGTTATTTAAACCGAGGAAGTTTGTCTTTGAAAGAGGAACGGAGGCTTTGCTTGGAAAAAATAATAACGAAACAGAATGCAATTCTTTACTTCATAACAATGAACTTACTCTGACTGACGTTTCACAACTTGTTCTCAGTACTTATTTATTTCCAAATGATCATCTGATTTCGATTATGTTCAACACTTCATACGATTTTTCAAAATTCCAAAAATAAATTCGTTCCATGGAGATGAATCTTTGCCCTTGGGAAGTTACTTCACACAATGTAAAAAAGAAATTAATAAATAAATTGTCCAAGTTTCGGAATCGAAATGACCCAAAGAAATTCTTGCAAAATGATTTATTCATTTCTTGTTTTCGTAGATGGAAAAAAAAATTCTGAAGATTTATAAATAGAAGGCCAATTTATGTTTTTTTTTAAAATCGTTCCACTTATATTTATCCAATGGTTTGTATTAGCCCGGCTATTTCGAAATTATTGTTGATGATATACATATATAATCGTGTTCCAACGGGATCTGCAAAATGCCGGTGAACGTAAAAAAAAAAAGGGGGTCTCGTGTGTGCTCTCGTGCGCGAGTTTCACAATGGAAGGCGGCATGTAATGTGAGCAAAAATACTGCTCTCACATAAATATATATATATAGATGAATCGTGAATGCTCCAATAGCTAGTGGATTGCGTAAGGAGCAGGTAGTGAAAAGAGGGGCCTTTTACAACTGTGTGCGAGTAACCTCGTCCGAGCGCACACCAAGTGCATCCGTTATACATAATATACTACACAAAGTTCCTCCCCTATATATATATATATATATATATATAATTTTTTCTTTATAATCCGTTGACCGTAGGTTTTAGTTTATTAGTTGCAATACATGAAACATTTTTCACCTAATATCAATAAACAAAAAAAAAACACAAAAATGATATGAATTCTTCAAAATATTGTAAATTTAAAGATACAATAGTTTCACAGTATTTAATTTTTTTATGCTATTTGCATGCTCGGTTCTTCCTCGGAAATTGCGTAAAATGATATAGCGGTTACGTGTGTGAAATGTTGACGAGTTGAAGAGTGAGAAAGAGAGCGTTGGGGACAAATATAATTCCACGTTCATAAGGTATATACTTAAAAAAAAAAGGTACATGGCGATCTACGTTCATTGAGTTTTGTCTTGCACTCTCTGTCATGAACATGAAACTTGAGTGCATTCACCTTTTAGCCACGCTATACGGTACCTCCTGACCATTTCCGGGTATTTTCACCGTCGTTTCAACCACCATCAAGTTTTTTTTTTTTTTTTCATACTAAACAAATTTTATCTCTCTGAGCTACCGTAAGCAACATTGAAACAATTGTGTGTATATATGTTGTTGGTGATGTGTGCGTTTATTAAATGATGAAAGAGTTGACGGTTCATCAGCAGGATAACATATAGTGTTGTATATGTGCATATATGTGTTAAAAATATTGCTGAATCATTATCCGCAATGGATTTTAAAAACAATTACTGTTCATTTAATTCTTCACACGCAAAAATTCATTACCTAGATTTTAATCAGTTATTTAATTATTTTTTATTATTTTTCACTTCTATCAATTAAATGATATTTTTTATGTGGTGTAATAACGTACCGTTATGAAAAATATAAGTTCATGCGTTGTGGAATTGATATAATAAGTATAATATTACTGGAAATGTTTATATTATTCATATATTCACATATTTGATACTGATGTGAAATTTTCGCAGGAACGTTAAGAACAGAATGTCATCCGCCACGCGTGTGTTCAAATTCAATTGTTTGTGTTACGTCATTGACAGTTACAGATGGAAAAAAATGTCAAATGAGTATTACGCATAATTTACTAATGGAAATTTTATTTCTTGATTTCGATTCATTGGAGGAGAACCATTGATAATTGGATGATACAAGAAATTGATTTATTCCTCGGAAGTTCTTTTCGTCTAAAATAGAAGCACGCACGAATACTCGATTCCCCAGTATATTGTAGGCAAAATTGTGTGAAAAAATTGTCTCAGTCAAATCAGTACATTTGTATCGTTTTGCGGAATGTTATTATAATAAACTATCAAAATGGAAGAATATATATGTATTCGTTGAAGTATTTGCATGGGAAATATGCGAAACATAATCGTTTTTCCTTCGGAATATTCTAACCTGGATATCTTCTCCTTCCCCCCAATTTACATGAAGCGAATTTTCTTTGTTGAAATTATTTTACATAAATAAATATTATATAGTGAATAACATAAGGTTAATGAGAATATACAAACTTGAGGGGATATCGTTATATACTAAGTAATCTATAAATATACTCTCTCTCTCGACCACTATGAACGTGACCTAGTCTCGTTCTCGACGTGTATATATGTATTATAGTAACGGAGATATTCGTCGACGATGAGGAGTTTACGAGCACTCAATATACGTGTATTATATATATATATATATATCGACCATTTTTTTCAAGTGGATAGTCATCATCAAAAAAGGTTGAGAGGATTTCAAATCTATTCGTTTAATTTTATTTCGCCTATGAAAAAAAAAAGATTCCGAAATTAATTCTCAAAAAAATATCCATATATTATTTCTTTCACTTCAGATAAATCCTCATGGAGAAGTAATTCACGTCGATAATTCATCGAAAACGCGTGTGTGTGTTTAACCAACGTTTTGAAATTGTGCCAAAGCATTTCACGGTCCAGATAAACTCAAAGGCAATTGCATTTATCACTTTTTTTTTTTTTTTATTACTATTATTATTCTTGTTGCCTGACGGACGAATTGAAAGTAGCGATCGTATGATCGCATAGTTAATTCATTGGTGGTTACTGATTTTGATTTTTAGTTTCCATTGTCGATAATATAATTAAAATAAAATTATTTTCCCAGATAAATTTTGTAACAAAGGGAAATTAAATTAGAGTTATGTGTTTACATACGAATTAATGAAATTAATATCTTTAGCATTATATTGATACATTTATTCTGTCGAGTATATAAATGAACGCATCCAAATCGATCATCCGTTTTTTTTTTTTCTTCTCTTTTTTGCTTCTCATCTTCTCCGTATCTGTAATGCGGTATTATAATGTTAGAGTTGGCATATCGAATTGCATTGCAGAAGCGGAGTAACACGAGACTCCGATGATAACACCGGTAAATTGACATTATTCGCGGCTATGATCATGCCTCATATATCGATTTATTGCATCATAACTTCTTCATACAACTGCCTAAAACAGAAGTGAAAAGAAATAATGAAATGATAAAATGAAAAATAATTTTGTAGTTGACTTAAGGGAATAAATTGTTTCTGCATACAATGGACCATTGATACAAACCCAACGTTTCCATCGAAAATCTCTTCTGACAACTTGTAATCGCAATCAGTGATGATCACTGTAAAAAAATTCACAAAATGGACAAGAAATTCCAACCAATTCAAGTTGAAAGAGAAAAAACAAAAATAACAAAGTCCTTTGTCTTCAATGCACTCATTGATACATGAATTCCCCGATAATTCGTAATAGCAACAGGAAATGAGACATCACCGCTATGCTTTTCAAATGATAACAGAGTTCAAAGGCCTTTTATACCGAGCCCTCCTCTCAAAAAAAGAAAAGAAAAAAACCGATAGTGAAAAAACAGTTTAGATTAGTTTATAATTTTAAATAATTACCCTAGCTATAAATATCAGAACTTCTCATGTTGTTCATTTCTTAATTCAAATATTTTGATATTGATAATTAAGATAACATCTTCACTGTACAATCACTTAACCAAATAGAATATGAGTAACAGAAGTCATATAAATATTACAATACATCATTTCAATATTATAATTATATAAGTCGTTATTTAATTTCCAGACCATTTACATTCACCTAATCATTTTATTGACTTACGTCTTCCAATAATAATCATTGATAAACAGTCACATAGCAAGTATGATGTCGGTGAAAGAAGTCGTTGTACTTGGATCTAGAATTTAATCCCTTGAGCGTTGGTTGGCACGCAAGAGTTGAGAGCTTTCAAGGCTTCCGATTATTCCATCGTTTCAACTATCAACACATTGGATTTATATTTAATCAAAAATCACTATATCCACTTAAATTACTCTTATTGATTATCCAATAACTTCTCCACATCCCTCGGTATTCACTCTTTGTAACTTTACTGACGATTCTGTAATATCAGATTTTATAATGAATTTAGAAAGAGAAAAAATCCAGTGGAGCCGAAGCGGAAATAAATAACGGACTTTTAACCGCAGCCAGTCGGAAAGTATCGATCGATTGAGGTCTATGGCGTGGTAAAACTTCTCTAGACCGACGTTGGTTCATGTTCCAATTAGCAGGCAAGATACTGTGGGCAACTCTGAAAAACTAAGAAATGCATAGGCATACATTTATGTCTAAAGGTATACAATGAGTAGAACTCATCAGACTGAGGAAAAAAAAATGCAATGGCTACTGCGGATGCGGGCATTGAGGCGACCAGGAGTAGAGAAGCTATGTTGTGTAGTAGAAACTATATAGATATATATATATATACATTGTATAGTAAATGACGACCTCTCACGTTGATAGTCCCTGACATTTTTGCGACTCAAGTACCGCTAGAAAATCGTGTAGGAATGATGGATGAGTTTTTTAAAATATGTCTGATATTTCATCTCTCAATTTTTACAAATGTGTTTGAGAAAGTTCTGCTTTATGACTGAGTAAAATTGTTTTCACAAAAATACATTAATATGATGGTTAATGAATACAATGAATGTGTTACTGTATTATTATAATGTTAAAGATATTTTCCAAGTGATATTTTCAGAAGTTTCTATTTATTCATGTTTCTCTTATTCCAATATATGAACTGACCATTTTTATAAGCTTTGTTTAGAGATTGATGATCATTTTTTCAAATCAATTATTCTCATCGGATGCTCGTTACAAGTTTGAGAAAGTTTTACTTTACAACTGTGTGAATATATTTTTTCTTAAAAATACATTGGTATGAGGAATGAAGTACAATGGATTTATTAAGATATCATTTAAAATTGTAACAATTTTCTTATAAAATATTTTTAAGGGTTATTGTGCGATTCTTATCTTTTTTTATTGATATATGTCATCGGGAAATTTTCTTATGCTGTTTTTAATCGTTTCATAATAGATTTATCGTCGATGAAAACAGATTTTGAATGCAAGTTTTCTTTGATGTTCTCTGTAAATAGCAGAACCTACTCAATTGTTAGGGATATAAATTTGTTTTTTAATTACGTTACTCAATAGTTGCTAAAAGAAACTTTATTGAATTATAATATAATTTATTTAAAAAATTTTAATCTCTCAAATTGCAGGCGCTATTCATTATTCCACAACTTTGACGTAAGGTTGGTTATTCGTATTATTAAAAAAAAATGTGAATCTGTTGGGATTGAAAAAATAGGATGATAATACACATTACACATGGAATAAAATGAAGGTAGATTTCTCATGATAATATTATTCGTCGGCTCGAACAGTGGAGATAATATCACTGAAGGATGTTGTACTGGAAAAAAAATTTGAAAGAAATATTAACATTTTGATTCATCATGAACTCTATTTTATATAAGAAAATTCGAAAATTCTACAGAAGTTTAAATTCATATTTTTTTAAATTGGCATTTGGAACAATATTGATTAACAAGAATCATATATGAGTTCTTACAAAATACCAAAATGATGAAGAATATATTTTTAATTGGCTTAAGTGAATTTTTAATTCAAAAACTGAAAAAATTTGGAATCCTATTACGACGAAAATTCAGTCCACAAAGAGCAATTATTAAGCGTTGTGTTTTCATGTCATACTTTTGCCTTGCTACGACGAAAGGAATATGGATATTATGCGATGGTGTGTTGGGAATATATATATATATAAATATATAATATTAAAGTGGCGCGAGCGAGTGAAGCGAAGACGAGTAACAGGGGGAAAATAAATAGCACGCGACTATCGTTGGAATTATGACTTGGAAAAAAATTCATACTGGTTCGGTTTGCCTCCTGCATGCGCAATTTGTGCACGTGTTCCGACAAGAATTCACTTATCTCCACACTCGAGAGTCGAAAAGAAACAAATCATTGAACAGTTGATATATCAAAAGAAAAAAAAAACAAAGAGAAACAACATTCGATAATTTTTTCTAAATTGAAATTCGTGATGAATCTCGTCGAGATATACAACAATATAAATTCCGTCAGAAAAAGACGATCAATTTTATCCTGTGAAATCTCATCATGCAGCTGTTGCAACTCGACCTTCTCCCATCTCATTTTCTTCATTCGCTTCCGTGATAAATAAAAAGGTCAAGTTTCTCATTCTTGTGTTGAGCTGCTTCCTTACAATCACTTCATTTCTTTTGCACAACAGGGCGTTTTCAACGAAATAAACATATATATATATATGTTGTATAAATTGATTTATTAAATTATTTATTTAGATGGTTTTCCTGTCAGCAATTAAATCTTCGTTTATTGTTCAATGATATTGGTATAACAAAGGGAAAAAGAAATATTTGTTTGCGTGTGAGCAACTTCACACACACACACACACACCATTCTCTCCCCTTCAACATTTTGTTTTTGTTCATCTGAAACGACCATTACTGAATTATACCATGCTATATATTGACCGTGCTTCCAACTTCCACGGACACATCAAAGTTTTTTTCCATTCATATATTTTTATTATTTTTTTTCATTCATTTTTAGCGTGTTAACACGTAATTCGTGTATATGAACTTCCAAGAAATGTGCGTGATAAATTCTCATCAGAATGATATGAGAAGGACAAATAGAATTTTTTCTATCTGCATATGAAACCATATTTAATCAATGGACACAAATGAATTTATACATTGATGGATGTGGAAATTAATAATTTCAAAGTAATGTGAATTATATGTTGTGAGAAATACTGAATCAATTAGTATAAATAAATATGTTGAAGAAAATCCTGTTTATCTATCATTCTTCTGGAATATAAAAATTCATAAAAATTATGTTTGATTGAGACTTTTAATGAAAAGTACTCTCCTAATTTACTCATTAAGATTGGAGAGTGTGAAGAATGTACCACATGACCATTTAAAGAAAATTACTTATTCACATTGCAATTCTTTGGAGTGTAACGCATTTAACGCGATATAACTCACTTCCCCTCATCTATCTCACTTCATTTTTGTCCTGTTCATCTCATTTCCGCAACAGTTGCAACTTCCCGTCACGTGCAATATATATATATATATATATATGTTATGCGTTATTTTGGATTAAAATACATTTTAAGCTTGGAATGCATGTGGCTTACAAGATATATATGTATATATTTTTTTTTTGTTTCATTCGGTTTCCCCTTTCGAGGCAATGCAGTTTGGTTTACTTGCATTGCGTGCATTCTCGCGTTCTTGTAGTTCTCAAAATAAATTTGACAAAAAGGATAAAATGTAGAGTGGAAACTGAATGCATAAAACATATTTCCAAAGGGTGGAAGAATTTGATTATATAAATGGGAAATTACGCGGAAAATTAACATTCGAATGTGGGCACGCAGTCGATTGTTTGTATTGTTTTCTTTTATTTTTCACCGTATTCATAAATAATTACATTATTTTCCAGACAATTGTTTTTAAAAACCAAGTGAATATTCTCAAAACATAATGAGCGTTATAAATGTTCAATTTTTAATTTTTTTCGAATGTGTCAACACTAATATTTGGGCTGTTGTGTTGTGTAAATATAATTTCCACAGTGAAGTAATTCATTTGTTGTCCTCTTATATCGATTTTTTATCTGTATGTAAAATCTGAAAGATTTAAAGCCTTTGAAAAAAAAAAAAAAACGAATATATTTTTTATTCGGCTGTCAACCATTTTCATGTGCAGACAAACATCCAATATTCAACAATAGTATTTATAATGAGCTATTCATCCCTCGTTTATTCAGTTATCCAGAATATTCCACGTAACATTTATTCTCGCATTTTTTTCATCCCTTTCACGAACATGGAATGATATCAGTCGTAAATTATTCGTTCATTCTCTTCTTATTTTATCATCACTAATTATAATAATGCACTCAGTGCAGGTGCGTATTCAATTCACGATCGTTTGAAAATGACAAAGAGCCAAACCCACTGGGTCACTCGATCAAGGCAACGAATGCAATAATTTACATAATCAACATCACAATGACATGAAAATCTCAATTGTTTATTCTAACTATCCATTGGGATCGTGCATTCAAATTCAATAGACGAAAAAAAATTAATTAAAAACAAAAAGAAAAGTAAAATTTAACCTTGATATTTTTTTTTATTGTTTTTTCTTTTATAATTAAATAGAGAATAATAAAGATTATCATCATCAATTTATAATTGTATAATTAACCTAAAACGATATTCGAACATGCTTTCACACTCTCAATGATTTTATTCTTGCACAAAAAACAAGGTTGCACATGGATAATTACATGCGCTAGATCCATTTCTACGATTAATACGGTTCATAATATATTGTGAGAATAATATAAGAAGAGAAAATTGCGTGGAAAACAAAATAATTAAAACATGTTTCCCATATCGTTCACTTCTAACTTTCAACATGTTATTTTTTTTTTTTCCCGCGCATTATCTGTATACAACATTGGAACTCCTGGTAGATGTTCCAACGTTCCCAAATTATGGCGATCAATAATACGCGTCCGCGTCCCGGCGACGCCGCGTCACAAACTAAATCTACCAGTTAGTTACAACCATGTACATATGATACATGTTGCTTGTATGCAATACAATCGTTGCACATATAGAAGCCTGTAAATATTATTGGCCAGGGACTGCGCGCGAACCAGGAAGCCACGAATTTGGGTTAATTGCCTTACTTCCGGTTAAAAGACGTCGTCAATGCGCATTTCACTTCCGCTTTTTATATGGTATCTATCGATTGCCCTTGACGAATAATACAATGTTAATCGTATAATATAAAATGAATAGATAATAATTTGTTCATTTTTATTTTTTTCCCAATTTTATTCTTCTCATTTTCATTCTTGTACAAATGTTGTTCATTACGGTAATAACAATGATTGAAAATAGGGAATTATTGATGATATACATAATGCATGAGATAATAATGAGAAATAAAATGATAATCGTAGTTGGAAAAATAGTAAATAAATGAATCAATAAAGTGATACGGTTTAAGTATGACTAAAGATGATGAAGAAAACAGTTCAGGAGGTTGAACTCTGAGTTGAGGTTGTGTTTATTATTTATCAGTCATTATTTTGTATCTAAACATTAGAATTATAATCTTGCATGATGAACATTTTATCACGATTCATTACTACAACGTATAATTATCTCAATACCTTCATTATTTTTATTCTCGATTCTATTTTATGTTCATTTACATTCCCATAAATTCCTCGTACAACTAAAGATAAAACAAAAATGGATTCACATTAATATAATAATTCAAAGTCATTAATTTGAGTAATTTGATTTTCTGCTTATCGTTCATCATTACTACTTCTTTGCATTAAAATGTCTTGGATTAAATTATTTATGCATAATGAACACTTTCCAACCATCCTCTCATACAACTCGTAATTATTTCAATGTGGCCGTAACAGATGTGAGAGAATGAATAAGAGTACGAGGAAAATAACGAATATAAACTTATCTTATACACTCTCAGCTCTTGCGTCTCGTGACAACACAAGTACTTATACAATATATATGTATGGAGTGCGAGAAAAGGGGTAGGAGAACCGGCGATTTTCCCAACCGAGTAACCCTTTCAACCTCTTTAGGTTTGAAGTTACTCACGACCACCGCCAACGTTCCTCGTTAATGCACGTGGGTGCGACTCATGCCAAAGTACACTTCATTCTGTAATGTATTCCTCTTCTTTTTTCTTTTCGTCATCATACTCATTTAAGAAAATTATATGAATGTGATGTAAAAAAAAAAATCAATGTCAATAAATTTAACATATAAATTTATTCATTTACATTTATATATGTATAAATTTCTGGAAGATCAAGAATAAACATATTTTATATTCATAAGTTTATTCCGAGTTTATTTTCAAATCCAATTGGTGATGGTGCAAAAGAGGCTTTGAAATATATTTGCGCGGATTAATAAAGAAAAAAAGGATTGAGCTCTTACACGAGAGTTATCTCTACTACTTGAAAAAGAGAACGTGAAAATCGTGGGCGTATCCTCCAACAGCGAACAGTGGGAGCAAAAATCGAGAGCCCAGACTTTATACCAACGCTGACTCATCATTATAAGTCTGTTTCTGCTTCATTCTCTCTTCCTCTCCCCTTACAGCTCATCGTCTTCATTTTTTTTTCTCTCTCTTTTGTTTCTTTCTCTTTCGGATCGTTGTCTATCATGAAGTAGGCTGGACTAATCGTACGCCTTTCACTCATCTCAGCAGTCATGACGATTACCTCGAATTGAAACTTCTTGCTAGACATCAACAATCACAAGGATGAAAAGAACAACAAAAATTATTTTTTTATTCCAAAAATCACAAAATTACAATTGATAATTTTGGGAATTATTAATGTGATGTTAGGAGTGTAATTATAATTATGTAACAATGTGTTGGGTGACAAGATGGAGTGGAACTGTTGAGTAGATAGTTTGCGAGATAAACCAACAACCTGTTATACAAAGTCTGAGATGTTTAACTTTCACACGCAAAGAGTGTAACGAGTGCAAACGACGTGTCACTGGGCCCATTCCTTATTGATGATTAACACGTCGTCGATGAATTACTATCGCTGTATGTGGAGAGAAAGTTCATTACATCGTTGCGGGGTTGGAAAGATATTTTAGTTTAAAAGACAGTTCTGAAGTCTCATCTCCAAAGTTCTTGTTTTTTTTTCTCGACCAAATTCAATAAGTGCAAACCATAGAGGGGCTCAAGTGAGAACACAAGGTTCAAGTCTCGAAAAATTGACATTGGTAAATTCTTATTGGTAAGGTCAACTATAATATCAAACAAGACGCACTTTTGATGATCTTTAGAAGTTTTAGAGGCCATGGAATTTTAATCAAGCCGAAGTGTCTGCGAGAGTCGTCTCCAATTTTAAAGTGTTTCTATATATTTTAAATCGACTATTTAATTTAACCTCTAGAATTTTTTTAATTTTTCTAAAACTTCTTTGCTTATTCTTTTGAAACTAGAACATTCACTTAATCATTCGTCATAAATGTTTGATTACAGGCGGTGTTTGTCTATACTCCGATTAACGCATTTATATATCATTTTCAGGCAACAATTATTTTAATGGGGTTTTTTTTTCTCATTCTTCTAATATTGCAAAAATGGTGAGTGGACCTGAAGTTGACTCTACAATAGAGCAGGATGAATCAGTGTTTTAAATAAACCATGTATAATGCATGTTTCTATTTCTTTACATAGAGTACTCAAACAATCAAAAGAATGGGATGAAAGTAAATCTCAATAAAAACCCATTAAATTTAACCCAGTTATTCAATTATTGCTTTAATGAGATTTATTTAGGTCAATCTATCTCGAGACTATCAAACTATAGTCATATGTAGTCCGTTGCTGACATGAAATACAAACAATGTGTTCATGTATCACCTGATGTCTACCACATGTTTGCAATTAAAATAAATATTCAATTGCAATTATAATTAAAAATAATTTTTTATTGATGAAAATATCATATTATAAAACATTGAATTTTCTTATGACTTTCAATGTTAATAGTAACGTAAAAGGAAGAGATATTAATAAACTGGAGAGATGTTTCCGATTGCACAAGATTCCTTTGTCAAAAGGAAGACGAATTCATTTGTTTGATGACGTGACGTCTGCTAATATATACAACACATAAACATTGATGAATCCGGAAAAGTGCACGACTCAACGTACAAAACCCATTCGGCAGATGGGGAAGAGAGATTGTTAGGATTGTATGGGAATGAGAGACGACTGTGTTGTTATGAACAAGGGTGAGAGTAAGTCAGGGTGGCGAGGGTGGATATCGTTTGTTGAGACCAAAGCGAAGCCTGACATTTAGAAAGAGATTAATTCAATACCATAGCGATGAATATCCCTGTTTTTATGTCATTGACTTTTCTCATTGCAAAGAATAGAACTATAAAAGAAACCAACAAATATTAAAAACATCAATTCGTACATTGATTACATGATTGTGTGATAAGCTAAGAAATAATAATAAGCGACATAGAATGACATGAAACTATCTAATATATTTTATGAACAGTTTAAAAACTGAATGAAGAAAAAAAACCTTGTTTATTTAGGTGAAGGGTACATTTCTGAATGTGTGAATCTGAAATACTACAGTAATAAATCAAGGCGACCGTGTTCAATTTCAACACATATAATAATCAAACATCTGAAGAATAATTGTGAAATAACAAAATATTTTGTTTGTCTAATTTAATCAGGCTCCTTCTATGCATCCACGAAATATAGTCCTGGGTAATAGTGCTACCTTTAATTCACTGAATTTATTCTTTCTCATCTCTTTATAAATAAAGCATCTTGATTGATAGTTACATATTGCGTATCTAAATATAGACTCTCTTATGAGCATGGATCCAACCCAATAATTGCCGTATTCACACGTTGCCTCTCGCTTTCCTCTTGTCCCGTTACAAAGCACCGCATTTTCTCGTTCCATATAATCGTATACACATCCTATATACAACAGAGCCATACAGAAGAATAAAAACGATAATTTCAGTTTATAACAAGCACGCAGAAACAATTTTAATTGCTCGAGACAAATTTCGGTAGATAATAACGGAGTTTGCATTGAATTCAACAAGTGAGAATGAAATATACCAAAAAATATATATGTATATTCAAACGATTCTAAAACGTCAACTTAAAACTTATCGTCTCTCTCAACTTTTCTCTCGGTTTCCCCTCTCAGTCTCTCGCACATTATGGTTGCGTCAACGAGTGCTTTCCTTTGTTTCCATCCAAGTATGTAAGGGTGTTGTTTTTTCCAACGTTCTTCAAGCCAGACTGGCGCCATGGTAAACCTACGGTAAAATACAGTGAAAGGGGCTCACATTTTTTGGGGTTGGTGGTTTTATCCGAGGGGTTATATCCCGAGGGAATTGTACATAAATATATAGATATATGGCAGATGTAATGTTGAAAGAAAAAGAGGAAAAAGTAGAAAAAGGACAGAAGGTGAAGTGGTGGTGGATTGATTGCATAGTGGCGACACGTGCTAGGCAGAGAGCGGTCTATTGATCCGTTTTAGCTAGCCAGTTGCCAGGTAGATATTTTTTCAACCTTAAAAATTCTGGGTAGGAACCCATCGACACACTGACCTGCACGCACATATTCACATAATTAAAATTATCATAATAACCTTTTTTTTTCATCCTCGATTCTCATAATAATGATATAATTTATTCCATAATTATGATTTAATTGAAACGACCATTTGTGAGTTGGATCACATCCGGTTTATTCGAGCGGCAATACAAACAATATTAAAAAGAAAAGAAGATGTATGATAAATGAATAAAATAATGGAAGGAAAGTGTTTGAAGGTCTAAATGAATTGGAAACTAAGGCGTGGCATTCTGCATACAGTCGCGTAACGTTACAGTTATTATTAGAATTACCTGATCACGGATAAAATAACACAGTTGCATATATGTATGTGTGCTGAAAGGCTGAGCAGGGGTGTTTGAACCCTGTGAGATTGAATGTTGAGTAACAGAAAAGATATTTTATAAAATTTCAAGTGCAATTTTTTTATTCGTTTACATTTTCGTTGATAATGATGTCAACGTCATTGAAGTCCAATCAATAACGATGAGGGGAATAAAAACGGAGAAAAATATATATAGGGCTATCGATAAGAAAGCGATTTAAAGAATGAGTCGTTTGACATTGATAAATTCATTGATCTTTTCCATCCAATGAGGAACGAGAGAAATTTGAAACATTGTCCCTATTGTATCTCTCGATACAATGAAATAATGCCATATATAAGCGCTGAACCATTTAATAATAATGTTTATGATGCGATAAACAATTTTTATATGTCACGTCGCGCTCTTGATAACATCATTTATCCGAATTACGATAAAAAGATTATTCAGATTGCAAACTCATTTCCCCTCTTTTTTATGTTTTGCGATTGGTGCGAGAGACTTTCGAATTAATTTCTAATGCACATACATTGAAAGAATAAATTTTTTGTCTATAGCAATTGGGGTTATCATTTGGCAAACGAGTAACTCCATGCTACGACAATGCGCATACTAGACATTGGTGATGTAACAACTAACGTGTATATGTTATAATATAGATGCCAGAGCCCTCCTTATCGCGTTGGTAGTCTCGCAAAGGCTCTGATACGACCTCGTACTATTGCCACATGTACCGGTGACGAACAAAAAAATTATTACAAAATTTTCCGCTGTATCGCGTATTATCTTCTTTTTCTTTTCCACCACATTCGATTCTTTCTCTTGTCCTCCTATGGCTTTAATTGATGAACATTTCTCGTATTCGAATAGTAATTATTTTCTGAAGAATGTTACATGCGACCTTGATTGGTAATATTGTGAACCAGGCGTTAATCAGTACTCTAATTCGGAATACAAATATTTTTTTGGATTATGAAGAAGAGAAGGTAGAAATATTTGTATCTCCGTGTGAGAGATTGCGTATATTCTATTACGATATTGCATTTTTTGAATATCGATTACTAATGTTTTATCTCTTGTCCTTTTTGTCTTCACAGCCGTTGTTAATTGGGGGAGGCCCGAGGATGGCGGACACAAGTCAGCAGGAACTCACCGAGCCTCATACAAATGGCGTGGTAGATGGTCTAACAGAGGAGGAAAAGAGCAAAATGAGACCGGCTGACATTGACGCAGTAAGAACTGAATTTTCATAATCAATATTCGCACATTTTCATTACCGTCTTTCCTTTTTATTCTTCCATCAAACAATTCATTCGACAACTGCGAATTTTTTTTTTTTGCAGGACATGCGGGAAATGGAACGAAGGAAGCGAGTGGAACTAATAATGAACTCAAAAATGTTCAAAGAAGAGTTGGAACGTATTATTGAAACTCAATGGAAAGATGGCTCATGTCCCTCTGGATTTTTGCAACAAATTTCCGACATGATGGGCGCACAGGGCGCTCGATTCAACTCAACTGTGTTCAAAAGTGAGTCATGAAATCAGATAAAAAAATGTTCGCCAACATTGAATAGATTAATTAACTGTAACACTTACATTTTGTTTCCCGCTTCAATCTTCAGATTCCAATTGCGTGGTGCCTATAAATGAT
This sequence comes from Zele albiditarsus, assembly GCA_958496275.1. Lineage (NCBI taxonomy): Eukaryota > Metazoa > Arthropoda > Insecta > Hymenoptera > Braconidae > Zele > Zele albiditarsus. The sequence goes on from OY292411.1 coordinate 7,118,935, forward strand.
ATCCGTGGTGTCGAAGCCAAGGGCTATGAGAGAGGTGAAAAAATGCTACGTTGCAAATTGGCAGCTGTGTTTCGACTACTCGATTTGTATGGTTGGACTCAGGGTGTTGGTGGCCTCATTTCCGCACGTTTGAATCAAGATCAAGAACATTTTCTCGTTAATCCATACGGATTGCTTTATCATGAAGTAACCGCATCAAGTCTGGTTAAAGTCGATATGCAGGGTCAAATTGTTGAGCAAGGAACAACGAATTTTGGCGTGCACGTATCGAGATTCCAATTACATTCAACGATACACGCAGCCAGGCCCGATATCAAATGTATTATCCACATTACAACGCCCACTGTTACAGCAGTGTCTTCCTTGAAATGTGGTCTACTGCCACTGGGACAAGAGAGCGTTGTCATTGGTGATGTATCAATTCATCAATATATTGGCGAGACTGTTGAACCAGAAGAACGTGAGAAAATTACACGAAATCTTGGAGCATTAAATAAAGTCATGCTATTGACCAATCGTGGTGCTTTGTGCTGTGGTGAAACAGTCGAAGAAGCATTCTATAATGTTTACCATACTGTATTGGCATGTGAAACACAATTGAAATTAATGCCAATGGGGTTGGAAAATTTAAGTTTATTATCGGAAGAAACGAAAAAATCGATATTTGAAGCATCGCGCAAACCACCGGTCCCCATCGTCTGTACCATAACTGAGCCACCAGGTTTGGCAGAAAAAATGGAAAAACGTTGGAAAATCGGTAGAACTGAATTCGAGGCACTCATGAGAATGCTTGATAATGCCGTAAGATTATATTGGTTATCATATTCAGCCTATTATTTTACAAAGTACATGTTTCACTTAAAGTTTCTTTGTATTTTTTATTTTCTAGGGATTCCGTACAGGTTACATTTATACACATCCATTGATAAAGGGTGATCCACCGCGACCGCGTAATGATGTTGAAGTGCCGCCAGCTGTGTCGTCCCTTGGATATTTGCTCGAAGAAGAGGAACTTTACAGACAAGGGTAAGTATTTATTATTAAGGACGATCATCAAGGTGGGATCAAAGAAAATAGAGTTTCCTTGCTAATTCGTGAAGTGTGTCAGTTTGAAAATGTACAGTTATTACACACTGACCATATTGGAACCCTAATAATTAACCATCGACTGATTATCATTTTTCGAGGCAGTGAGAATCGTAACTCGCAACTAAGTACATAGATTAGCACGATTCTTGCCTGAAATTATTCGCAATTGTTGTCGATTAAAGTAGCTCTCTTTGTTTTCACAAATTTGATTTTTTATTCGTATTCTATCGTTGCAAAATCAAATTATTTGGAACAAGACGTTAATATTTTGTAAAAATTGAAAAAGAGACAATACGATATACATTTTAATGATAAGCCATTCTAGCTTTATGATTTACACCATTACATAAATAAAAGTACATTTGGTGGCTCATACGATGATTTTGAATACTTTCGAATAAAATTTCCTCGAGATTTCCTTCGAAGGATAAGGACACTTAATAATTTTCATACTCGATCTCTGACCATTTAGGAAATTGATATCCCACCATAAATCTCAAATTTTCGGCTTATTACTTTCGTGTCACCGTTAATTGAATATTGTAAAACCCTTTCTGATCAATTGAGCATCGTAATGATTTTAAATGGAATATTTCAGATTATGGAAAGGTGGACGTAAAGGTGCGGATCGATCACGTTGGCTGAATTCCCCCAACGTTTATCAGAAGGTGGAAATACTCGAGACCGGCACTCCTGATCCGAAGAAAATAACGAAGGTAGAAGTTATTACTTTTGAAAATAAAATTGAGTAATATTTTCCGAAATATTACCAATGAACAATACAAGTTCGATGATAATAGTCAACGTTTAGAGAATCGATATACAGTCGCCGATACGTTTCAAAACACAATATTTCCGTCATACCCTTTATATATATATATATATATTCACAATTTAAAAAAAAAAGTACGATTATCATTTTTATGATACCACCTCGCCGTTTTTGGACTTTGGAAGCGATGAAAATGCGTCAGATCTTTTTTGCTGTTATTCAATTCACAAATGAATTTATCGAACTACTAGTCAACAGTATTCTATACGCAATCAACGATTCAAAAAGAATATAGCAGGTGAAAAATATATACCCAATTTTAGAGCGCATCGAACAAATAATTATATATAAAGAGAAAAGTTCTCTCCTATCAGAATGTAATAGCTCCTAATGTTGTCATCAATTAAACAATTGAAAATAATTACCGTTAAATGAAACATAATCAAACAGTCGAATTGATAATTTTCTCAATGACTGTAGTTTAATCTTCAATCGAAACGCAGGAAGACAAAAACTAAAAGCAAATTTTATATGATGAAATACGTAAATGTGTTATGCTTTGATATAATAATCTATTTGAAATGTCTACGTGTTTTTACTAATGAGATTATTGTGCAAAATGATCAGAGATTTCACGCTTACTGTCAAGCTTAGGCATATGAGATTAAAAAGAAAAAATATATACATAGAATATAAATATATGACAAATATATGCATAGAGTTATATGCGCACGTTTTACACATCTTTTTTTTTAAGTCAGATTTTTTTTTTGCGACGTTTATTAATTTGTGAATCATTGTGTAAACATTCCAACTTCAATAGTGACGCGAATAATTTTTGATCAATTACCCAAGTTATTGTCATTGATAAATTCTAAACATTCCATTGAATATTTTTTATTAATTTGTGAAATATAAATGAGATGCGCGATACTCGTAAAATTATTTCTCTCAAGTGCCAGATTAATTTACTTTGCATATATACGTATATTAAAGACATGTTCACGTGTTATTCTTTCATCGATGTGATTCCTTTTTACGGATAAATACATCGAATCACCAAATATATATGAATGATGAAAACCAGTGATCGATATAATTGCCGTAATTTTTTTTGCAACTCAGAATTACAATCAGTGAAAAATAACAACTGAAATGAAAAACGTATTAGGTACGACGTTGTTTGGATAAACGTAAGATGCCACTGTCATTTATTTCTTTCTGTAGCTTATCGATGCTCCAATAAAGGTACAAACCGCTATTCGATCAAATGGATTGATCCGTAATTCAATAAATGAAAACAACGAAACTAATAAAAAACGAACAACTTTTTTTCTTAGTAAATAGGGCATGCAAAGTATGAATGTGGAGTGGAAAGAAACGACTTTAGGATACACACAAATAGAAATCCCTACAAAATAAGCGTATTTATTTCAACACTCGCGCCTTTTTTTTAATTCTCTATTAGCTATATATAAATTAAATTTCTTTATTTTTTTAATCATTTCATTTTTAATTAATCCCTTAACAACATTTTTGATTATCTTCTAATGTCGCCCGTTTTGTTTTTTTCTTGTTTTTCATTTTATAGTGGATCGATCAGAATGCAGAGGAGGTAAATCGCAATCACGAAATTTACTCGACTGTTTAAACTTTGGATTGAGTTGTCAATAATTATTTTCAATACTTTTCTTGTCTCTTTTATAATTATTTGCTAAATTCTTGCTGATTATTATTTCACACTAGTGGTTCCTTCTGCCACAATTCATTCTTAGATTTCGAAACAAAGGCTTTCATTTGCTACGCGCATGAGGAATAGAAAATTATATCATACTGTGTGTTGTCATTTTTATTCATTTTATCATGCGTTTACTTTTCGGCGCACGAAAAACTCATTTTTTCTAGTTCTACATGGGTAATGGATTGCATTCATCATGCGATAATGTTCATTGATGCATCAATGTTATCATTGATTACAAATTAATTTTCCATTTGTAATTATCTTTCAAACATATTTTTCTTATTCGTTACTCAATCACCATTCCAAACAATTTCAACTAATTGTCTCGGGTAATGCACTCTGCGGGTAATGCTCTCTGCGACAAAGTATCTCTAAAGCATTCATGTTATAATTTTTCTTCTTATAACATTAATAATCTTTTTAACCATATTATCGTTTGTATTTCCGCGTCACACGAATTTTTAGACAATCATTATCCATAAACATAAATCTGAATGAATGTGTGCCTGTCTGTCATCAATATGATGTTTTCTCGGTGGCCGTGATAATATACATCCACTGCTATGACAAAACCAGATTTGTCGACCCCACGATATTCAATTTATTTAATCATTGAACACTGAAAATTGAAGAAAATATCGGAATATACATTATGAACCATCGAGAAATAGCATGATACAGGCACACAATTCATCGAGTCAACTTTTTTTTCTGCATAATCGGCTTTGCCATACGCTTTTTAATACAAACAAAAAAAAAATTTTATTTTTGTGAATTGGGTCGTCCATAACAAATTCTGGTTTTGTCTGCAGTGGGTGTCAGACGGATCGCCAACTCATAGCAGCACACCAGTAAGGATCGAGAGTGCACTGCAATTCGTACCGAAGAACACAAATCCGAAGGAGTTTAAGGCATTGCAGCAACAGGTAAGCACAGAGTGGAATTGATTGAAAAGGGAAATGAAGAAATTCTATTGATTTGTTCGGAATATTTTCAATCTGCCATCGCTCACATCGTCACTTCATTCGTCGAAATGTTCACTAGATTAAAGATTACCGCAGAGCAGATAAAATCTCAGCAGGGCCACAATCACACATTTTAGAAGGTGTTTCGTGGGAAGAGGCCAAAAAATTGCAGGTACAATATCTGAACGAAAAAGTTATCCCATTATATTGTCCGTACTTGTATATTTTCTATCTTTATTAAATTATTTTCATGAAGGATGCCACAATTAGCGGTACTGGTGAGCAAGTTGTATTGGTTGGTGCTGCAAGTAAAGGAATAATTCAACGTGGATTCCAACACAATGCGATGGTTTACAAAACTCCTTATGCCAAAAATCCATTTGACGCCATTACGGATCAAGAACTTGATCAATATAAGAAAGAAGTGGAGCGTAAAACTAAGGGAGATCCATGTATGTCAATACTATCTATTCCAATGTTAATTACTAAGTTCACGACCTGGTTTATCAATTCTCAAACTCACCATAATATTTATAGACGACGAATCACAATCGGAATCGGAAGCCCTTTCCTCGTTCAATATCAGTCGGGCCACCCACGAATCAAGCACTGCCAAAAGTCCTATTCAATCGCCAGTTTCAATGACATCTGAAACAGAAGAAGAAAGCAGAGACGGTGAACACCAATATCCAATTATTTACCCCTGTTTTTAAAGCGGAGAACAATTCATATAACTTCCATGTCTTTGTTTCATAATCCCAGAACCACGTGTATTACGGATAGAGAAGAAACATGTGCCAGCGCCAAGTCAAGCAGAAGTTGTTCTAAGCGACGGTAAGCCATTCGTCCAATAGATTTGCGCATGGAAAACATTTTTCACTAATTTAAAATATTCGATACATGATTGTGGATTCAGTTTTTGTCTTCCACTCGCGATGAATTCTCAAGTAAATTGTGCACTGATCATTAATGCATGCTATTGTTTCCATATATATTTGATTGTGCATGGTCGAATTAGGAATGATGCATGGGCATGATACGAATACAAATGTACCAAAACCGGTGGCGGTGGTGACGGCAGCCGCGATTCCTACAATACAACACCAACCACCGTATCAAACGCAAATTTGTCGTCCTCCCGTTGTAATACGACATAAATTCGAAGGTGAGATACACAAACGGGGTCAAAATCAATCGGAAGAAAAGAGCGGAATCACTCTTCGTAGTTTGGCAATTTGTCAGTCAATGATTATTTTTTTCTTTCCTCACCATTTACTCACGGTCGTCTGATATAACTTTATGTTTGCACGTATTTTTTTTTTCCTGTTCTCGATTCAATAGCGGACGCAACAATCGATTTCATCAACGAGATGCGACGCACTGCAATTGAACCACAGAACGATCGTAACAAACGAGGTGAGTTTGAATGCAATGAGATGCCTGTCTCAAACTAAATTAATTAATTGTTCTAATGCTTTATTCAATCTTTTTTTTCTTTGACATACATACAAATACACATCTACAATGATCGTATTTTTTATTTCAATCACGCTTCTATAATTTGCCAAGTTTATCATGAAACGCTCGCACCTCGCTTTTGGTGCTCTCACTAATCACTGCTTCATATCTCCCTCATTGATTTCAGCATTAACTTCATAATTTGATTAATTTTGTAATATTGTTTCATAATTTAACTGTGTGGGTGCGAGCGGTTTGTGAAATATCATCCGAACCAGCCGGCGAAATTGAAATAATGAAAATAAAAAATCAATGTGTCAGTGTTTCGTAATTTCGGTCACATTTCCGAGTGTTTGGACAATGTAATTTTCCAGATGATGACGCGATGAGTGATGTCAGTGACGAGATCGGGGTTCAAGATTACAGTAGATGGTGTTTCAGTTCCGGCAACGTAACCCAACTCGAAGTGACACGAACATCGATGATTGCTGAACGTATGATGCCATTGAAAATGAGAACAGTATCGACGGAAACATTCAAATCGCCTGCTCGAAAAATTGAACCGAAATATTATATCAATAAACGTCAGGCATTTTTTGATGAGTACGAAAAACATTATGCGGAATATAAAAATACTAGTCTCGACACATTTCGGCGATTTTTAGCACGACCATTACATGCAGAAGAATTATTCATTGCTACTACACCTACTGAATCACCGTCATCGAATTCAAATATTAACTTGAGAAATGACGGTTATGTTAAAAAAATAATTGACAAAATTACTTCATCCGGTGTAGACGTTGTTAATAATCAAAATCTCGATCGTCAATACAGAAAACGCTCATACACATCGCCCGAGGTTTATTCCAAACCCGCAGAAATTTTCTATAGAAAAATTCGACGATTAACACCGCCGAATATGATTACAAACGATTTGGAGAGTCCGCGGCTTGTCGAAGCCGCTATGAATACCGTGAATAATCGGAAGGGAAAAAACAATGAAGATAGAGAAAATAATCCATTTGCTTGTAGTTTATTACCTTACGAAATGAGTGTAATACCATCGACCTCACAGTCTAATAATAGTCAAGTTACTCTAGCGGTAAAAGTACCCTCGAAAATTTTGGACGCTGATGAAAATGGAAACACTAGTAATAAATCTGGCGTCAGGAGAAATATTCTCAATAATATGTCGGGATTATTGAAAGGGGACACTAATGCAAAAAGTTACCAAGAATCATCTGACAACAATGGAAATTCCCTGTCATCCAGTGATGAAATGGAATGTGTCCAAGAATTACCCAACTCTCCGGATACAAATAACGTAGACAATGAAAATAAATTGCCAACAATTGATAACGCGAAAGTTGTTGAAGTGACTGACACTGAAGGTCACACAAGTACTCCAGATCATGATCCAAGTTCAACTGAAGAGATGGCGAGTATTTTAACAGTCGTAGAAGCAACCACATCGAAAAGTAAAGTTAACAATTTGAATGACAACGATTGTTTCATTGATGAAAATGAACAATTATCTGAACTTGATAATGACGAATGGTTGTCTAATGCATCAGTTGAAAGTTTAGGAACTTCTTTTCATAAACAAATAAATGACGGTCCGCCATGGCGATACTCATCGCCATTATGTAAAAATTATCAATGCGAAGACAGCATGACGGAAATGATAAATAGTATAAATGTAAATTTAACACCGTCGAAATCCATGCAGCATTTCAATTTTCATTTGCCCAGTACGGATGTATCGATGAAATACAATTTGAATTCTACCGACATGAGTATGATTTACAGTTTAACACCGACGCCAGAGATTGACGATCAATTTAACAATGAACACATTAATTGTGGCCAGGAATGTCCACAATGTTTACTGTTGGAGAGTCCAGTTCTTTTTGAAAGGACAACTCCCGAAAGCATTCATGATGAAGTTTCATCATTTATTTGGGACGATCAATTACCAAGCACAAATGACAATAATGTCAATATCAGTTTGGATTTGAACAAAACCATTGATTTATTTGATAATTCAATTGAAATGGATACTGAAAATGATCGTGAATTTGGAGATTCTGAAGATAAAGATGAGAATTGTTCAATAGGTGGTTCGGATATGCTAGAACTTCCCCACTCAACTATCATTGAGCTCAAAGAATCTGATGAAATTTCATTCCACCAAGACATTGCCACATCAGCTAATGAAATAATTGCAGGATTGGAAGAACGTGAAATACTTAAAAGTGGTACAAGTATCGTTGATGATGTTATAAATGACATCGGGAGTCGTGATTTGCTGGCAAATATTCCGCAGAATGATGCGCAAATAAATGATCAAGACAATGCTGTTATGTCATCTATTGTAGATGGAAATAACGATGAAAATGAATGTGAAGAAACTTGTCCTATAGTGAGTGATCAACCAAGTGATCAAGGCCAAAGTGTGGAAACAACAGATATTAAATTAAATATTGACCAACGCGTCAATAAACCAAGTCATTACGACAGTGAGCATGGACTCATCGTCATTGACGAGCTTGTCCATCATATTTTAGAGAAATCACTGACACAAGATGAAGCAATTTCTTCCGAGGATTTATTCTCAGAAAGTTTTAATATGAAAAAAGCAAAAGAATGCGCAAATACTGAGATAAAGGAAATGGAAACGAGCAGTAAAAATAATGAGAACGATGACCAACCTTCAGGTGTACCCTCAGACGATACATTTAATCAATCACAAAACGATAATGTGAGTGCAGATGAGTTTATCAATAAAATGAAAATTATCATCGACGATATCGGCACTTATCATCCAAATGAAGCAACAATTTGTGAAGAATTGAAAAATATTGTTGCTTCTTTTAGTTCAGATGATCGATCATCAGATTTGGATGACAATGAAATATTCCAACAGAATTTCAATCAGTTAAAACTGATTGTCAGTGAATCAGCGATGAATATCAGCATGGACTCGAATAAATCGACCGACACATTCGATTGTAGCAACTCAAGTAGTGGCGCACTATCAATCAATCGCTCCGAAGATGTCAAACAATTTGTGAATCGTTTGAAAAAAATTATAAACAGTCGCGAAGGTGAAAATAGATCGTCCAGACTTGATGTCTCAATTGAAACGCAAAATAATACAGCGAATGAATCTGTCAATCAAGGTGAACTGTCATATGAAAATGAATCTCCTCCTCCATCAACAATACCGGGTGAATTTTTACCAAGTAATTTGAATATTTCATCAGAACTCAGTGTTGTGAATGCACAAGAAATGTCTGAGAATGCTCTCTCAACTGACAACGATACAAAATCTGACAACAGCAGAGAAAGAATTGAAACACAGTCGAAACATTTGAATTTCTGTGTAATTGAATATCAAGGTGAAGCGAAGGACAATAGCGAACACACTGAGGACAATTCCGACGAAAATCTGAGCGATAGTGAAAGAGATGCAGTGTTACGTTGGAATGCAAATGAAAATGAGATGGAACGTAGCTGGAATGAAATACGTTCAAATGACATTGTAGCACCGTCATTTATCGGTTACGAGTCAGTCGATGATATTCCTTCCGCGGTAATTGATAATCGCGACCTACGCGGTAACAATCAAAACATTATTATCGATAATTGTCCAAAGGAAAAACCATCGCTTACATCAATCACTGAAGTTGACGAAACTTCAGACGCAGAGAGTGATAAATCTGTTGAGATAATTGATGCGCAATCGAACACCGACGACGATTCTGTTATTTGTATCGGAGAGCTATTCAAATCTTCTGGATCCCTTTCCAGTAGTATTGGGCTTGTCGATACTAGTGAAGATGATTCTGTGAATAAATCAAATGATCCAATCACAGATTTTTTCTCCTGCAGAGACGAGAGTTCCATGAATCTTCAAAATAGTACGGGAAATAGTTCGAACACGCGAGCGCATAGTGCGTGGAGTGGCGAAGAAATGGATGATGTTGACTCGAAATATTCAACAGGAATCAATAGTGAAGCTGAGACATACACTATAAGCGATTGTGATTCAGAAACAGGTCCCGAGACGATGTACAATGCTGATGTTTCCGAAAATGTTCGAAGATCTGATTCATTCTCAATTAATGATTTTAATGCAAATAATACTACTGGCAACATGGCCGATATATCATCGGCTTCAGAGGATTTCGATAAATCAGTTATTGACACGTTATCCAAGTCTCCTATAAAATCAACACAAACGTGCATTGTTTGCTTGAAACGAGTTGTCAATGGATATGACCGTGAAAAAACACGCAATAAATTGAATGCCGGGGAAAATTGCATAATTGACGATGATTTGTCTTATCAGACTTTTATCGATCAACAGAAAAAGGAGTTAGCAACAACTGACGTTTGTCCTTCATGTTTAATGTCTTATTCATTGGATACACGTGATTTTATACGCCTGGAGCGTGAAATTATTTATGCAGAAAACATAAAATGCGAGACGTTAAATGTATCACCGTTTCAATCGCCACCAAAATATGAAGATACAACATTGTATCAAGTTGTTACGAAAATTTCACTCACTGATTCACTTGGCAGTCATGCCAGTCCTGAATCAATTGGAATAAATTGATAATAAAGATGGTAACACAAAAAGCATCAGGCTAATGCTGAGATTAACTTAGTCATTATTCTTGCAGTTTTGCCAAGTGCGTTGGCAATAAGTGCGAGTATTTTTAATGATATTTTTCAATATTTTAAATTATTGAACCCGGAAAAAACAACTTCCGACATTTGCACATGCGATTTGAAATGATTTACATTTTTGACAACGTCAATCAGTTAATCTACATTTATGCATACATGTCATTGCCTTTATTAAATTTAAGTCTTAGTTTATACCTATCGTGAAGATCTTTACGATAATAATTTTTTCGTTGTACTCTAAAAAATCGTACTAATTATTCGTGGCTTTTGATAGAAATATTGTTAAACAAAAGAATGAGATGATTGCAACTTTCATGACTTAACAGAAATGACGATTATTATTCATGACGAGAACGCAGGTTGTTCATCGGAATTATTGAAGATGAAATTTAATGGTAATACGTATCGAATAGAAATAATTATCAAGAGATAATTTTTCATTTCAATTTTATTTTTTCTTTTATGTCCAACGAACATTATTTTTGTTTCACGTTACTAATTTTGTTTTTTTTTTTTTTTTCCCTCATACCTATTGAATACAATTAGCAGACTTTGCGCTATATGATTATTCTCACAATAAAATCATTACCATTATATTTTGCACAATCGTGTTTCTGTTGGCATAAGTGTACATAAGTAGCTTAAAAATGAAATAATTAATGGCGCGCTTTTGTTCTATTGCCAGTGCGAAAAAAATGTTTAAGTTTATAATAAAAAAAAAGGTTTTTGTATGATGGAAACTATTTATTGTTGTGGTTATGTATTGTTTGCACTCAGTCACAGTATAATATTATGCGGCATCTTTCTCTCGAATTAATCTCTTCTATAGCTGCCAAAAACACAATGAGAATCGAAAAACGAATGTATGGCATTCTTTCATATTCTTTTTTCTCGAATCGTGGCTTTTTCTGTCTGTCCCCTTCATGCACTTATTTCACCTTACGCACGATGAAATGAATATTATGATACGAAAAAAAAAAAAAAAAAAAACATCGAACACCAACCAAGCTAACATTTAACATCGAGGTAAGGGAGTCTTGAACTATATTTATTTCTATTTTTCGGCATGACTGTATAATATCCCTGCTTTTTTTATTTCTCAATGATATTTATTTGCATTTAGTTTATATTAATGTTAAGTTTTATACAAACAACGCGCAACAACTATAATGTGATTTAATATTAGAACATAAAAACTACATATTCATTTATGTTACAGGGGAGAACACGGTAAATGGTGATCATTCAGATGCGCATCATAGCACATTCTCCCATAGCAGCAAGGAGGTGCGTTGAATTCCAAATTTACTATGAAAAAAAAAAATAATTATATGTTTCCTGTCTTTCATTCACTAATTACATAGCACTCTCGACATTTCGCTAGTTCACAAAATCCCCCATCGTGTTCTACATTACCTTTTTCTTTCCTTCATTGTCAAAATTTTACATAGCTGTAATTGAATGCACCAAAAGTTTTTTATCTTCGTTTCGAATATGCAGTGATTTTTGAGGACTTGGTGATTCGTATATATAGATACAAGTTGTGAAATAGGAAATCTCATCAATGACAAAGAATATTCTGGGACGTTTCAATTATAATCTTCATCACTCCCGTGTATCATCATTATTGAATACATTTCATTGAATCAATTCGTCATTTTGTATATGCCTAACAATTTCAGATATCTTTGAAAAAAAAAAGAAAATAGTATGAATCTTGTTATTTTTAATTCTCATCATCATTTCATGAGAGTTTGCTAGTCCATTCATGTATTCAGTAACCCAAGACAAATATTTTTTAATGTCACTTGTTAAAACGCGCTTTTGTGCATGAGAAAGACATAATCTATTTTGTTAATTTAACATTGAATTTAAGTGACGGTGGAAAGGAAAATCGAAGGATTTTTGTGCATGTGCATGTGGGTTTTTATGTTTATGGTTGGGACCTTCCATGTTAAGGGTTCCATGTCGCAGGACGTGAGCGTTAGCGAGGAGTCACCCAAGAAGGAGAAAAAGAAGAAGAAGGGATTGAGGACGCCATCATTCCTCAAGAAAAAAAAGGAAAAGAAGAAATCTGTCGAGGCGTAGGTAGTTCTTACTCGGGTATGTATCTTCATAATTAATCTCATTCTACTTTATGGTATATTTGAATATTAAAGTTCGAAAATTAGAAATAAGGCATAACTTTTGCTATGCTATCGACTATACGATTATTATATGAATTGTGAAATTGATGTTTGTAAATTTTATTATATAGATGATTACAAATCAATTTTGGTCATGACAACTATTTAGGATAGATCTGAGCCATCGTTCTTTTACGTTTGCATTAGTTATTTTTTATTAGAGGCCTTCAATAGAGATTTCATCTTCATCATTGAGTTTCATCGAATAATAGAGATAAATTATAATTTATCTATAGAAATATTGTTAGGGAATTAATTGAATATAAAAAATGAAAACATTTTTCCATCATCATTGAATATATTCTAACAGATTTGTTTGGTTTTGGATTTTCTTTTTAGACACTGCCACGAACAAAAGTTTACCATAAGTAAAACAAGTTGGAACTCAAGATCGACGTGCGTATAAACACAAAAGAGATGAAGCTATAAAGTAAAGTAAAATAAAATGAAGAAAATGATGATGAAGAATGAATAATAATAATTAATAACTACAAGCGAATTACCGCCTGAAAGCAACCGAGCAAAAACAATCACCAGCATCTTTCCAGGACTCAAGACTGCCATCACATTACATCTATACGATAAGGAAACTATATTGTATTGTTAATGTTTTTACGTTTTTAATTTGTTAATCATCGCATGATGTATTTAAAAAAGTGAGATAATGGACAGAGAAAGCGAGTGAGAAAGAAATTATCATAACTATTTCGCAGTGGTGCCTGACCCATGGGAAAAAATTATCAATTAATTGATTAATTGTTCAAACAAGAGTTTTTTTTTTGGATTTGACGAATCGACCGCGGCGAGAATTTTGAGCATGCGTAATTTGAAATAATATTGAAAAATAATAGAAAGAAGATGAATTTTAAAATGGGCGATGAATCATGTTGCAAACCGCTATTGTCGATATTTAATTCGAACGTTTATTATTATTATTATTATTATTATTATTATTATTATTATTACTATAAAATATAAAAACGTATTGAGTTTTTAATTGAAACAAGAAAAGAATCTGTTGGTTTATTCGTTTTTTTTGTGGCCCCTTGATTTTAGTATTTATTTTATCAATTTTTTTTTCCTTTTCTTTCTCACTTCTCGTAAAATCGAGACATCCACGGATGAAACTTCGCTAGTGGAGTGCTTGCAATGCCTTATTGGCATTATACGATAAATGAAATGGAAAAGGAATTTACTAAATTTTCAATTGAAATGAATATATATATGAAACGATGATATGAAAAAAGTGATCGGTACTAAATAAAAAAATAAATAATGTTTCATTGAAATTGATTGAACGTGGAGATCTATAATACTGATAATGATAATAATACTTATTATTATTTTTATTATTGTTATTAAGTGAAACTTCGAATGTTTAGATCCGATTGTAATCCAGCTTTTGTGAAATGGAAGATAAAAGGGAAATGCAGAATGGAATTTTTTGAGAAGTCATAAAATGCGTAGAAAAGAAGAAGACGGGACGAGATACGCGTTACATCTTTTATAAAAATGGCCTAGCTTTCTGCACGCGCGTGCTTTGCATCGAAAAAATGAATGGGCTAGGAAGATAAAAAGGAATATAGATATGAATGCCGTGATTATATATCATTATCAAACGTGTGTGTTGCTTCTTTGAATAGTTTTTTTCTTTGATCGTTATTTCTCTGTTTATTTTGAAAAAAAAATATTCTAATATTCTGTTTGTTGTGAAGGGTCGCAAACAAGAGGGGCTCAATAACAGAAAAAAAATGCGCGTGATAAATGGTGCCGGAACAATGAGTAAATCTTTTGGAGCGAGCGTGCGAAAGCAAAAGTTTAGATATATTTTTATCTTTGATGTAGATAAATTCAAGAAATGAAAATCAATGGGGAAAATAAAAGCATGACGATGATGTGCAGTCTCTGATGATGTGAAGTTTGATCGTCTCTAAGGTGCAAAGAAAGACTACCAAAAAAGTGGTCATTTTCAATAAAGTAAAAGGAAACAAAAATGGAAAATTCATGTCTATAAAAATATTATCATCTAAATCAATTATCTTATTGGGTTTCAGTATGACATGCCAAGACAAGAAAATTTTTCTTCCCTTCATGCTCGCCTGAACGATATATTATATTTTTTACTTTATGAATTATTTTACGTCCAGCACCGATCGTTGTGGGTTATAATTGTATTATGAATGATTTATTGAGCGATAGCCTGAAATGAAAAAGGAAGATGGAAAAAAAAAGAAAAAAAGAAGATGTGAATGCAAGCTTGTTTTTTCTTCTGTACAAAGAATAAAAAAAGAAAATATAGATAATACATTTTCTCTTTTTGTCACATTACATGTTAGAATTAATGAAGTTTTAAGTGAAGGAAAGTGAGAAAGACGATGGAAGCAAATAAACAAACATGGAAAAGATATTGTGAGTTGAATATATATGAAGACTCTCCTTGTTGCACGCTTGTACGCGATCTCACAATTATCAATGGAAAATCCACGTATGATAATTGAGAAAAGTAAACGAAATACATAAAAAAAAAAAATACATTCATTGAAACACTCATGGCGCATAAACGATGATTCAAGGCACATAAAATAATTATTGTATTATTGAATGATATGACGAAGATGATGATCACAATCTATTATTATAATAGTTAATATATATACATATATATTATAACAATATTATTAAATATAAAGAAAGGTAATTTTAGTTATGACCATAATTTCATAAAATCAATACATAAATCTGCCGCGCTTCAATTTTCAAAGTTACATATTAGTTTTTAATACTCTCTTTGCTATTCAAAATTTGTAAATATATTTGAAATATCAATTGTTAATCATGAACTATTAAAAAAGAAAGAAAAAAATAATAACAGCCATAAAAATTAGACCCGAGATAATATTTTTGTTTTGGTTACTTTATCAAGTCTCACTCGACTCTTCCTGCTATCGCTAATTTAGGAATTAAATGAGTAATGAGTAGCCTACTCTAAATGAAATTTTTCCTCACGTTATAAATACACCATTGAGGGCCTAGAAACCCCACGCGGATTTAAAGAAAACTCAATTCGAAACTTCCAATTCAATTTGTAAATTCTGCCAATCAATGAAATTGTTTATGTATTGTTATTGATTCGATTGAAAGATAAAAAATTAATATTGTAAGCTCACCGTCGAAGTAATCAATTAATTCAATGACCATCAACAAACGAAATTCAACAATAAAAGAAAAATAAGACTTAAATGCTGTGAGATTGAATTTTCTTTATTGTTCATCACTTTTTCTACATATAGGACTTGGTTTCAGGGAATGAAAAATAGAAGGAAGTAATAAATAACGAGTATATAAATGCATTCAAGTTATGTATTTTTCATCGAGAATATTTTTCGATTTAAATTCACATCAGTTTCTCAGTTATCAAGTTTCTCCACCGTTTGTTCTGTGTACATTACAGCTCTATCCCAAAATTGAGAAATATCATATTACAAATTAGTGAAAATAATTAATACAATGAAATCAGTGTTTTCGATAAGACTGATTCATTTGGTGCAATTAGCGTAGTGTGCTGGATAGACGGCAGTTATTATTTAGTATTCTTCAGCTCCTTCACCTTCACCTTCAGCTGAATCCATACCAACTTCTTCATAATCTTTTTCAAGAGCTGCCAAATCTTCACGTGCCTCTGAAAATTCACCTTCCTCCATACCTTCACCCACGTACCAATGGACAAATGCACGTTTAGCATACATAAGATCAAATTTATGGTCAAGACGGGCCCATGCTTCAGCAATAGCAGTTGTATTTGACAACATGCATACAGCACGTTGGACCTTGGCAAGATCACCACCAGGCACAACAGTTGGTGGTTGATAATTGATACCAACTTTGAAACCAGTTGGACACCAATCAACAAACTGAATCGTACGTTTAGTTTTAATTGTCGCAATTGCGGCATTCACATCTTTAGGTACGACATCACCTCTGTACAACATACAACATGCCATATATTTTCCATGACGTGGATCGCATTTGACCATTTGATTTGCTGGTTCAAAGCAAGCATTGGTAATCTCAGCAACTGACAATTGCTCATGGTAAGCTTTTTCAGCGGAAATCACTGGCGCATACGTTACCAATGGGAAATGGATACGTGGATACGGTACCAAATTTGTTTGGAATTCAGTGAGATCGACGTTGAGTGCGCCGTCGAAACGCAATGAGGCCGTGATAGATGAAACAATTTGTCCAATCAATCTATTCAAGTTCGTGTATGTAGGCCGTTCAATATCCAAATTTCTGTGACAAATATCATAAATTGCTTCATTATCAACCATGAATGCGCAGTCAGAGTGTTCCAATGTCGTGTGAGTGGTCAAAATCGAATTATATGGCTCGACCACTGCAGTAGATACACGTGGTGCTGGATAAATTGCAAATTCAAGTTTGGATTTTTTTCCATAGTCAACTGACAAACGTTCCATCAATAGTGAAGTAAATCCAGATCCAGTGCCACCTCCAAACGAATGGAAAATTAGAAAACCTTGAAGTCCCGTACATTGGTCAGCGAGCTTACGAATTCGATCGAGTACTAAATCAACAATTTCTTTTCCAATAGTGTAATGTCCACGAGCATAATTATTAGCTGCATCCTCTTTGCCAGTTATAAGCTGTTCAGGATGGAACAATTGACGATATGTACCAGTTCGAACTTCGTCTGCAATTATTTAATATCGGAAAGGTGTCATTAGGAATCATATCTATAACGATACCGTAGAATGGTGGAAGGGAAATTCAATTATTTAACGCACCAACTACTGTAGGTTCCAAATCGATGAAAACAGCTCGAGGTACATGTTTACCAGCACCAGTTTCACTGAAGAAAGTATTAAAGCTGTCATCACCACCGCCGATAGTTTTGTCTGATGGCATTTGTCCGTCCGGCTGAATGCCATGTTCAAGACAATATAATTCCCAACAGGCATTACCAATCTGGACTCCGGCTTGTCCAAGATGAATTGAGATACATTCACGCTGTCGAATATAAAGATAACAAAGTTATAGAATGGCAACGAATTCACCTGATATTTCTTGTTTGTATCAATTGTTTGCATCACTATTTAGGAATTAACTTCCGAAGTTGTTTCTCATACATTTCCTAAATATTGGAAACCAGTAGAAATTTGGTTAAGAATGGTCTGGAAAATCTAGCTAGAAGTAGTGCATAATAACTATATTCATATTAATTAAAATGACTCATGACTTTGACAAACAATTCAGGATAAATCGATTCCACGAACGTCTTCAATCTTATGAGCCGGCATTTATGACAGTCAAACAAAATGGCGGTCAGCCGTCACAAACACAGCGTGACAGTCTGTTGTTGTTCTTGCCAATTCTCAATTTCAATAAGCAATGCATACAGGATTTATAATGTAATAATACCGTAGAGATTATTCTATTAACTCACCATATTGATGTTTTTCTTCTTCTCTTATAAAAAAAGTACACGGAATAGTTATAGTTGGCGGAAGCAGGCAATGGAGCTTCTACAAACAACTTCTAGACCGTTCGTCGTACGACTAATGCGCAAACACTGAAATCTCTTTCTTTTATACCCTCGGTGTATCGTTGCGCACAGAGACGTTGATTCGTCAACCGCACCCGCGATTCGTGCTACCATTGGTTCGATTTTGACCGCAGTACCCACTAACGCCTGCTCGTTAACCGCCATCGCGAATGAAACATAGTCCCTATTTCAATTTTTCGTCCGATATATTTTGTTATATGTCATATTAATTATCAATTATCGAAATTATTGAACATCACAAAAAAATCAATGGCTTCCAATTCGATTGCTTCCATATCCAATCGTATGGCTTGAGTTAACTGATTAATATTTAGCAAGGATATTCCTGATATTTTGGTGCGATTATTACGACATGGATCAATTATTTCCTATTTGGGACAAAATGTTTTCCTCCTCTGCTTCCCATTGCAGGAATAAACTGTTTATATTCGGTACCATGGCACCAACATGGATCCATGTAATCGCACCTTCTAGGGCATTATATTCTAATAAACGATAAAATAATAATATGTATTATATTATATTAGTTTGGCGTGTGTGCATTCGAACTGAGACGGTCGCCATCGAAACGTTGAATCGATTTATTACACGCGATGTGTCATCGTGAACAAAAAGGTCCCTTGGAGTCATGTACGTTCATGGTTGTTGTTGATGTTTCTTTTTTTTTTTTTTGCAGCACTGAGCCGTCTATTTTTGGCACAATTTTTTTGTCGAGGATACATAAAGGAATTGTTCCGAATTCCATTAATATTTTTGCAGAATAATCGTACTGTGAAATATATTTGAATTTGTAGGATTGAGCTTTAAACCAATATCTGAAATTTCCCCACTATCAAAATTAATATAATTTGGATTTGTAAATAGTTTTTATAATTAAACTTTCCCCCTACTCGCCATCGTATTCCCTCGTTTCTTACAATATTTTTGAGTAATAGCAAGTCTATATCATTCCTACTGAACCAATTCATTTTTTCGTACCAGCGTTCACTTGTTTACATCCAATTTTTCGAATGGTCATTACCTTCAAAGCGATATTATATATCGCCGGAAGGGTGGCAGCTGGCTTGCGTGTATTCATGGGCAATTATACTTATATGTTTTTGAAGGGGTGTGTTGATTCTCAAATCGATACGTTAAGGTTTCACTTTTTTTTTCCTAGAAAAAACAATACGCCGGAAATAATTTGGTCTGTTAATAATTGCGGCAGTTACGAATCAATGAAGCGTATAGGAACAAGATATCTAGATGTAGGCATTCATGCAATTACTTCAGGAGGTTCATGAGCATCCATTTCAAATTGTAAATCATGTTTCGATACAGTTAACATATTATTTATATGATAATCATATTTGTACATTGCTACTAAACAAATAAACAATGTCAATAAATGGATGTGTCCCAGTAATGGGAAATTCCATCAATAAATGGGTATAATCAGCCATCTAGTAGATTTTTGAGGCATTAGAAGCAACTGTGGGCGAAGCTAGAGGTCATCAGTGTCGTAAAGTGTGTTATGTGCGTGCAGAATTTTGGGGTTATGTTAGTTTTCTCGTAGACAACAGCACGTGTACATTTTTCAGTTCGATATAATTTGTTTAATTTACAATAATAAAAATGGATTCATCTGATGAAATTGAAACCGAAAAACCGAATGAAGAAACAATTAAAAACTTTCATGAAATGGGTTTGGATGATCGATTATTAAAGGTGATTCATAGACAATAACATTTCATTTAATTAAAGGGGTATATTATGATGATCTAGAAAGCTATTTTTGGAGTGAATTTAGTTTTTCAAAATATTGAAAACGCACATTATCGAAATTTCAATCTATATTTCGATATATTCTTAACTTTACGAAGATATTCGTGACACCCAACTCTAATAGTTCTAATTAGTTGTGAAAGCCACTTGATTGCTCTCTATCTGGAGTTGCTACAAGAGTTGCCACACACATTCTGATGATTCCTTTCATTGAGAATTAATTGTTCAATTTTTTTTATTTCATAATTATAACAAGTGTGTGCATCAATAATACTGATTAAACCGATGTTCCAAATACTTCTGTTTATTCCCAGGAAGAAAGCTAAATAAACATAGCGAAAATTATGCTAACCTATGATCTGAGATGAATAGTAACGTCGCAGAGTGTAGCCTGACTTCCGTAGGGTTTGTGCTCTGTGGAAAACTCGGTCGTTTTTTCAATTAATGAAAAATCGTTAGAATTCGATTTCATTCAGTTTTATGTGGTAGGATAAAATATATATGACCGTATATTGTAACTGTTATGATGTGCGTTTATTCGATTTTTATGAAAAAATCGACTTGAAAGTTGGCTGTGGTTGAAATTATAATTTCTTCAAAGTGAGCAGACTTGTAATGGATTTTTTTTCTTGTTCTTCATTAGGCAATAGCAAAACTAGGATGGAACGAGCCAACGTTAATTCAAGAAAAGACAATATCATTATTATTGGAAGGCAAAGATGTATTGATAAGAGCACGAACTGGATCAGGGAAAACTGCAGCATTTGCAATTCCATTAGTGCAAAAAATATTGTCCAACAAATCGTTGCAATCACAACAGGAAATTAAAAGTGTTATACTAGCGCCAAGCAAAGAATTGTGCAATCAAATACATCAAGTTCTTGTAGATTTAACAATCAAGTGTTCGAGAGAAGTTAAATGCATTGATATTAGTCCGCAAGTTGATTTGAATACACAAAAACCATTATTGGCAGAGAAACCCGATATTGTTGTGAGCACACCTGGTCGTATTTTGCAACATTTGAAAGCTGGAAATGTCAAATTGAAAAAAAGTCTTGATACTCTTGTCATTGACGAAGCTGATTTGGTATATATATACATTGAGTTTTTTTTTTTCCATATTTATTAATAACTTTTTTCGAGTTCAATTAACATAAAATTATTATTTCAGATATTTTCATTTGGTTATGAAGATGAAGTAAAAGCTGTATTGGGATATTTGCCACCTGTTTATCAAGCGGCACTAGCATCAGCAACATTGTCCGAAGATGTATTATTATTGAAAAAATTAGTCCTACATAATCCGGCGATATTGAAATTGGAAGAACCGCCATTAGCACCACCATCACAATTGGCACATTACAGTTTGGCTGCCGAAGAAAATGACAAGGCCGCTATTTTATATGCCCTATTAAAATTGCGTCTCATCAGGTAAAATTGCGTTTAACTTGAACAGAAAATAATTATATATAAAAGTCAATTTCTAATTTTATTTTTCCAGAGGAAAGAGCATCATTTTTGTAAATACCGTGGATAGATGCTATAAATTGAAATTATTCCTTGAACAATTTGGAATTCCTACGTGTGTTCTGAATTCCGAATTGCCGGCAACATCAAGATGTCGGGCAGTAACGCAATTCAATACTGGAACGTACGACATCATAATTGCATCAGATGAAAAAGCTTTAGAAGAGGTGAGAAAATATATTCAACCTACTTGTATTTCGAATTTCATTAATTTTTATATCGTAACGTAACCATTCTGTTTTGTTTTGATTTTTTTTAGCCGCACGTAGTCAAACAGAAAAGCAAACGCAGAAAGGACAAGGAATCCGGTGTGGCGCGCGGAATTGATTTTCAATTTGTGTCAAATGTGATAAATTTTGACTTTCCACAAGACGTGAATTCGTATGTTCATCGTGCTGGCCGAACAGCACGTGGCAAAAACCAAGGAACGGCATTGAGTTTTATTTCTATGCGTGAACGACCGTTATTAGACGAAGTTGAGGGACAATTGAAGCAGAGTTATGGTCGTGCGTCACTATTCAAAACGTATCAATTCAAATTGGAGGAAGTTGAAGGTTTCAGATATCGTGCGAAAGATGCGTGGAAAGCAGTAACGAGAATTGCAGTACGCGAAGCAAGATTGAAAGAAATAAAACAAGAAGTGTTAACTTGTGACAAACTAAAGAGTTATTTTGAGGACAATCCACGCGATTTACAATCACTGCGACAAGACAAAGCATTGCACACTGTTAGATTGCAATCGCATCTCAAAGATGTGCCGGATTATATTGTTCCGCAATCATTGAAACGATTGGTTGGTTTGGGCAAGAGGAAGAGGAAATTCAATCGTGAAACAGCGATGTCTGGTGCAACTGCTGCCAAATCCCGACATGAAGCACGTGCATCAAATCCATTGATAAGTCTTAGTATAAAAAAAAAAAAGAAATAAACACAATAACCATATGATTTTTGTTTCTTGTTTTAATATGTTTTCCAATTGTAAAAAATGAAAGTAAATTATAACCTTTTTAACTATTATAAAATGGTTATGAATCTTTTGTTAATTTTTTCGGTTTGAATTTGTCTCTTATACAATCATTGAACCCCTCACGATTTCTAGCAAGTTCAATAGCGTAAAATTGAATTCTCGTTGTTAAAATGCTATTTTCCTCGGAATATTCGCCTTTGCAGTCAGCACGTAAAAGCGTTCCAGTACTGAAATCTTCAACTGTGTCCTTAAATTGTTCACAAAATGGTCGCCATTTACTTTTTCCCTCGACAGATTTCATTTCATCTTCGTTTACCATATCAACACGTAAGTCGGGAAATATTTCTCTGAATGTCCTGTAAATCTGTTCGTCGTGTGAAGTTAATTTCAGGAGCTTTGGATCCACTGAGCACAGAATCTGAATTACATGAACACACATATTTAATTGTGAGTGTAACTCAATCATAAGATATATTTCGGGATTAATCATTTTTCATCAATAATCAATAACTCACGTTGAAATATATTTCAGCATGTTCGAAAGCTTTCATGGCCCACATGGCTTCGACTGTAGCCTGAAAAAAAAAAAAAATATATATAGTAATTCGATTACTCAAAGAGGAGAGAAAAATGTTCATAAATTTGAAATATTATGTTTTCCTACATCATTTCCAAATTCTTCTGCAGGCCTAGATAGAACACTTGAACCCGCAAGCAACTGATCTGCCGTCTATAAATTATAAAATATATAAACAAAACTGTTCTTTTCCCAATCAACCATTAGCTCCAATTGAAATATGGAAATTTCTCATTCTCGGGATATATTATAACCACAAAAAAATTACAAATTACTGCGTAAATTGATTTTCTACGTGAAATGTAATTTGGACACGAATTTTAAATACTTGGTTTCTCAACTCACAACATTGTCAATATGTGCCATAATTAATTTCTTCTCAATTACACTTAATGATTATTCAATTGAAATAATTTGTTGTCAAGCTCACATGCACCACGTGCATTCGTGTAAATTCTTCGCAGGAGTTCAGTGCCACCATTCGTCGAGCCGTGGAACAGTGAAAGTCAAGGGCCTGTTCAATCTGTCGATGAATTTTCTACTGTTTATGTTATATTGGACATACATGATAGAAGATTTGATATTTAAAATATAAATAAAAATTCGATGGAGGCAAATGGTTTAACAATGATGGTGGATATGCGGGAGGATAATATTCAGGAAAGTGCATCGCAATTAGTGAGAGATATAAATTATGGGTAAG
This sequence comes from Zele albiditarsus, assembly GCA_958496275.1. Classification (NCBI taxonomy): domain Eukaryota; kingdom Metazoa; phylum Arthropoda; class Insecta; order Hymenoptera; family Braconidae; genus Zele; species Zele albiditarsus. The sequence goes on from OY292411.1 coordinate 7,142,969, forward strand.
TACAAAAATGTTCAATCATAACCTCAAAATATAATATTGAATAATTGAATTAAATTTGTTTTCTTTTTTATTTCTATTCGTTACAACCCAATGATTAGGAAATTGAAAGGAACGTACAATATCGTTGTGGCTACGATAAAAGTCCTGAAAGAAATAATAAGTAGCACGGAATGGACAACAGCGAAGTAAGAGAATTTTTTTCTATGGATAAATATTTTTCATTACATGAGAGTTGCAATGTTTAATTGATTTTTTTTTTTTCGCCCTATTCTCATCTCTAAAATGATTCGAGATGGAAAAATCAATGAAAATTCAGAAATTTTGTTATTTTTTTGCAAACATTTAAGACTTTTGTTTAGATATATTCAAGATTCTGGAACTTCTGAGGGTTAAAACATAGGTCTGTCAAAAAAATTAATCTTCTTGATGATAATTATAATAATAGAATGGTCAGTTCGAAAGGGAGAGATATTTTCTTCTATCACATAAATGAAGTTATCGTTAAACATACTTCATGTTTCTTTAATCTTTTAGGAATGCCTTGTTCTTTAATTGCCTGTTAACAATAATAAAATTTGATTTTCAAAGTCAATTGTGTTAAGTCCTACCAAATATCGATCTTGATAAATTGAAAAAAAATTGAGTGTTCCCAATGAAACTATTTATATGTCTTCTTCAGACATCCGTTTTTAATATCACTATTATTACAATTTTCAAATCAGTGGTGATGAGTCCATCGAACAATGTATACAACTAATATCTTTCGTAGCAATTACCCAACAAATATTGAAGTACTATATTCATTTATTTACCTAAGTATTGAAAATTTTCTATCCATCAGAGAACTCATGGGATTAATAACATTGAATGGAAAGTATTTGATTGAAGCAGTTCCTCTGGAAGCCTCGATTGGAAATATGGTACGAAGAATATTGCAAATAATTAGGGAAGAATACGGATCAGAATTGAAGAACAAACCACAGGAAGCGAATCCACAAGAATCTCTTCACAAAATTCTCACCTCAAGTGGTGATCAAGATATTGACTTCAACATTATCGTACCAACTCTCAAATCTGCATTGATTGAGCATATTAACGAATTTGAGGTTGAATTGGAAACTTGGTTAGTGAATGAAATTTCATAATGATGATACCTTTTCTTAATGAATATATCGATAATTTATCATTTCAGTTCGGAGAATGTAATTCAACAGGCGTCTGAGCACATTCATTCAAATGAAATTATCATGACATTGGGAAGATCGGGAATAGTTGAAAATTTTTTCAAGAAAGCGGCTGAAACTCGAGCTTTTGAAGTCATCGTTGCTGAGGGTGGACCATTCCTAAGTGTATTTATGTTTCTGATTCGTTCTCCATCCTTTTTATATTGTACGTATGTCATGATTGAACAACCGTTATATTTTAGGGCCATGAGATGGCGGCGAGTCTTGCAAAGTCAAAAATCAAAACGACATTGATATCAGATGTGGCGATTTTCGCTATGATGTCGCGTGTGAATAAGGTGATAATTGGGACGCATACAGTGATGGCAAATGGTGGCCTTAAAGCAATTACAGGTGCGCATACAGTTGCACAAGCAGCCAAGCATTATTCAGTACCAGTAATGGTATTGATGCCTCTGTACAAATTATCGCCACTTTACCTCTGTTCTTATGAGCAAGATGCTTTCAATAGACATGTAGCACCTATTCAAGGAGTTATTGATGGTGCCAATGAACCTTTAATGGAAAGAATTCAAGCCTACAATCCAGTTTTGGATTACGTACCGCCTGAACTTGTTAATTTATTCATAACAAATACGTGAGTACTCAACTCTCCTGATATTAAAGCAGGATACATATTTTATTGAACAGTTTATCTCACCACACCCATCTTTTCAGCGGTGGTAATGCACCTTCGTATATATATAGATTGCTGAAGGAACTCTACGATCCTGCTGATTACGAATTGTGAGAATATTTATAAATTATAAAGTGAATAAATGAAAGACTAATAACTTCGATTGGTATAAAATGGATTTGGTTCGATATACTCTGTATTGATTGCATATAACGTTTAAGTGTTATATAATTTAATTATTGAAGAATCCTTCGGAAAGGAATAATTATCACGATTGATTCGCATATAAAAATCATTTATTTACACTATCATGTTATTTACAAGTTCAAATATTTTTATCCGCTTCCTATACATTGATAAATGAAATTCTACTATACGTAAGGATTCCAATTGCTCCCATCCTCTGGTTGCAATGAATTAGTTACTAATAAAATAACATCCACAATCCACCAAACTCCCAAGCCGCCAAGAGTTAATAATTTCCCTACTGCAGTGCCAGTTTGTCCTAAACAGAACCGATCCATTCCGAGGAATCCCAACAGTATACTGTACAATAAAGTGAGGGTAAAATAATGTCCACTGTATTTTACACAAGGCACGCCCCCGCGTGGGAATGTTCTCGGTCCATAGCATTCAATGTCTGGTAGTACTGTACAGGAAACTTTTGTTTTTTCTACGAGATCATATGCTGCTCCACCAAACTGAAATATAATTATATTTTATTGTTATGCACTTGACAACTAGACAGAGAATTGTTTCCATTCGTGTTTATCGACTCTTCATATCGAAATCACCTTAACACATCCAAAAAAATCCGCTTCTTCTTTTGCGGATTTGTTTCCTTTGTGATCAATTGGTTCCTCGCATTCAATGAAGTCGATTGGTCTACAATGAATAGAAAGAAAAAAATAATTATTTACCAGCACTCGAAAATGATAAGAGAAAAATGAGATGTTACTTACAAAAATTTGCACATAACCAATGGGCCCTCTGGATGGTATTCTTGGTGTTGATGATCATTACTCTTATTTACTGGTGTTAATATCAGGGAATCACCAATAGCCCACAGAGTACTTACTGAAAAACACATCAATATAGTTAATTTCATATTTAATGTATGATCGTATTTTTATTTGACACTCATGACAATAATGTCTGGTGAGGATTACAAATAACGAATCACAATAAAGCACTGTCTGGTTCCAGTCACTGTTTTATCGAGATATTATTTATCTGCCTACTCTACTGTACCACTGAATTGGCGGTGGTTCAATAGCGGCCCAAAATGGCGCGCTTTCGAATATCGTGTCAAATATATATGCATCCGCTAACAAGCTACTCTACAGTTGGATTACGATATAACTGATATACAGATGAGAGATAATTTACAATCAGTCATTCTTGATATACGTAATTGAAAATTCGTTTTTTAACACTGTATAAATGCAAGAATGCGATTCCGTGCTTTTATTTTGAAAAAATCAATGTTTCGTATAGAAGTGACCTTCAACAAAAATATATCTTTATCTTTATATTCTATAAACATTCAAAAAACTGTGGGACCAACAAAAATTAGGGGTCACAGGCCTTTTGCATTAATTATTAACGATAAATAACGGTAGTGTTAACTTAATTGCCCAAAAGCCGCGAGATACTACGAGAAAGTTTGGCAACGTCGCATGAACAGCTGTATATATCGAACACGTAAAGCATTAGCAGTGAGGCATGTGTGCGAGAATGCATGTTACCGGCAATGCAGGTTCGACACCTGTTGAAATTTTGTGGTGTTGCCAAACTTTTATCCCACATTTCAATTGATCTCTCAGCTTATCATTGAAATTATTAACATCAAATTATGTCGTAAATAATTTTTTGTTCTCGAATTAATCGCTTGATATCAGAAGATGATATATATGAAGGCTGGTTTCCTTTAGTATATGAGCAAATGTTTAGTTTTTATACATTGGCACCACTGATGGGATATGATAAAACTTATAGTCATGAAAACAACTTTCATAAGGTTTTAATAATTTTAAATATAACATATTAATGACTGCAATAAGTTTTAATCCCTAAAAAATAAAAACTTAATTTTAGCATTATCTAATTGCAGTAAACAGCGCGCTTGAAAAAATCGTGATATAGTATCGAACTTGACGTAAAAGACATCCTTAAGATTTAATTATCAAGAACTTTTAGGAGCTTCGTAAAATGCCGACCACGTTGCCATAATTTGAAGGTTGAGCTGCCAAATATTAGCTAAGAAAAGATGAAACAGTTAGTCATATCAATTGAATTTAAATTATAGTCCAAAATGGTATAGGTATAGTCGTTTGCTATGCCGCGGCCCGCGGTTGAAGTGAGAAGGAGTTTGATGAATTAGGTTAATGAACTCAAATGTTGATGGTTAAACACGTGATTGGTTCATTAATTTATTCACTCAAATAAATAAGAAAATAACGTTTATTACACGGTTTACAATGATCACTTATAACTATTAGTTTTCACCACCACTGTCAGTTATTTCATTAATCGCTCTACGCGCCAGATCGCTGGGGTTAGCAACGCGAATAATGATCAGTTGATTGACGAGGATTGATTTGTTTTATTGGATATGGATGCGTTCAATGCGATCACTTGATAATAACTGTTACGAACGATGACAATACCAATCGCTTATTGAACTATATTTATTGTTTATGTGAATGATTTTATAATGAGTTAATGACGTTAACGCGTATGAGATACTCTCCGAGAAGAATTATATTCGTTAACTGACTCCTAGAGCAGGTTTGACTGAATTTTAGATGTGTCGTTGATTCGCTTTTGATGCAAAGCTGTTATCAGTCTGAAAATTCGCATCAGCATTTTGGGTGCATGTGGACTTACCTTGATTGGCTTAATTTATTCAAGCCGTTTTGATTTGTTGGTAGTTATGTAAAATGTCCACCATTGGACAGAGGGTCCAAATGGTGAGGTTGATTTCGAGGTATATTCGAGGTATATTCTCAAAAAGCTGAATTAATAATTTGGGATTTCTCACGCTAAATATAAGAGGAGTCTAATACGGTTGATATTACATACTATAAAAATATAAAATAACGATGGCACAGTGATGTTTCTTGTTTTAACAATTGAGTTCGAAGAAATATTATTATTCCTAATGTTTAAAATATTTCTCATCATTAAATAATTATTTTTAGAGGTTCATATCCTGCAACTCGATGGTATTCATCTCTTAACTCGTTTTCCCACGGTTCTTGCAAATGTGCATGCGTGCAGAGACAGTGGAAAAAATTAGAGATATTATATGTGAATCAATTGTGGGTGGGAAATCGATTAAAAGTAATGAAAATTCATTAATGCGGATTTGGCGAAATAGTAATCATTGTAAATAAACAAAGAGGTCACTCAGGACCTAACAATAATTTTGAAATAATAGTCAAATGACTGGTAAACTTCTGTTGCCGCATCGCTGTTAGTATGGAAAAAAAGTGAAGACACTTTTGGGTTTCCTATCGTTTTCGTTTCATTGCGTGCAAGCTGTCACAATATGAAATTGTCAATCTGTGATACTAATAATCCAAGTCATACCAAAAACCATATGTTTTTCCCGATCCATAGGGAATCGCTTAATCAATGTATGAATTGATTACTATTAACGTTATATAATTCATGAATAGTCGAAACAATAATAAAGAATGAAAAAATGAATTATATCAGATGATTATATTGACGTCTTTAAATGAACTAAAATAAGATTTTATTGTACGTTACCGATGAAATTAATCAACAATTTCAGCTATCATTCCAATTAATAAATACAATATACTATTCTTGTTTGTACTCTATTATCGTTCATTTTCCGAAGTTTTTTCATATTTAATGGTAATTTCGGGAACGGAATCTATATTACAGATCAATGTGAATTTTCGGTTATAGGTTATAAATTCGGACTTCAGCAGATTGAGCATAAATCCATTTCGGCATGTATCATGTTCGATATTCAAACCATTCTATACTCTCATTCGCGGTATAATCTGCACTCAAAGTTTTCATATTGACATAATTGGACATCAATGTGCTTGAATTTTTTGATTAGTTGGCCCCCTTATATGCCACCATTAAATGTCACCGTGGTCGGAATTCATTTTTGTTCATTATTCTTAGTTGTTATTTTGTACTTTTTTATTCCGTAAAACCTCTTGTATTGTTTATTGAAAGCATTATTCAGGCATACAAATGGCATTAGTTGACGACCAATCAATTACTCAAAACTATTATAAACTGAGATATCGCAAAGTCATGAGATCTCTTCCAGCGGGTGTGGCCTATTTTTGTTGTGGCCATACTTTGATTAACAATAGATGACATAATGTGATGTTTGTTTCAAAAGGTTGGAAATCATCTGTTTGGAATGATAACCCATACATATTTCAGACAAATTGGATGGCGATAGTCATTGAGAATGGGCATATATATTTGACACGTGATGCTACCGTGTCTTTGGGTATGAGAACTTTTGGTTTGCATGTTGAAATCCATTGATATTCAATTATATATATATATTGAAACATTATTGATATAATGTAAAAACACTTTTTATCACTTCGTGATGAAGAGTGAAAAAAGAATACAACTTAGATTTTTCGATTAATGTTGTGTTTTTTTAATTCATTTACTATTGTCAACTGCCATATCGCGCTGAAAACGCCAGTTCTCGTCCGATCACTAATTCTTTGACGAAAATAATAATGAAACCAGACTATAATTGACAATAAATAGAAGAACAATTAGTAATCAATCAATTGAAATTGTAATATTAGTTGTAAACAAAACAATTGAAAAAGGAATAGAAATCCAGTTGAAAAACGACCAAAACGAACGGTCCTAACCTCAAAAACGAAAGCAAGGCTGCACTGGAGAGCAGTGCAGCAAAAAATCCAAATGAAATAGACATAAACATACATGAAATAATAATAGCAACAAATAAAAGACGCAAAATGGCTTCAACACATGAAGCAGCGGAAAGCCCGAACAAGAGAAATAAGAGGTTAAGAAATGATCATGTAGAAGGAATAAAACTACACAATAAATATGACATTCTAGCCAATAATAGTGACAATGAAGATATGGAAACTGGAGACAGCGATAATGAGGAAACGAAGAATAAACAAAGACAACCTAGAAAAGCAATGAATAAAAAACCCCCACCCATAGTTATACATGGGAGAGTCGAGACACACACAAAATTTATCGAATCGCTTAACAGTATACTTGCTGACAAGTATTTTCTCAAGTATGGCAAAGACAAAACAGAAATCCATACCACAACTACAGGAGATTATGAAAAACTGAAAGAAAGCTATAAATTAAGGGAGGTAGCATTCCACACTTACACACAAACTCAAGACAGAAAGAAAACATTTGTCATCAAAGGTCTGCATGGGAAAATTAGTACAACTGAAATAAGTGAAAATCTCATCAAATTAGGACTAGCACCATCAAACATATCATTGATGAGAAACACACTTGAACCTAAATACAAAGTTTCAATAACCAACAATATGAAACTACAGCAACTTACACAAATAGCAACGTATGTATGCCACAGCAAAGTAAAATGGCAAGAATACGAGACAAAAAGAGGCATCACACAATGCCACAGATGCCAAGAATGGGGACATTCAACTGCTAATTGCTATGCTCCACCAGCATGCCTCAAATGTGCTGAACAACATCTTACAAGGGAGTGTACCAAGTCAAAAGAGGAACCAGCAAAATGCATAAACTGCGATGGCCCACACCCAGCGAATGCAACAATTTGCGAAGCCTTCAAAATGAGAACATCCTGGCTCACAAAAAATGCTAGACACCCAACCAAAAAGCAAATAGTAACACGAATGCAGAAAACACCAAACATAGAAGACACAACACAATTCCCAACCATTAAAAGGAACACAGAAACTGGAATACCTACGATGAGATGGGGAACATGGGGAGCACCAAAAGCCCAAGAAACAAGTAAGCTAGGATACATCAACAGAAATCAAAATAGCAACAATTCGCCAGAACTCAATGATATAAATGAACTAGCTGATGAAATCAACCAAATAAACGAGCTATGTAATATAAAAGAAATGCTGTACGCAGTCAAGGAGTTAAAAAGACAATTAACAACATGCAGAAATAAAGGTGATCAATTCCAAGTATTTGTTAACTTCTATGATAAACTGAATAACTCTAATGGAAATTAAAATATGTAGTTGGAATGCAAATAGTCTTAAAGGAAGAATCTTAGAGGTGAGAACTTTTTTAAGTATACATAAATTAGACATATTCATTATACTAGATACAAGACTGAAAGAAAAAGATAAATTTAAAATTAAAAACTATACGTGTATTAGAAAAGACTGTGACAGTACAACAAATACTGGTGGTATTATTATGTGCATTAAAAATGTGATACCTCATAAAATTATAAAATTAAGTGACGAAATAACTATAGAAAACATAACTATTAGACTAGCAAGTAAGATAAATATAGTAGCAGTCTACAACAGACCACAAAATTATTTTAAAGCTAATGAGTTAGAATTAATAACAAATATAGGGGACAAAGTGATAATGGTGGGTGACCTAAACGCCAGACATATGGCATGGGGCAATCATGATCTAAATAGCAAAGGAAGAAAAATTTACAACTTTATATTGAATAATAACTGTAATATAATGTATCCAAATGAACCGACACACTATCCTACAAATGGTAGTACACCAACGACAATAGATATAGCATTAATCAAAAATATTAGGAATATATCTGACATGAAAGTACTACATGACCTAAGCTCCGACCACTACCCAATAGTATTTGCAATAAACAAGCAAATCATAAATCAACAACGAAAGATGATGAACAACTATAAAAGAGCAAATTGGCAAATGTACAGAAGGTATCTAAATGAAAATATGAACATGAACAGCAAGATACAAACATGTGAGCAACTAAACAAGGAAGTACAAATTATGACAAGCAAAATCCAAAATGCAATAGAAAAAGCAGTCCCAAAGAAAACTATAACAGAAGATATGGACGAACTACCTGATAGCATCCAAGAACTCATCAGGAATAGAAATAGAACCAGACGGATATGGCAAAGAACGAGAATCAAAGAAATTAAGACTGAAATGACGAACTTGACACGACAAATCAAAAATGAAATTGAAAAAACAAGAAATCAAGAATGGGAAAGGAAACTCAAGAAATTAAATCCGCATGACCAAAGTCTATGGAAAATGACTAAAGGTCTAAAGAAAGAACAAACCATAATGCCTACACTGCGAAACAACAGTGAAGAAGCAATCACTGATAAAGAAAAAGCTAAAGTCCTAGCAGATCAATTTGAACGAATACACAATATAGATCTGATGAATATCACACAGGAACAACAGAAAATAATTGACACAGTTAGAGAAACATTAGACAATGAGGCATGCAAAGAATGGAATAAGTACAGAACAACGCCAGATGAAATAATGCAGATAATTAGGAAATTACCAGCAACCAAAGCACCAGGAGAAGATAGGATCCAGAATATAGCCATCAAAAACTTACCAAAAAAGGCAATAGTCCAAATAATGTATATAATAAATGCATCTATTAAACTGGCAATATTTCCTAACACATGGAAAACAGGACTCATCATACCAATACATAAACCAGGGAAAGCAACCAATTGTGCAAGTAGCTACAGACCTATAAGCCTACTCCCAACGATTAGTAAAGTAGCAGAGAAAATAATTCACTCAAGACTGAACGCATTTGAGCTAAAAAACAAGATTATAATTGACGAACAATTCGGGTTTAGGGAAAAGCGCAACACAGTACAACAAGTAGTCAGAATAGTAAATGATGTTAGTGTACATTACAATAAGAATATGGTAACAGTCATGCTATTATTAGACATTGAAAAAGCTTTTGACAGAGTATGGATAGATGGACTGATCTACAAACTCATAGTAAACAAATACCCGCTAATACTTATAAAACTCATCAATGAATACTTAAATAATAGGTATCTCAAGGTACTAGTTAATAATACTAAGTCAACTAAAAGAAAAATAGAAGCTGGAGTCCCCCAAGGCTCAGTGTTAGGACCGAAACTCTTTAACATATACCTCAATGACATCCCGAAATTTGCAAGAACAAAATTAGCATTATTTGCTGAC